>JAOWBL010000014.1:5063145-5107123 GCA_028564865.1 Zenarchopterus dispar | reverse complement strand
TCCTAGTCTAACTAGTGATGGGTTAAAAGCAGAGGACAAGTTTCAGTGCATTTCCTAAGATATGTACTGACAATATACGGATTATCCTTATCCTTATCCTTTCACAACAGTCACCTTTCATCTGCAACAGCACAGAAACATGCAGTAGAAACCGAGTATTAATCTAATATGAGATGTAAAGATTTTAAGGAGATTTTAAACTCAGTCCAAGGACTTAGTTCTTTCCCTCCTCATCCTCCCATCACTTACCAGTGGTTTAACTGTAAATGAATTTCTATCTACTGTCAAGAATGCATGTTATATCACATCATTTCTGATGAGTTCAGATGTTTATTGTGCATACTGGTGGTTTTAAAGTGAGGAGATGTGCCAATGAAACAAACCTTTGCAGGATCGAAGCTGTTGGACTACTTCGTGAGCACAGAAATACCCACAGCTTCTTTGGGCATGCATCATAACAGTTTAATATACCCATATCAATAAACCCTTTAACTCAATTTTTATTACTTTCTATGGTTGTCTTGGAATTCACTCAGCAGAAAATATTGCAAGATGCTAAAACAATGTTGATATAGAGGCAAATAAGGCATTATGAGACAGTGGTGTGCTTAAATCTCACTTAAAATATTTAAAGATAACTCACTGTCTGACCTCTACAGTGGGTGCAATCGCACCATGTACTTATGTTTTATGACTAATGCTGGACTGGCGACCTGTCCAGGGTGTACCCCTGCCTGTCGCCCACAATGGGCTGGGATTGGCTCCAGTAGACCCCCGTGACCCAGTAATGGATTCAGCAGCTATAGAAAATGGGTGGATGGATGGATGTATGGATGGACGGACTCTAATGTTTTAAAGCAAAATTTCCCTTTAATAGCTGCGATGTGGCATAACTGAAAGGTTGGGACAGTCTTCTTTTGTTGTGTTTGATCTCTTTAAAGACTTTCCTTGCTGGAACTGAAACGAAGCTGCCGGCAAGTTTGTTCCTGACATTTCACCTGCCAGCAGGTGACAAACCAACAGGTGAGCAGGTCAAGGATTTCCAGCAGCTTCACAAGTCTGGTCTGCTATGGGCGCAAATTCAAGCAGCGAGGGTAATAATTAATTGGCAGCAGAACGTCTTAATCATAATTGTGACCTATAGTACACTTGTTAGTATTCTTAATTATAGCTAATCATTAAAGAAAAAATGCACAAGGATGTTCAAGCATCTACATTTTATACAGGTTTTTCTTTTCTTTATGATAGAGTGCTACTAACGTTAAGTGTCATTGTAAGTAAGTCAGTAATAATTTAACTAACTTAACTCATGATAATCTTTTAAGCATTTATTTTTGGGTATTAACTCATTTCTCTGTCTCTTGGGCTCCTGTTATGGACAAGTAAGAAGAAATTAAAGACTCTCAACCCTTCTTTTACTCTGAAATTCTGGGGCTTTTAAAATGATTATTGGTAAAGCATTAACCAAAAAAAAAACAAAAAAACAAAAACAACCCCCCCCCCGAGATATAACATATAAAGTGATTATTTTTGCTTAGCTTCTTTGCTAACAGCAATAACAATGTGCTTTTATAGAGCATTTCTCGTCCAAGGACCACTCAAGGTGCTTTTACAAAGCAAGAAGCTTTTTTCTCTTACTGCCATGCACACACTCTTCTGGCGGTATGTGTTTGATTTAATATATTTTTCTACCAAGGCGCAAAATATGCTTTCGTGAAATGGAGGGTTTCCAAGAAAAAAAATAATAGCATGTGATGTTTTCTCCAACTTCCCTCAATCAACATTTGAGAAATGATCAAAAGCCAAGGACCTCTTGTAACTGTGGGGAGTCTTGACATTATCCTGCAGCCAGTCTGATCTCACAGAAATTCATTAAATGAGCACAATCTATTTAACATTGACTCACTTCTTGGAATAAATTTCCAGAACCACAGAAACAGAGAGCAGATGGACTTGTCTAAAGCCCAGAGATCAGGAGCAAGACTTTACTTGGGTTTTCACATGTTGTAGGGGCCAGATGTGGCACAAATATCTGTATCTGATGAGAGTGTAGTGAGGAGCACTAGTGGGTCTAAAAAAACAAAAAAAATCAATTTAGGCCAAGTTTGGGGCCTCCAGGTCTAAAGGCTCCTACACACCACCTGTTATGCTTTATCAGACAAAAATGGCCTTCGTGAAGAGTTGTTGAAATGTCTGTCATTGCAGGTCCAAACTGGCTGTCTCATGTCGTACGATGTTTGCGATGCCACGGCCACCACCACACTGATCATATAACCAAAGATTACCCAACACACCATGGCTGGAATCCTACGGGTCCGTATAGTAATGAATAATACTGCAGTCCCAAGTTTCCGTAGTGTAGTGGTTATCACGTTCGCCTAACACGCGAAAGGTCCCCGGTTCGAAACCGGGCGGAAACATATTCTTGTTTATGACAGAGGTGGGTTTGCCTTGCAAGACCCAAGATAAATCCACCCCGTGTTAACCCCCAACCTGGGC
The DNA here is from genome assembly GCA_028564865.1 of Zenarchopterus dispar. Taxonomy (NCBI): domain Eukaryota; kingdom Metazoa; phylum Chordata; class Actinopteri; order Beloniformes; family Zenarchopteridae; genus Zenarchopterus; species Zenarchopterus dispar. The sequence goes on along the minus strand of JAOWBL010000014.1, from coordinate 5,104,624 downwards.
ACTACTCCTAGTGTAACTAGTGATTGGTTTAAAAGCACAGGATAAATTTAGTGTGTTTTTATAACATATACATTGACTATAATAAAGATTTTTTAAAAAAAAGACAAACTTCTTCTCGTCAGCATTTGAGAAAGCCTTTGATTTTGTGCAGTTGTGGTAACAAAAGTCACTATGAAGGCGTTGTAGTTTGCGTTCTTCGTTCTTCTTGTAGTTTGTTGTGCTGTTCTGCCTCCTCTTTTTCCCTTCTGTTTCTGTTTGTAGGCCAGATCTACCAGAGCTTCCAGAGCTGCATGCTGATCTGCAGTCCTACTTTCTGACCACTTCAGTGTCTGCTGTCTTCTGTTTATATAGTTTTTTCTGTAGTACATCAACTAACCATGAATCAGTCATATGTACAGAGAACTTTTAGTTCTCCTTCTAATGGATATTTACTACTAAGTCATATCCTGTCGTGTACCACTGACATCTTTACCTTTCCTCACTTTGTTCTTCATTCCCTTTCCTATCCCCTGTTTCCTGTCCTACCTGGCTGGGCTTCGGCAGGAGGGTCCCCCCCTTACAATCCAGTTCCCCTCTTAAAGGGGAGTTTTTATTTGCCATTGTTTATGTAATAATTGCTCAGGGGTCATGTTGTGGGTCTCTGGAAAGCACCTATAGATAACTTGTATTATAATAGATGCTCTATAAATTAAATTGAATTTTGTCACACATAATATTTTTATCCACAGCCTGCATCTCATCACAGTGTACCACGAACTGTCTTTGAAGACCTGACATCCAGAGTTGTTTTCCTCTCCCTAGTCATGACAGCAAACACATTCTCAATCTCAAATTATTCTCAAAAGCATTTTTGGCACATATGAGAGCTACTACAGAATGGTTGATTTTTTTCATTTTGTTTATGTACCACATCCCATGCTGATAGCGTAACTTACACACCACAGTATCAGGTCCTAGTCTGCGACACAAGGGTGCATCATTAAACACACTAGTATTGACGTCTTACCCAAGATTAAGCAGATCTAAGTCGCACAGTGTGAGATATAATGACCTATAAGAGTGCAAAAATCATGCAGTCTGTAGAAACCTTCAGTTAAGTGAGCTACAATCAACCTGATCCCATACTGTCACTCACTGCTTAACACCAATTGTAGGAAAACTAAAAATGTAGAAATATCTGGACGTCACTTTCTCTGACAGTGTTAACAGCTTTGTCTATATCTGAACTTTAAGTTACATATTCATATATGAAAGTAGCTAGACTGACTAAAGCTCAGATTTTATTAGAATTAAATTTCATGGAAGTTGAGTGGACTCCTATTTGAACTTTCACTAGTTTCAATCCTGACAGCAATAGTGTTATGATTAGGCTCTTTGGTTAGGTTTGGGGAAAAAAAATATGATTCGGGCAATCAACAGTAAAATTGTGATAGAGCTCCATTGTTGCTATTGTCAAATTAATTCAGTTTTTCCAGCCCTTCCATAAAAGCAGTGGTGCCTGGGAAATTGACAGATCATTTTAGAAATCAAAACAATAGGGGAAAAGCTTATTGTTCTCCATAGTGCATTTGTGTAAATTCCCCTCCTCCTCACTAACCACATATTATGGTGAAGCATGGTATATCAAGGTTTATTTCTTAGGGACCATGCTGCAAAGAGCTGCAATGTTCATGGAAACAGGGGGGTGTATGTGAGGAGAAAGTTCAATATAACACTGGAATTGTTGCTGTAAAAAAAAGAGAGAATTAGGCACAAATATCTGATTTAATCACTACATGAACAACAACAGTTTTTGTATGAATGTCAGAAGTTGGAGGTGTTGGAGGGGTTACAAATCAGTTACAGTCAAATCACATTGCTTTGCACTTTTTTTCTTTTACTGGGTGCTTTTTCTTTACCTCCTAAGGCCTGATGAACATATATGTGGACACCACACATTTTGTTGACGATGTCATTATATTTATTTTCTTAAGTGGATCCCAAAGCAACAAGAAAAACATTTGCACCAGGCCTTAGAAGATTAAATGGAAACAGCTGATCAGTTTTTAAAACTAAAAACTCAAAGTTACCATAAGCGAGGGTAATGCCTTTGTGCAATACTGTACATCAAACACAACTTCTCATAATCATAACACTTGCTAGAGCTCCTTCCCATCAACCTGCCGTCGTAATAAAAAGTAAAGATCAAATTGAACCACTTTTAGCTCTTCACTGGCGACCTATAAAATTCAAACAGAATTAAAAATTTCTTCTCCTCACATAAAACGGTCTTAATGACCACACTCCATCATATCTTAAAGAGCTCATATTTCCATAATTTCCAACCAAAGGACTTTGTTCTCAGAGAGCAGGTTTACTTGTGATTCCTACAAGTTGTAAAAGTAGAACAAGAAGCAGAACCTTCAGTTATCAGGTTTCTCTTCTCTGGAACCTGCAGCCAGCTTGTTTCAGGAAGCAGACACCCTCTCTACCTTTAGGCTTAACCTTCAAACCTTCTTTTTTGAAAAAAAAAAAAAAAGTTTGGGATGGCTAGGTGACCTGAAACTTCTCTTGGTTATGCTGCTATAGTTTCTTGATTGCTGGAAAACCTCCCATAATGCACCTATTCTCACCTTCTGGTTCTTCCAGAGGTTTCTTCCTGTTAAGAGGGAGTTTTTCCTTTCCACAGTCGCCTGGTGTTTGCTCAGGACGGGGGATTGTATCAAAGAAAAGTTTTGATGAAATCTTTTGGTTGTCTTAGTGAAAGCATAATTACCATATTTTCCGTTCTATAAGGCGCTTCAGAGTATAAGGCGCATATTCAATGAATGGCCTATTTGAAAACTGTTTTCATGTATAGGGCGTACCGCATTATAAGGCGTATACAATAGAAGCTCCAGTAGTGGCTGGGGTTGCCTTATGCATCCATTAGGTGGAGCTGCGCTAAAGGGAATGTCAACAAAACAGTCAAATAAGTCAGTCAAACTCAGGCTGCGTTCACACGGAGCCGCACATTTTCCTGTCCCACTATTTTCTGTGCCGTTTCCAAAAAAAGTGCGCTGTAAAGACGAAGTCGTTTCTGCCGTCCACAGAGAGCCGTTTCCAGAGATCAGTTCACATGCCAGATCTTTGGGGGCACTGTGTTTCTCTAACAATAACTAAGAGAAGAAGCCGGGCCAGCCTGTGAGCTAACATTAGCACTTAGCATCCCATGAGATACGCATGTTATATTGCCTGACTGATAGCCTTGAGTTTGAACTCTGCGTCATAAGCGTGTCTCTTGAAAGGAGCCATTTTGTGGTCTTCACACACACAAACAAATAGTGTGGGATTGGAATTCCTCTTTACCGATTCTTACCACTGTTACTTCGGCGACGCCTCCTGACTACCGTAGCCATGATAAATCAATATTAATCCATAAAAAGGCGAATCGGACTATAAGACGCACAGTCGACTTTTGAGAAAATTGGAGGCTTTTAGGTGCGCCTTATAGTGCGGAAAATACAGTATTATTTTTATTTGATTGGCTTTGTATTAATTGGACTAATTTGGAAAGAGTTGAACTGTATTGCTGAAGTGTCTTGAGATGACATTTGTCATGATTTGGGGCAATAAAAAATAAAGCTGAATTGAAATTTGAGACGCAGACACAACTGAAAAAGCAGAGGAGGAGGTTGACCATAATAATTCAGCCTTCTAAATTCAGCCCACCTAAACTGTTATTCTTAACCCTGAGAAGTTTATCTGATGAAACCAGAAACTTATTTTATTTTTAAAGTGAAGGCTTAGAGATTATTGCCTGATACTCAAATGAATTATTACAGCCATGACACTAACAAGACTTGGACCTTGTGTGTGTTGGTCTCAGGTGAAGGAGGACACCAGTTGATGATATCACTGACACCACCTTCAAATGACAGCACCTTCACCTGGTGGCCCGTTCTCCTTCTGAGTGTTTATGTGTGGAAACGAGGAGGACAGATGCTTTCATTTAATAATTTTCTACATTGTTTTACTTTGTTTTGGTTTTCTTGTTTTGCTTCTTAACTGTGCCTGTGGTCCTCGCACCATGCAGCTAATCAAAGCAACAATAAAACCCCCCATGCGCCTGTCACATTACAGGCCATTAGCAACCATTTGCATTGTTGGGATGGTGATGGATTTGCTTAGGTTGTGTAATGATGTCACAAAACAAACTTTGTGAAGATGACCTTGGTGGCTTGAGTAGTGAGACGCAGGTAAGACCTGTCTTTATGCCTAAAATGCTTCTGATGAATCAGTGTGGGGCTAAGAATTGTAATAAATGCACTCCATTATAATTATAATGTTAGCCTCATCCTATGAAGCCATAGTTGTGAGGTCATTTGTGGCAACTAGTTTGCGTGTTTATTCGAGCTCTAATAGGTATGAAGTATAATGCTTTTACTCCAGAACTGCAATGAACCATTGAAACTTCATTAAGTCCTTTATTTATTTATTTATTTTATTTGAAAAACATTTATGCAAGTCCTTTTTTTCTTTTTCTTTTTTAATCACAAGTGCACATATGAAAGCAACGTCATTTATGCCAGTCTCATTTGTTCGTTTTGTTTGTTAATCACCATTACCATTCAAAATCTCCTACACAAAGAATTACTTCCATTTTAATGCATTTTAATACAACGTTCACTCAAGCTGAAAGAGCTACTGGGGGATAAAAATGGATAGTTAAATCAAACCCACAGTAATGGTGTCTTAAGTGCAAAATTTGCTCATTATTTCTTCCAAACAATGGTGGTGAACACTGTTTACCTGGAGAACATCAATCAAACATTCAACCTGAATTTTGGATATTTGGTTTGAAAAACTTTAATCTCTGTCTCTTCAACTGGCTAAAATGTACTGTTTATTTTTATTATGATTAATATTTCATATTATATGTCTTAGATGAGACAATACATAGGGTTGTATATACAGGTTGGTTGTAATAAATAATGTAATGAATATTTAATTCATTTGCTTCAATTTAAAACTACAACAACATCCCATTTTTCCTTCTCATACTATATAGATAGTGGATGGATGGATGAATTGATGAAATACATTTCATATAAGAATAAGAATACAGTCACAAACCATTTCAACAAATCATCATGTATAGTGTCAATAATAGAAGGTGAAAAAAAGTTGTTAGGAAACTGGAAGAATTAGATGACGCTGGAATGACAGAGTCCACCTCTTGTTAGACCTAATTAATATCTCAAATCCAGTTTATTTAAGGAATTTGTGTCCTCTCACATCAGTTCCCACTCACATCTGACATGTTCTTCCTACCCGTTTACACCTTAAAAAACAAACACAGATATCCTACAAAACAGGGGCTGATTTTCTTTAACTACAAAAAAAATAAAAACATCAGAGATTTATCACACATTTATTCACCAAGTACATAGATGCAGATAAGGAATCAGTTGCCAGCAGAAGTTGTCTATTGTAAAATAGTGAAAAAATATACAATTTACAGATTAAAAAATAATGGTGCAAAATAGTGTAAAAAATGTACCAGTTAACAGTTGATGGTTGAGTGGGGACAGAAACAAATGTTTATGGTTAATATACTGTATATCTGTAGAAGAGAGAGAGAACAATGAAAATCATAAAATATGACTGAACCCTCTGAAGGCTAATACCTGTTATAAAATCATTTTCAGAAGGACTAAGAAGACACCATGAAGATGTGTTGGAAGACTTAATGAGAGTTGACTCTTTCTGGATTGAAAATGTTGGAGTCAAAAAATCTTTAGGGGGCAACACCTTGTGGTCTTCACTGGGCTCCAACTCATCCGACTCACCTGAATGGGTCACCGACAGATATGTTCACGCCTTGACAACAAGCTGATGTTGATCCATGTGATTAAATCAAGTGTGTTAGTGTTGGTGGCCCTTGAGGCCCCCGGTCCTACATGGACTGAGAAACATCTGGTCAGACATCATTTTAGATGATGGTGACAAAAATCCATGCTTATTTTCCAATTAGTCATGAGTGGGATTCTTATTTTGATTTTGGCTTTAAAAAAAAAAAAATCAGAACTTTATTATTACAGGACCCTGTAAAATAAGGAAACAATTATAATAGAATACTGCTTTAATAAACACCATTGTGTTTAAAATCAGCTGTTCACTGTTGTTTATTTTAATGTCAGTGCTTTCTTTAGTAGTGAGTATGCAATTAACATTAACATACTTCCCGTTCCTTTACAAAACAACTTAAAATATACCCAGACACAGCATGATTTAGGTGAATTACATCCTTAAACAGAACAATTCAACATGATTCTGTTTGATGAAATGAAATTCATGAAATTAAGCTCTGACAAGTTTCAAAACTAAGAGTTTCATTTTTATTTGCCATTTTCTTGAAAGCAAGACATTTCTGCAAATTAAACATTATTTACCTTGAAACATCAAAAGGAAAAGACAAGAATTCTTGATGTTTATTAGCAGATGAAAACATAAATATGATAGTTCTTGAATTACTTTGTTCTTTACCTTAATCCACATTTACAGGTAAAGTCTGGTTCTAATTTAACAGTGAAACCTCTGACCAGACCACTGATATGTACAATAACATCAACAAAGCTACTTTCAACTACATTTGAAGGTGGTAGATCTTTTTGCACTAAAACTGGGCAATTAATGCCACTAATCCCAAATCCATCTCCTTTAACAGAACCTTTCCTTTTTTTAAAAATTTTAATTGGATGCTGCTCAGACTTGGACTTCATTTGGAACAAATCTGGGGCAAATGTAGAAACACTGCCCATCAAAAATAAGCCCACTGACACTAAATACAAAGAAATACATCTGAAGTTGACAGTTGACATAAATTTATTGGAAAGAGAGTGTAATGAAGACACTTCTGTATATAAATTTGATGTATGCTGTTGATAAATACTATATATCTATTTATCTTGGTCATTTGCTTTCATTTGTTAAATCATTGTTTTTGAAGATTCATTATTTGTCTGCGTTCAGATTTAATATAATGGGTCTAGTTAACATGAATTTGTAGATTTGTGCGCATATCAATTTCTCTTTCCGATGAAAAAAGTGAATCCAAGACCCATCTTCAATTTCTGGATCTGTGGGAAGATAATCCATATCAGAGCTACTGTATGCATTGCCAAACTCATATATTTGTTTGAAGAGGCTTATTGTTTAAATGGATGAGATTGATATGATTTTACTTTATTTTACATGCAAGTTTAAGACTGCAGACAAGTTCCCAAAGTCAAAAGAAAATTCTGAGGAGTTTTGCTTGAGTTTGGCCTCGCTCCTTTGATCTCAGTTGTTAGGTGTAAACATGCAACTGGAGGCAGTCTTTTAAGCATCTTGGCATCGTTTGTTTTCTCACATACAAACTGTATCATGAAGTAATTAGTGTCAACACCCAACAGGCGCTGCTGTCCTCTGACTCATGAAGAAATCCACTTGTACTTCTCTTCATAGTGACCACTTTATATCTTTAGTCTGTGACTTAAAACACTGGCTTTTTAGTCTTTGTACATTAGTCTTTAGGACATTTTTTGCAGGATATATGGAAAGTGGAGGCTAAAGCAACAGCATAAGTAAATAGTTTGTATTTCCAACCATGTGAGTAGCACCCCGAGTACTCAGATTCAGTTCCTCCGAGTGGATCCTCTGGGGTTTGCACATCTCTAACAGACACTAATTGCATTTGAATTCACTCAACTGTAGCTATATTGTAGTTGGGAAACGTCTTTATTATCCATGTCTTTTATCCTGCTTGCATTTGCTCTGTTAGTATTGCTCATTGTCAGGCTGTCACTGTACATGAACAGTGGTCTAAAGGATTTCAAATCCAGTGTTTCTTGTAAAATGCAAATGATTTTGAGCATGTTTGATGGTGTATTGTAAGCTGCTTCAGCTTTGGTTGTCAGACATGTTTTTACCTCAAAACAATGGCGGGCCGTGGGTGTGAGCTGTGAGATTCGAGCGCAGCATTCAGCAGATAGTTCAAGAGATGTCACACCTCTACTGGATGATTCAGTTTGTGCAGTGACATAATTACGTCTTAAATCAGGTGCTGATTTGTGTCAGTTCATCTGTATATGCCGGCTTCAGTTATAAGCATATCCTGATCAAAATAGGAAAAAATGCTAAGATTTTGTCTTGTGCAATACTGTAATGTTATGATTGGTTGCAAAAAAAAGGTGAGACAAATTAAACTGGAAAACATTTCGGTTACAGGTCATCAGAAAGACTCACTATTTATAAAAAACACATAAAAAAACACATAAAAAATAAGCCTTGTCAAAATAATAAAATCCACACCACTTAGAGAGCAGAATCTGCTCATATTCCCAGCTATATTTTCTTCAGAAAATTATGTTTATTTTAATTTTCTAGTAGAATAATGAAGTAATTGCTGCATCCCTGGACTTTCTTCACAACGTATACCCAGAGCAGCTCAATATTATTCCTTAATAGATGACAAAGGAGCTTCTTCCAGCTTTTTCCCTTCTTTAGGGTTCATTGTGTCTAGCATATTGAAAGATTTTAAATAGTAACTGTAAAAGACTTAAATCAAGGCAAGTGGACTACCTTTTCTTTTGTTTATGAAGATGTTTCACCTTCCATCCAGAAGGTATCTGAGGAAGGCTGAACTGAGGATGCTTCTGGATGGAAGTATAAAAGGAAAGGAGGACCATCTGTCTTGATTCAAGCCTTTGAGAGTTGCCATGACCTGGATGATTGAGAGTCTACAACAGCATAAAAAAGGTTTTTGCTCTCAGCCCTGGAGACTTGTTTTCAGCAGCTTTGCAGCGTTGCCGCAGGGCTGTAACAGGACAAAGACGCCACTGCTGAACACTCATTCAAACTGCTCTGTGTGGCTCAGCGCTTTGACATATGTTAACAAAGCCAGTTGCCAGCTTTTTCGTCATTCCCATGTTTGTCAAATGTGTACATGAATGTGTATTTTCTTTTAGAGACAAGGGCACATAAATGTATGGTTTTATTGTGGAAAACATTTAATTCTTGGTGTTCCTCAAAGGCTTACTGAAGAAATACAAGCTTGTGGATGCAGGTGTTTTTTTTGGCTTTGGGTGAGGTGCTGGTGTGTGACTTTCACTGCACAGGTAGGGATGCAGGATATCTTCTGGAGGCATTGTGTGAAGTTCTGGCATAATCTCAGGTGTGTGTGTGTTGGCTGCAGGGAAGACAGTGCTGTCCCACTAATAAGGAGCCAGTCTGACAGCAGTCTGACAACCTCCTGACAGAAAACAACCCTGCTTTGTGCTGAGTTACTAGAATATTCCTGGCATTTCTTGCTTAGGGTTAACTCCTGGGACACAGAGGCAACAGTGAATCAATTTAGATTCTGCAGATTCTGAGATTTCTCTCTCCACCTCAAATATGATATTCAGTCACACAAACGACAGCACAAGCCATTCAGTCGTTTTAATTTGAAATATTTTCTTTTTATTGAATTGTCAGGGTCAGGCAATTGAGGCACATTGACAGGATAAATGAATGCTTACCTTTCTAAAGGCCTGCACATTATGTAACCGCGGCTTATATAGCCAGCCAGAAACCCAGCAGACAATGTAGCTGTAGAATTGAACCACACAGAAATCTACATTGTATGCCAGGTTCAGGACAGAGCAAAGGTCTCCCCAAAAAACATCCAGCATCCATCGATGCACTTTACCTCTGACAAAAAAACCTCTCCTTGTTATTTGTCATTGAACATTTCAAGGATTTTTTAACTCAAAGAGGCAAAAACTGTGAGGATTAAAAGAATGGCAGAAGAGGAAAGAGTGGAGAAAAGCCTTGACAAGGGCCCCTTGTGAAGTTGTGACACAGAGAACATCCTGTGTGGGGTCACAGGATGGAGCACCCCTCCCTCACCCGCCTCCAATCACAACCTGCCATTGCAGCCAATGACGGGATTTGGAATGTGCCACCAGCCAATAGATGAGGAATGGGCACGCTGGACCGGGAAGTAGGCAGAGCCGCCAGAGACCCAGTAGCCAGATGTAGCTGCTGATTGCTACACAGGATCTACACTGCCTACTGAGCAACTGACAGCAGCCATGAAGGAGATGTGAAGAGCGGGTGATTCCTCCATGGGAGGATGATGCGCCTCAGCAGACGCCGCCTGGAGAAAGAGCAAATGGTTTCATCACAAACACACGTGAAAGGCAAAGCAAGCGAATAAACAAAATAAGAAATGGAGGGAATGTGTGGTTCAATGAGACCCCAGGGCAGGAGGAGAGGACAGAGGGGAATAGGGAGAGCGGTGGTAGCAACAAACGAAAGGGATGAGATCAAGCATAGAGAAGAAGAGGAGCCTGAGGGAGGGGAAGGATATGGGAGATTATCTGCTGACGAACATCTCCAAGCCTGGCATTATCAGTCACAGATTCCTGTCATTCTTTCCCATTAGCCCCGAGGCATGACAGGCAGGGGCCACCACCATGCCGGCTCCAGCTCTGAGCCTGACACATAATGAGACCACTAATAAGCCAGATACAGGTGATGGAGAAGAAGAGGAGGCTAAAAATGTGGCCACCGTTCCTCTCTCTGCATACCTGACGACTCGTGACCACATTGATCAAACATACTTTGAAACAGCTGATGGCCACTTGACTCCAATTTCATTTTATTAAGGGAAATATGCTGGCTTCTCCCTCTCTCTCCTCCCTCATCCCCCTTTTTCCTCCTCCCTCCTCGCATTCCAACTTTCCGTCGCTGTTCGTGCCGCCTCTATCCATGCTCGTCCCCCATCCTGTCTCACTTTTCTGCTTCTGCGCTGCAGAAAACATTATCAACTAAAGAGGAGGAGAGCTTTCCACTGCCCCACAATGCTTCGGGTCGTCTTGTTTTTTTTTAAAACCCCAAACTTTAAATATCTGTGATACCCAACACGGAGGGATTTGGTGAGATGTTAAAAGGATGTGGTTTAGGGCTCTGCTCTTTACTGGAGGAGATACGTTTTTTTTTTTTTTTTTTTAAGAAGAGGAAGGATGGCAAATGGTGAAGGAAAAAAAAGTTACCTTTTGTTGAAGTGGCTGTGGGTCACATGAATGTCATTGCAGCGGCAGCCAACCTGTAAAAAGAGCAAAGAAATGCTCAGGTTACAAAGTGAACAGGATATACAAGGTGAAAAAAAAATCACAAGGACTGTTACATGTTAAAGTTGTCATCAGCGCTATGAGTACAAGTGTGAGATTAGCAGGTCCAGACTGGTGAGTCTGACTAGACCAGTAGAACTGAAGATAAGCTGATAAGGTCTTCTGTGTCTTATCTCTGTCTTTTTTCCACACTTTGGTGATGCTGCCTCTGCCACCGCACAGAGACGTCCAATGTACATAAACCAATCAGCTTGTTCTTTTCCATTGAAAGTAAAGCCTTTGATTAGAGGGACAAGGTGGAAACTGAAAGCACTTCAGACAAGATAACATCATCTCGCAGGTGAAGATTCCCACAGCGTGCACCGCAGTGACCCGAACTAGTTCAGTCTTAGCGCTCAACAGAGGAAGCACATGCCTGCAGACCTTCTCAGAATAACGGTTGGCAGAGAGCAGAGCGAGCTGAGAGGAAAGAGTACACTCGCTGAGGAAGGGGTGAGAACCAGGGTGAGTGTGGAGGAGGGGAGGTGGGTGAGGCTAGGCGTGCCATTCCATTCCTGCCTGCACCGGGCACTTCTATTCCTAGAGAGTGGTGCATGGCAGTTGATGTGGGTTTCCTCTGAGCTTCCTAGAAGATGACTGGACCTGACCACATCCACATTCATATACAAGACACACACAAGCTGACAACTGCACGCACACGCCCCCACAAACACGCTCAGGGAGGCAGAGAGGAACTGAATCATTACCCTGCCTCAAAGTAGGGGGTGACCAGTGTACAACTATGTGTGTGTGTGTTGGAGCGAAGTTGCACTTCTGCTACAAGTGACATTGGTTAATTGGTTGTGTGCATGTGCTGTGTGTTGCTCAAGTATGTGTGGGCATGCATGTGTGGGTGGGTGTGTAGGATGTATGATCTGGGTGTGGATGCATTCCCTTTCTCTGCATCTGCGCGTAGAAAGCTTGCTCCATCTTTACAGATTCCTGACGCTCTGGCTTAAGCCTTGTTATCTGCGATTCTTCTTCCCAAACACGTGGAATTATATCAGTTTTTGGATTACTCTCTTTGCAGGAACTCCTGCACAAGTACACCAATCTTTTCCTTTTAAATACATCTCAATCTTTAGTTTAAAAAAAAAAAGTCTAACTTTTACTGTCTAAATTCTACTTTTACTGAGCACAACAAAGTATCAGCCGAATCGTGATATTTCCTAAGGAGATGCTTCTTCTGCACACAGCACTCACCAACAGCTTGCCACCAATTAAGCAGACATTCCACGAGGCCAGCAGCCAATCAGATATCATTTCTCAGCTCCACGGGCTTCAACAGACCCCAGTTGCAGAGTCTAATTGGTTGTGATGTGTGAGTTAGAGCTTCCAACAAAAGAGAGAGGGGCCAGCAGCTCAGGTTCTGTGGAGGCAGGGGTTATGCCACCTCTGCTCGCTCTCCAGAGTCCTTCGCTGTCCCAGAACATTCCCCTGTGATCCAGCAGACAGAAGTCCCATTTCCCTATTTTACTCTCTGAACTCATTATAAAGAGAGCAGATAAACCAGGCTTTTCATGTAAAACAAACCCAAAGTTTTCTTGTGGGTGCTGCTGGGTAGTTGTCAGGGTTAATACTTAATCCAGGCTTCTCCAGGAGGAGTCCCAGCTTTTGCTCATACAGCCTGTACCCCGTACCCGGGCTTGAAGCAGGGGAGGGATGTCTGCAGGCCCTTCCAGGGGGCTGGACTGATGGGAAAGAGCTGGCGAGGGGGACCAAGGAAAGCTAACTCCCTCCTCACGCTGTTTTATAAAAGCCTGGCAAATGTGCAGACAGAAAAGAAAGGAGGCGCAGAGAGAGAAGGAAAGAAATTAGAGAAGAGACAGGAGGATGAAAGGTGTTAGGGCACTTCGCCTTTGTTGGGTCATGGGGTTTACGAAGAACCGGCAAAGAAGCCGGCTGTAAATCTGCTTCATTAGTCCCAGCACAAGTCGACGCAGAGGCTAGAATGTTATAATGCAAGCTCTGTTTGAGTGAACCTCAATCTGACGTCTGATATCTTAACTGCCTCCACCCTAAATACCAACAAACTCATTGATAAACAGCTCAGAGAGACTTAAGGAAGATAACTCAGTGGAACAGTTGACGACTGCCAAATGGTTTGATGTTCTTGCAGGTTCTTTTAATCATTAAGAGTCAGGCTGATTTGATAATCCTACTTGGATTTTGTTCTTCTTGCTCCAGTATTGGATCCACAGCGTGTAAAAGCCACAGTTCCTTATTCACGTCCTCCTCATGCAGCCACTTTGAATAATCAGCCGGGCTGAGTCATTGTGTTAACTGATTACCTTCGGAAAACAAAAGGAACACCTTCAAAAGGCGGCACTGCGGGCCGTGCCCATTGATCCTGGTTTTCCATGACGTGCATCCGTCTGTACTACCTATTCCTCACACACACACACACACACATGTAACCTACATACTGCCACTTATTGGAATTCAGAATGGGGCCCAGGTAGGGGAAGCTCTGCCCATATATGAGCACAGGAGGAAACAGGCCAGGTGTATGCGGTTAGTACACCGTTGGAACGACTGTTCTTGAGTACATAACACACACACACGCATGCACACACACACACACTATCCTCTCTCATGCATGCATACACACCTCATTCAGTCCTGTGACGTTTAAGTTATGCCACTGAGCTTTTAACTCCACAATCTGCCTGCAAGACTTGTACAAATGACTTGTTGCTGTATAAACAAAGACGAGTCATGCAAGGAAAAAAAAGTGGGCAAACAAGAGGAGGAATGAGTCGAGTCATAGTTGAGATCGTTCCTAACAATCCTAAATTTGATGCAACTCTGTGCTAGAGTAACTCTGGTGTGTCACTCTTTCTGCCTGACACCAGTCAACAGCTCTGAAAACCTGCTGCTAGTGACCTGTGATTTAACTTCCTTCGACCTGCTGCACCTCCCTGCATCATGTGCACCTGCTGCCATGACGTGAGATCTGAAGCAAATTCCTTCAGATTCCTCCAGACCCACTGTCATGAACGTGATCCTGCACACCTCCCTCCTCCAAGACGGCTCGATCCTCTCAGGGACGGGTGGTCAACAAAGTAAGAACAAAAATGCTTCCAAGTCTTTATAAGCTGAATTATATAATTGAATTTGTTATCAAATATGCCGAGAAACAACAGGATCTTGACACTGACAACTAGTAATTAAGACTTTTCTAAGTGAGGAAACAGTGTGATGCACCTACTTTATGTCATTAAATCAAAAAATCTGCACACATTTAAATATCTCAGTTAATTCTGTTCTGTGAGTAGTTACAAGAAAAAAGTCTTACAATGCAGGATACAAGTTTTGTATTTGAAGTACAAAGTCTCTGCGGAGATGTTCCTTAACTTTAATTTATAATAATGGAATTTACTGGACTCAAGTAGGCTCTTTTCCTGGCCAACATCCTCAGCCAAGGAGCTTTAATCTGCTCTTCTATTGAACCGCTTCCATCCATCTTTTTTGCCAGCTAGTTAAAATTTGCTGGTTGGTACAATTAAACACTGTAGATTAGGGAATGAAACTTGTCAAAGTTTTATAGACCCAGAGAAAGCTGACAAAGTCTAAAATAAAATATGAGTGTTGCTGCACTGTCACTAGCTTCAATGGATTTACAAAAGTATCTTGCTGGATTTGATAGAAAGTGTAGTTTGATCTTGCATCACTCACATGTAAATTAACAGTGAATGCATTAAGTAGCTGAGGAGTGACAGCAGATACCCCTCCTCAGAGGACCGAGAGGTCAGAAAGCACATCAAGATGAAGTGGTCATCAGTAAGCGTGTGAGTGCAAAATTCTTAACTTCACCTGTCAGGTAGTAAAATGAACCCCGTACAAACAACAATCCAAAGATTTAAGAGGCTACGCTTAATTTAGCATTTAAAATGGCATCAACCTGCTGAGTGTGCCAAGTGATATCCACCCATCCATTTTCTAAACCCGTTGTTCCATTTCTGGGTCACGGGGGTCTGCTGGAGCCTATCCCAGCCCGTCCCAGGCGAGAGGCAGGGGTACACCCTGGACAGGTCGCCAGTCCATTGCAGGGCCACATTCAAAGACAAACAACCATTCACACACACATGCCAAGTGATATGAAACTATAAAAACAAAAGAAAAAGAAAACCTGGAAAACACACCTGCAGCCTCTGCTATCGTTTATTGGCTGATTATTTTACTTTATACAGCTGATAGTTGTTCTTAAACATACATACACCCATTATCTATACCTGATTCTTCTATTTTAGGGTCACTGGAATCTTCTGGTGCCAATATCGGCTCTCTTTGGGGAAACTGGCCAAATTTTAAATCAGTTACTGAAACGTTTAAGAAAGTTGGATGCGAACAAGCCTGCAGCCTCTGCTATCGTTTACTGCATGTAGTTGACTAAAGCAGACCAGATCTTTTAGCTTTTTAAAAACAAGTTAGTGTTTAAGCTGCATTAAGCAGTACTTTTTTTTTTACAAACAGCCCCTACATAAAACGACACCAGAAGTAGATTTCATACTTTTTTTTTAAATAGTAGATAGATGCCATTCTTCTTTAAAAATGTAAAGTTATCCAAATCCGCCAAAGAATATAGTGAACTTCTTTGCAGTGTTTTGTGATAGTAACATGATAAAGAATATTGTAAAAAGATTAAAACAGGTCAAAGAGACTCACAGGTTGAACTTAAAAGTTGGAATTTGATAATGACACAGAAAGAATTTAGTGATTTCAGAATATAAACTCATAACTGTAATGGTACTCCCTCTGGTTTTTGATAACACACCCTTTCTTTCGTTTGTCTTTTTATTTTATCTAATTTTATCTCAGTTTGAACAGAAAAGATTGACACTAGAATTCAGCGATCAGAGATAAATAAAGGAGGAAGGGGTGAACAGTGTCATGTCTGGCACACAGTGTGCACAGATAGAGACATCTAACAAATCTTTTTAACACGTACATGTTCGGTTTGCATTATTTAAAATTCACTGTGGTGACCTTTGACCTGGAAGCTGCAGCCACGTGGTTGTCCTGCTGGATTGCTTCCTGCCAAGTAGAGCAGGGCAGGGTTCACTCTGTAGGCAGAGAGATAAGACAAAAGGACAGATTCCACACTAATCTCCTGCAGGGAATTTAATCTCCTCTATCAAGATACCTGCGATGCATCTCACCGCCAATCAGCCCGCTATCACACGCTTACACCGGAAACGACGCCCGGATCAGCACTCGTGGATCCTCGGTCACGGCAGTTCCTTATCGCAGTTGCTCACTCTCCCTCTCTCTTTCTGTTTTTTCTCCCTACCTCTCTCCCTTTTTCTGTGACACCTTCTGAAACCGTAAACTACAAAGTCACGTCGTGCTGGAGCTCAGGCCCTGGGGCAACTCCGGGGGGGGTTTGTAATCTCAAGGAGGGGTTGTCATTGAAATAACACAAAGAGACAGAGCAGGATGTGGATGCGTGTATGGCTGCAGGCTGAGCCGCTCACGTGGTTCTGGTGGGTTATTGTCGCTTTATGGCCACGCGGTTCCTCAAGTTGGCAACTCCAGAAAAAAGCGAGTAAGAGAAACGATAGGTGGAAAGAGCTTCTTCGTCAGAGGGAGTGGGGCATGCAGGAGCCGAGAGCCACCGCTTTTGAAGGTGACTAATCCTCTCTACGAGCTCAAAACGCTGCTCGTCTCAGACAGCCGCACGCTCCAATAGGCACAGGACTGTAACAGTTTTTTTGAGAGAAAAGGTGATCAGATCAGCCGGCGCGGTTGCCGCAGCCAATCGCCTGCAGCGTCCATTCATAAAGAAGCAACAGTGCCGCGTCCACGCTGTGTGGCATCCTATCCCCACCCACCCACATGCGGCGTTCATTCATGCCCTCTGCTGCTGGCCAGATGGAGTGGACTGTGCTATCTGTGTCAAATGAAAGGGGGAGGGGGGCCTGACAAGCGGAGAGAGGAAGTAGCGCCTCCGTTTGAAGAAGCAGCGTTGAGACGACAGAGACTTATTTTAATCAGCTTGCATCTACATTCAGACATTATAAGACGAGACTGCAGCACGTTTCCATGTACACCCGGGTGTGGGGCAGACAGGTCAGCTGTGTGACAGTGAATCACCTCTTCTGTCGTGTGGTCACGCTGAGGGGTGACACTCACTCTCACCACTAATGGCCACTCCGGCAAGCCGAAGCTGATCATTCACCGGCTTCAGAAAGCAGATCACGTAACTCAGAGCACATTCACTTACTTCCTCTACCCTTCACGGCGTTTGTCTGAGCTGTGCCGGCTGTGTACAGACCGGCACCGGGAGCCTCGCTGCTCTTCCTCTCAGCCCATTAAGGATCTGGGAGCAGTTTCTCAACCTTAACTTGGAACATATGATATCCATCAGCAGCAGCTCCACTCTCTGGGAGTCTTTTGCCTTTTTTTCCTCTCTTTTTGAAATTTTTTTTTTTTTACTTACCCGTCTGGGTGAAAGTTTCCTCCTGGTGTTTGGAATGAGGGAACCCCCCACTCTCGACCTCCTCCTTCTTCTCCTCCAAGTCCTCATCCTCCTCATCCTCATTCAATGTCTCCCTCTCTCTGGTGTCTCTTTCTTCTGCTTCTCTTTCTGTCTCTGCTTCAAGAAGGGATCCCGGCTTCCCCTTCTCTTTAATTTCACTTGTTCCAGCAGAGAGAGAGAGAAAGAGAAGAGGGAGCTGTTGGGTAACGGCTTCTCACCCACGTCACTATCCACAAGTGTGACGGCAAGCTGCCCGAAACTCGCTGTAACTCCCTAAAAGAGTTCATCTTCGTCTTTCTTTTTCCTCTTTTTCTCCTCCCTTTGCATTCTTCTGTGTGTAATCAGTAACAGGCTTAAAGTGACAGCAGCAGAGCTATGTAACCGTCTCTCACTCTCTCTCTCACACACAAAAACACACTTTCTCACGCACAGACACACACTGACAGTGTGTGAGTCTCCCTCTGGGCTAAAGGTGCTTTCCCAGAGCTCTGGAGACACCGCAGCCGTTAAAACTCCCTACGAGCCCCAGCCAAAGTCTCACTATCACATGTTTCACAGCGGTCTCCCTCTCTTTCTCTTCCTCTCGCCCTCCCTCAGCCTCCTGACTGACACACTCTCGCAGGTCGGCTCTCTCTCTCTTATACCATGGCTGAGGGGCTGAGCCTACAGCGGCGAAGGGCAGTGTCCTGTTACAAAGCTCTCGATTGAGGTTAACGAGAGGCCATCCATTCAGAAAAAAAAGGAGGAAGGAGTGGGAGAGGGAGGAGGGGAGAAGTAAGGGCAGCCTCTTGGTGTCTTGCTGAATGTGTGCGTGTGTGTCTGTGTGTGTGTGTGAGCAGGAAACTCCCCTCCCAGAGATTTCGAGGCGTTGAAAGAAAAGGGAACCCATCTCTCGATGAGAGAAAAGGAGGCAGAGCTTTTTGTTTTTATCACTTCCAGCCTCCCTCACATAAACAAATACATGTGCATCATGTCTTCATAGATTACACAAAGACCACAAACAGAAAGTACCAGAGTTTTCAGGACCAAAACAAGCCCATAAAACGAATGCTGTGAGAAATGCAGCGCCTTCAAAGAAAGTACCTGAGCTCACAAACCGCCAGCAAACATGATAATGACATCTCATAATCTCATGACCCGAAAGTGCCCTCAGCCTCATCTCACCGCTCCAGCCCCCCTCCCCTGCCCTCCTCCCCGCCTGCATCCCGGTCCTCACCTACATCCTGCCATTTTTACTCCGCTTCTATTCTTTGCCGAGCCCACCCAGCCACACCTACGAGCGGCCCCACCCTGCTGGCGTGTCTGTGAGCGAGCCGGGTTCGGGTTTTGAAACGGGAAAGCCTTGCATTCAGGGAGTCTTGCTGGTAGGAGTGGCCCCTGCTGTGCCCGTTACACGCGCTATCACGGCACACAAACACGCAGTCACACGCGGGCATTGAAGTGCAGCGAGGTTGCCGCCTTTATCGGTCTCCATTCATAACTATTTAAGTAAGTTCAGTGAGTCATGTAACGAGCGGGGTTGAGCAATGTGTGACCTACATATGCACATTTATATCATACATCGTCCCCCCCGAGGTCAAAGGCCACCTTTAAATTAAACAACTTGCATCCAGATGTTTCTGTAAATCCTGCAGAAGTCAGAAAGAAGAGTCCTGCAAAGGTGGGAAACCCCAAAATAATTTTCTTTCTCCCGATTCAGCATTATTTTAAGCTCGTAAGTGACTTTAATAAGTCTCTCAAGTTTAAACTTTCAGTGCAGATGAAAACGGTCATTGTTTAGGTTGTAATTGCTATCGTTTGTCAGTGTGAAAGGGGAGTTCCATGAAATGACAATGGGCTTTGGCAGATCTGACATCAAAAGCATCAACGGATATAACTGTATCTGTCATGTGTGGACAAAAGGTGAGTGGGCGTGAGTGAATCACAGCAAGTGAATGTGTTTCGACGGGTGCCGCTGAGCCGCAGTGGCAGCAGCAGCGATGACTCAGGGTGACGGTGGAAAACTGACTACAGACCTGCTGACGAACGGCAGTTTTAACCTGGAGGAGTGTCAGAGGTTTTCTCCTCTGACTGGTTTGTTGTTGTGAAACTCCAAACTCAAACAACCATTCAGACATCCAAGAGACCAATAAAATCCCACTCCCCTTGGCCGAAACTGCATTTCTGCGTAGCTGGATACTTGTTGAGACCATTTTTAAGACATCCAAAATTTCTGTAAAGGGTTAAGCGGTTTTAACATTTATACTGAAAATATCTGTGATTCAGTGATTATTTCAACATTTTTACACTCATGTCACTTTCGCTCGTTGTGTGTGATGAGAATCACATTCCAGATATACATTTCACTTATTGATATAAAGACAGTTTAGTTTATATAAGCCAAAAGAAAAGTCCAAATACAAGAATGCCACTTTACAAGCCTTCAAAAAAGCTTTTTGACAATTAAAGATTTTGTTAAATTTGTCTCCAGTTTTTTTACAAAACAGATTCATATAGAATTTCATACATTTATAATCAGAATTAAACAAATCAGTTGTGATCGATTTGAGATGGGGTTTGATGTCTATTTACATTTTAATTTCTAACGTTTTGAATAAGGAATTAGACATTCTTGTTAGGCAGAATGGAATTGGTGAAACTGGCGATAATGGCCATGATTGCTCTGGATGACACACTTGGCCGCAGCGCTCTGTTAAAACGCTGGAAAGTGTTCCCAACGCTACAAACTGACAGATTGTGCTTGATCTTGTTATTCAGATGTTCTGCAAGCCAGAGACAATGAGTCACTGGGAGTGAAATTGCGATTTTTTTTTTTTTCAACAAAAGGGTCATTTCAGGGTAAAAGGAAAACGGTGCTACAGTTTTTGCTTTGCAAATAATCAACAGCTTGAGAATTGATTTGTGCTTAATTTATGTGTAAATGACCTTTTCATTAGTATGTGTGCTGCTGAAATTACAAATCAACAAGTTTGACACTCACACGGACCTCAATTTGAGGTTAAAAGTTTATACAAAAGTTTGTTCTAAAGACTAAAGTTTCTAAAGTAAGAGCTTTGCCATTTAAGAATGTGACTCAGGCTATTGTGGGCACAAAGTGAGCACCGCCTGCTTGCTTTTTCTGGGTGGATACAAGGGCGGAGATGGATTTTAACACACATGCACGACACAGGCGGGGGCCTTTCCTTCATGTTGTCACACGCACGCACACACACATACACACACACGCACACACAATGGAGATTGCAGTGGAAAGGAAGCTGGGGATTCCTGAGATTCCTGTGGACAAAAAGGTGTGAACTCAGGCAGCCAAGCAGCCTGGGAATTCTGCCGGGTCGGCTCGAGAGGCAGTTTAATGGCCGACCAGAGTCACTGGTGACACACACACGCACACACACACACAGATGAAAGAGATAAAGTCAAAGAATTCACGCAGCAGGAGGGTGTTGAGGACAGAGGGAGTGTTGAGGAGAAATTATTAAAATGCCAACGTAAGACAGAGCGCGTGTTTTTTTTTTTTTCTCTTTTATTTTTACGTGTAAATATCACCGGCACTCATCTGCCAATCCTGCAGCTGCACGCAAGTATTTAAAGATTAAATGTCAGGCAAAACATGTGTCCTAAAGCCGACGTGTGCTTTTAATCTTTCACAAGCCACTTATTGTCTTTGCTGCGCTGCAGTTTCATTAGTTTTACCCGAGTAAACACGGTCAGAGAGATAGTGAGAGACGTGGGGGTGGGGGGCAGAAAGACAAGCACTGACTTTCCACAGTAAGTTTCCACGCTTTTGTGGCGTGAACTGCACACTAAAACACAACTGCAAAATGGCTGGAGTATTCCACTTGTTTTTAGAAATGTAGTCAAGAAAATTTTTATTATCCTGTTGGCATAGTTAGTTTTGCTTAATACAGGACAATTTGACAAAATTTAGGAATATTCGACTTATTTCTGGAGGGGCTATTTCTATAGTGCAGTGGAAAGGCGGAACATCTTTAATCAAAAGTGAGCAGTTCATCACATGTAAAAAGAATAATTAAAGGAAAAAAGCAATCATTATGAACTGAAAAATATAATCAAAAAGGAGCACATTTAGCCATTTAAAATGACAATTCTCATCAATATCATAACTACACGAGGAAATGCTCTATGAGACATACATATTTGAAAAAACCTAATAAACATTTTACTCATGTGGTCTTCTGATCATGTGATTTGCTTGGTGTATCATAAACTTTGTCACAGAAAATACCAGAACCAGAACATGTAACTGTCTGATATGATGTGATGAAGTGTAAAAGCCACAATAAAGTTTTAGCTTGAAAAGAACAATTTATGTAGTTTTAAGCTGTTCTGTAAGACCATCGGGTGATTGGAAATGAAGGATATTTGTTCAAGCGGTTATGACTGATTATCTGCCGATACTCGTACCATTATTGATATCCAATTAATGTGAACTTAGGTTGGGGTTTCTCTGTAGGGAAACGAAAAAATAAGATATCATAAAACAATAATCAGTTCAATCTTTTTGATCAAAAATGTTACAGATGAGCGTCCCATCACTTTCTAGAGACAAAATGATGACCACTGACTGCGTGAAGTGTCCAGCATCCCAAAATCACTTTTCTGATTCCTATAAGTACGCCATCTAGGAACAATCGGTGTACTACGCAACAACAGACAGTGTGTGTGTGTAAGTTATCAGTATGAAATATACCCTCAGAGTTAAAACATAAAGCTGCTAGATCATGCCCTGCAGCCTCTGCTAGAAGCTCACTGGTTGATTCTGTCATAATATGCTGCTGATTATCGTTTAAAAAAAATTGTATTGATGGCATCAGTCATAAATATTCCAGTCGTTGCATCTTTTGTTGTTTTGGATGCTGGAAACTTCCTGTTTCATGCCTCTCGCTGTGTGTTAGCTGTTCTGTTGCTCTTCAGCAGAATTCCTTCACGATTTTCCAAAGTGAGAGCGATGCGACTGCTGCCTACCACAAAACTACTCAAAAGGACGTCACACATCCTCACTATAAGAAAAAGAAAATAAAAAAGCATGTTTGTCCTTAAACTAACAGACAGACTGTTCAATGCTGAAAATCCAAAAACAAAAGAAGACCAAAATGACAAATTTCAAGTCCAAGTGAGTTTAAATAAATAAATAAATTTGTATCAAGGTAAAGACAATATATATGAACTTAAAAAGCTGCAGATCATTTACTTAAATTAAAAACAAAGATTTTAAAGTTCAAATGAAAGATGAATGGATTTGGTAGCTCGGCAGTTTTCAGAGACTCTGCCATGCATGCACCTGTCTCTGACAAACTGACACACTCGGCTGGGACGAGAAGACACGCAACAGTGACGTCATTTCATTCACCAAAATGCCACACACACCCACACACACACGCACACACTTCTGAGAAAACACACACAAGTAACCAAGGAGAAAGAAATATGGAAGTCAGACCTGAACCCAAGCAGCAGCTGTTTCGTTTGTGTGTGTGTGTGTGTGTGTGTGTGTGTGTATGTTCGACACTGACTATATTAGGCCAGTCTGTTTGCAGCACGGGATGACGGCGCGCGCAGATACAACTGTGATGTCACGGTCACGCTGGAAAGGCATGACTTTACGTCTTATCTGGATCCACTCTGCTTGTTCTGCATGCCTTTCCACTGCCCCGTGGTGACGCGCGCGCGTGTGTGTGTTTGTGTGTGTGTGTTTGCTCATCACCCTGTGATAACCCTCGTGTTTAGTGACATCAAGCACCTCTGAGCTCAGAGAAACACACACATGGCGGCTTGGGCTGTGATGCATTTCAGCGGTGCCTGAATTTTCCATAACTTGTGCAAGCGTCTTAGATTACGTCACACACAAGTGCTTCTGTTGTGACGCCATCAGTTAGAGATGGGGTTAAGCGTTATTAAACAACAGCCGTCTTAGTACCAGTGGGAGCATTCAAGGATTCCTTCTGCTTACTGCACATATTTTCAGTCATTATTTTTTTTAACTCATTTATGATGAAAACAAAATATATATTTTTTCTTCTAACCCTTTTATTTAAAAAGCTTTTCCATATCTTTATTAATTCAAACATGACATATTTACTGGTAAAAGTAGGGACATTAAGATCACATTCAGTTTTGGGGACCATTGTTTCTTAACCCCTTGATGCCTGATATATTAAAAAATATACAAAATTGATTACTTTTCCCGTTTAATGTACTCATTATTTACTGAAAATAAAAACACTCCCAATTCTGTCTTTCACAGTATTCTAGTTAAAATTTTTTGTACCTCTATGAATATATAAGGCAATTGCATTTATTTTTCTATTTATTGTACCTATTTTTTTAGACCTTTTTCAAATTGTATAAATTTCTTTTTTTATTTTATTTTTTATTCTGCCGGGGGTGTAGAGGTTTGTGAAAGGTTCGTATCAATTATGCAACATCCAGCGCGCTTTAATGACATCTCATAATTATCTGTTATGGAAGCACGTGAGAACATATTTTAGATCTGGAGCTGCATTTGATGAGTGCTATGTTAAGAAAAAAAAAAACAACAAACAAACTCGTTTTATGTTTCAGAGCATTTACCTGGTTATCATAAGTTACTGTGGGCTAAAAAAGAGCAATTACCAGATTCTACTGAATAAAATTTTCCTTTTCCTCCCACGTTTTTGATGAGTGTCTAAACTTTCTGTTCAGGAGATTTTCAAGCTTTATTTCACCGCCATCCGAAATATATAAATTTAGCAATTTAACACTAAATTGATTTTTGGTTAAGTTTAGAAACCAATGTTTGGATATGTTTAAATGTAGAAAAGGCATCTTTGGCTTAAAGTTTCCCATGCATGTTTCAGTTTGGTTTAAATTTCGGTAAAATGTCTTGTGACTCAGCACACTTTCACATATTTGATGACGAGCATAAAACCATTCATTTGAATTTAATAATAAACCCTTTTTTTTACAGAGGACTCTGCATCTGTAGCGCTTTATGAATCTCAGGAAAAGAATTTGAATACATCTGCATGCGCACAGTTGTGATTCATTAATCCACGAGGAATTTTAAGCATCTGGCCCTTGACGTTTGCAGATGCGTTCATACTTTGATTTAGACGTTTACATGACTTGTGTACAAAATATTCTATTCATATTATAATAACAGACCACAGCCTGGTTAATCATGCAGTGTCAAACAGCTGGCGACATTTAAAATGCTGCAGAAATTCTGATAGGATGTAACTGTGTGGTAAAAATATGATGAGAATACTCCACGTGCCTCCATTTTACTCAAAGATTTTAAAAAGAGTAATCAAATAATTCTGTGTTCATGGTGGAATCTTCTTCAAAGAAAAGTGAAATGAGGTCAATTCAAGATGCTCTAGTCATTGTAAATGTAGTTCATGAAGTAGCTTTTAAATGTAAAATTTCTGTTTGAAATGGCTCTGAATTAAAGGAGACATGTTGTGCCCCCTTTTTTTTTTTTTCAAAAGTTCCTAAATATTTCCTGAGATCTTAATGACTTATATGTCACATGCTTTGGTTAAAATACCACAAAGTCCCAGTAAAACAGCAACGTTTTCAGCCATGTGCTTATGGCTCTGTTTATAACAGCAGGCTTGAGGGCGTGGCTTCAGAGACTTGACTCCACCCCACGCTCCTCTCATCTTCCAGAGAGATGGGCCCTTCTCATATTAGTGTTAACAATTTCTTAAGAACAACAAGTGCAACATAGTGGGTGGAAAAAAAGATGGGCAGTCTGGATCACTCTGATCCGATCTGGTTCTGCGATGTCACTATTCCCTGCAAATCTGAACTTTTCACTAAATGAGATATTTTCAGACAAAAATGATCTCAAATAAAGTGACATGGTGTGTTTTTTTCATAATATGGCCTCTTTAAATGCATAAAACAGCAATGATTATTGATTGACTCAAACTCTTTACAAAACTGTTGGTCCTCTGATTATTAAGAATGCAGCTGATGATGACGTCTTAATAATCTCTGAAGTGAGTGTTTTAACAACAGCAACGTCTGCTTCAATGCTGCGTTCAGACTGATCTCTTTCCGCAGCAAAAAACAGCTAACATACAGATGGATCAGTAAACATGCCCTTCTCTCTACTCCTGGTTTCCTCCCTGTCCTCCCCCCTTCTTGCTCCCTTCAGAGGTGTCACACAGCGAAACTCTCTCTCCTCCGCTGTCACACAACGTGGGCTGTGTGAAGGCGGCGGCTCTGCTGCTGGCTGGCCCACTTGCAGGATTTAAAAACTGCGCATCCTGCCAAGGCGGTGAGGGGTCACGCCGTGGAAAGACTGCGCGAGGATGACTGTGTCACGCATGAGCTCCCCCGCCGGCTGGTGGCTGTCTGAGCAGCAGACGCCCTCGTCCTGACGCTGCAGTGCGGATGAGGCTTCTTGTGAAACATTCCTCTCTGCTCGGCCGCCGCTCTGACCAGCCTTTCCTGCTCTCACTTCCCCGTCCTTCCCTGCCGTTCCTCGCACAGCTTCCTTTCTGCTTGTCCCCTTGCCTCCACAGCATTTCCCGCCCACGCCCCCACATCTACTTCTGCTCCACACCCCTGGGCCTGTCCCCCCCGGCCCCACTCACGGCCCCTACGCCCTCAGACTGGTGGACTCCCTCTGGACTTCCTGGAGGACCACCTTCCATTATCAGAACAACCGGCCCAGCCCAGAAACACCGCATCACTGGCAGCTCTTTAGAAACCTGCTGAAATGGAACTCAAATAACTTCAGATGTGTGTCATACCCAAAGAAAGGCACTCCGACACTGATCTTTGGAGAGAAATCACTCACTTTTACTCTTTCCAAGCAGAACTGTAAAGTTGCAGCTGAAGCCACCAACGACACCTGCTTCCACCTTTCTCTCAGAAACCTTAAACTAAGTCACTTTCCACTTATTAACTGACAGTTTCCCCACCTTTTTCTGCACCAACGCACAGGTGAATGACTACAAATCCTTGAAGCAACTTGTCAGGGGCGAAAGTGGATTTCTTCCCAATTTCTTGACATTTTATAGACCAAACAAGACAGCTCAGAAACTTTTTCAAAAGTGATCCCAGACTGCAGCAAGACTGCACTCATGCACCTGCTCTGCACTTGAATAGTTTTTCTGCAATCTTGCAAACAAACAGAACGATATCGACTCAACGGAATCAAGAAAAAACGTCTCAGTGGAGTGTTCTCCTCTTTGCAGAAAAATAAAACTTCAAAAGAAGAGCGGGAGAGGGCGCCTTCGATCGTGAAGCTCTCAGTTTGGGTTTGGGACACAGACACTGCTGAACTGATGAACCTTACAGGTGGAGCATGCTCTGTTACGTAAAACATCCCTTTAATTATGCTGCTGTCGACTAATTTTCCTCACTCCGACCTCTACGTCATCCATGTCATTCACGCTGCCATTAGCTCTGTGCGCCTTTTTTCACAGCAACTATCCCCCTGCTTAGTTTTCTTGTCTTTGTTTAAATTTCTCTCTTTCCAATAACTGTGTTCTAATACATTTAAAGAAAAAGGTCAAAGGAAAATCACCTTCATTGACAGACTACTTACTATCTGACTACAGTTTCCAGGGTGCGTCATCCTCCTGAAGATGTTCACAGACAGTTTGAATCAAAACTTTCTTCTCTCAGTTCTGTTAAGTGAGAAACTCTGTAATCATTTTATTCAGTTATTTGAGTAAATAACTTTCCAAAACAACGAACTTGTTCAAACTCCACACAAAGAAACATGTTTATCAGTCTGGACAAGTCACCACTGAACACACTACCCATGCCTCTGACTAATGGTCTATGCATATGTATGTGCATGTGCAAGTGTGGAATGTGAACATGTCATTCGCGAAGGATTAAATGGACATGCAGCATGGAGCTCTGTTTTCTCAGCTCCATCGTTCAGAGACAGAGTGAGAAACGCTTCCAGCAGATGGGGCCGGGTCTGATGCCGCCATCTGTCTCCGAAGTGCAGAAAAATGAGGCTGAGACTGTCGTACAGCACTGCGATTAACACGCGCACTATAGATTTCAATGATGAGAGAAGTGCATTGCTAGAAGACGAAGCCGGGGGTCACGCAAACGCCATGTCTGGAATCTCAGCAGCTCCGTCGTGTCTCTCTCGTCCCTAATTCTCAGCAGCAGCTTCTCTGAGAGACTCTCAAGGACGCGTTCACTCCTCATATGAAAGTTTCTTCAAACGCTGGCAGGGAGAGAGCTCTCGCAGCGTGTTTCTTTCCTCGGCTCTCTCTCGTCTGGGGGCTCAGCAGCAGGGCTGACTCACAGCCCCGGCCCACTCTTCCCTCCCACTCCTCCCTCCCACTCAGCCCCAGCCGTACCCCAGCGTGGGAGGCAGCGCAGCCCAGGACCAGAGCCTCCGGCTGGGCACACACACACACACACACACACACACAGATACGGCCAACATGGGCCCACGACTCCGGAGCTTTGGCTTTCATTCCCCTCACCCACACAGAAACAAAAACACACACATACACGCTGCCTACGCACACACGGCACCCACAGTGATTTTTAGAGCACCTCTTTAATGATGTCATGTGCGTTACATCTGAAGGGAGCAGTCAGGGGAAACGCGTGGGAGTGTGTGGGCTCTTCGTGCTGCGTGTGCGTGTGTTTGAGTCATGCTGCCAGACTCTTCTTGGTTTACATTAAATACACTAAAATGTTTCATGTACAAATGAACCCTTGGCTACTGTAAGTGCAGGCTTTTGGCACAGCAGAGAGCAGTAGGTTGTGGTTATTTATAAATCACGGCTACAGAGGAGGATTTTGATCTGATGAAAGGACTCGGATGGAGAGGTGAGGTCTGCAAAGTTCAAACTGACTCGGGCTGCTGCTGCTGCCTGGGTCTCTTCCCCCCTCGATGAACACACTTCCACGCCAATGCACACTGCGGTTCACGCGTGAATCTTACCAGCAGGAAGGGAGGCCTCCAACGCAGGTCTGCGCCGCCTGTTTGACTGACGTGCATCGCGAAGAGCCGAAGCTGTGAAGAACAGGTGACAGAGGGGAACGTCATTCAAATCACATCTTCTCACCGACACCTTTATTAAACTGAGACTTAAATAAATAAGAAATGTTGAAGAAATCGATGGGCTCGCACAATGTGACGCGTCGCAGGACGCCTGCACTGCGAACAGCATTCAGCAGGGCCAGATTGCTCATTAGAATATCTCACATTTGTGTGTGGGCGAGCTTTTAGCAGTCCTTCGAGAGCACAGCGCTGTTCCAGAAACACTCTTCTCGGTCCAAACCCAACCGGGATCCTAACCCCAGTCTGTCCATTACAAAAAAACAAATCCATGAACAAACTTCTGCCCAAGTCTGAGCTCCAGATTCTGACAAATGCTGTCACATTTGAGTTGCACATAACTGAACACAACAAAGTCTGCTCCACATTTCCAACCAAGAAGGATGAAGCTAAAGCAGGGACATTTAGTTGTTTTTTTTTATGTTAAAATATCAATTTCATTTGAAAAAAATGTTTGATTATATTCGGGAAGTGTTGCCTGACTTTTGTGGTCTCATATCCCTACTATCAGCTACAAGCAGCCAAAGCAACTTTGGACTCTCATCTCTTGCAACAACTGCATATCACTTCAAGGACCAATGTCAAAGAACAACAATGATGAAACCAGCATGCACGTTTTAACAGAAGCACCTAACAGATTTGAGGAAGCAATGACAGAAGAGAAAACAAAAGTGACAGAACAAGACTGACTGTATGTAATAAATACAACTTAACCTCCAGGCCTATAGGGGGACCTACTGAGCTAAAAAAAATGTCAAAAGCTCCTTTGTGACGCTTCAATTAATCACAATTCAAATTCAAAGTAGTTCTGATGATTCTGCCTTTTCATAAAACTACAAACAGAGGACATAGTGACAATAGGAGGGTAGATCAATTCATCACTTCACAGATTAAAGGATTAAAAAAATAAATGACATAAGCCACTGATGAACTCATACTGGTTGACCTTAAAATAATTAATTCATCAATCTAATACAGCCACTTCTTCCAATTTAGGGTCACAGAGGCTTAAGATAACATGTACACAAAATAAAGTGTCACAACGTTCAGAACAAATTCCCTCTACAAGAAAAAGTCAGCAGTGAGACAGATTTAACTCTTTTCAATACAGATCTTTGACTTGATATTAACTCAGATTCTATTCTATTGAAGCTTATTGTATTTCCTGTTAGAAAGTAAATACAGATGCCATTAAAACTTTATTAAAACAAAATGTCGAACACCTGAGCAGGCATTGTAGGGGCACTCATCAAAAATAACCAATTCTACTGCAGTTGATTATAAATGTGTGTTTTTTTCTGACTGATATAATTAGATTCAGTAAAATTCAGAGGAGTAACGCAACTGCCAAAACGAAGTGTATTCTGGATAATAGTGGTCCAACTTATTAAAGCGCACAGACCTGCAGCTGCATGTGTCACAAGTGCCCCCTGTTGGATGCACTGAATCTAAAAGTGAAGGAGAATGGTTTTAATTAGCGAGCAGAGGAAAAAAAATCATCCAAAAATATGCAGAAATATTAAAAGCTTAGAATGCTATCTGCTAGATTTGAGCTCCACTGGCGCTCTAACATCTCCCATCTTTTATAGTCAGCGTGTTGCGGGCTCCAACAACACTGCATCATTCACAGGTTTCTTAGAAAGCCCCTGCAGTCATCGGAGGTCAGTGACTCACTGTGCCCGCCGTCCTTCTCCGCGCATCTCTGCGCCTTTTCTTCCTCCGCCTGCGCCCCGTGTCTGTCTGTCCCACAGTCACGGGGTCTCCCCCGGGCTAAACGCATTCCACAAAACACAAGAATTTCCTCCAGCCCAGCTCACATACCACCCCCCAGCCCCCCTTTCTCTCCCTCACACACACATGCACGGGCAGAGGACCACACACTGTTGCAATGCCATGTTCAACAGGCTGGCGCAGACTGTCGAGCACAACGAAAGTCCGTTTAAACAGCAAACACGCGCAGTTCGGAAGCACGCGCAGTCTTTAAAAACTCTTTCTGATTTATTTTTGTGGACCAGTAAGAGTAATGTAATCAAAACGGAGAGTCGTTAATCGGAAGTTGTACCTTGAATTTTCTCTGTTGCGCACTGGTTTTGCAGACACCTTCCTCGAGTGCAGTCCTCCAAGATCTCCCGAAATACACACACAAAACACACTCACGAGAGGTAAAGCCTCAGACACCACCGACGAGCTGAAAAAAAATAATAAAGTGGCCGCACAACAGCCGCAGAGGAGCGATTTATCTCCCAGAGAAGCTCTGCGCTATTACTCATCTGCTGCGTGTGAGAGTCCCTTCTCTGGCACACTTATCCGCGGGGCTTTTTCACCGGATCGCTCGGAAATGCCACCGACTGACTAGCTCTGCTGCCTCGGAGTGGAAGCCCCCCCCCTCTTCACACACACACACACACACATTGAAAAAAAAATCAGCCGGCCGCAGGTCCGTCCCCTTGCGCCGACCGAGAGTCGACCTCAGCCCACATGAAATCCCCCAATATCTCCCAACACCCTCTTCCACGCTCCGGGGACTGTCCCCGTCGGACGGCGCAACTAATATCTGAATAGTGATGCTACTCTTGTTGACAAACACCTAAAAAGAAAAAAAAAACACCTGCAAATGGGGAGCTGAAGTGAAAACGAAGGGAGAGAAATTTTACGCATGTCTTCAATTAATAAACGAAGAACTATTGTACGAAAAAGAATTTTTGGGTTTTGAACAGAGGGAAATAAACACCGCAAATGCCACTCGCGTGGTTGGAAGCAAGAAACAAAAAGATTACCAAAGTTACCAAAGATTATAAATATTAAAATTTCTCCTGTATTAAAATTTCAAAACAAACAAACAAGAAGAAACTTCTGCTTTTCACTTCTACGTTAGAAACATTTTCTTCCTCTAACTTCTGCAAGAAGTGCAGAATTTGTGTTCTGCAAAAAATATTGGAGAGGGTGTCCAATAGCTTCCTTCAAGGCTTCCTTGAGGGCAAAAAAGAAAATCTTCACCAGCTGAGCACAAAAAACTATTTCCATCCCAGCAGGTGAAGTCAGCTGGCTGTCAGAGATTTCATCCGTCCACATTCCACATTAAGGAATTCTCAGCATCTGTTTAATTTGGGATTCATGAAATGCACATTTTTGCTATTTCGGGGGGAACCCCTCTGTTACCCCTCCATGTAGAAATCGCTCCTTCTGGAGGCTGTCACGATTAATGGGTAAATTTAGGAGATGTGCAGTTGCCATGAAAACATTTAAAGATCAGCATCTCCCTGTGCCATTTTTAAAAGAACTGCCACAGGAGCCCGAAACAATAATAATTAAACTGATTCACAACTTAGCAGAATACCTAAAGAGAACAAAGAAGAAATATGACGTTCCAGCGATTTTTTTTTTAAGGTTACTAGTTAAAAAAAGAAAAGACAAAAAACAATTCCCCGCTCGCATGTTCCAGTCAAATGTGAAGCATTTGAAAATAAAAACGCGACTGAGAACCGTCATTGCCGTCTTTGGGGAAATACACCTGCAGTGGGATTGTACCTGCTCGGCTAAACGTATGCACGAACATTTGTCTGAGGTTCCTGTGAAGTGTGAAGGATGATCTGTCATCGCTCACCTGCTGCTTCCCCTCTGCTCCTGCTCTTCTCACACTGTTTCATCTCTCTCGGGCTCACAGTGATCTGCTGCAGCGATCAGGGAAATTAACCAATGCGTTCTCGCTGCTTCTCCTCTCCCTCCGCTGGCACTGGCTGAAGGAGGTATGAGGTCTCTGAGCCACACTGACAATATTACCAGCACCACGACTGTGGGTTCATATTGTGAAATTCCCTGAATAAATTACTGTGCCCACTCTTTTCTCTTATCTGCTTATGAGTACAGTTATGACCTCAGTTTCTGGTATTTGGAATGGGTATTTCTTCAATACAAACTTCCCAGAAATATTTTATTAAGATTTCTTACTGTAAGCCTGACGACAATATTAATTAACCCTTTGCATGGCCCTGTGTCGCGTTTCTCAAAAGTCAAGATTTCTCCTTGAATTGTGTTAAGTCTACCAAGTTTTTCGCCACGGAAACGGGTTTACTGTTAAAGCCCCCGGCTGCCACTTACAGGACCAACAAAAGTGCAAATCAGTTGGGTTCGGATGGTCTCACTGTGTTCCGCTGATGCAAATAAAACCCAACGTGCAGAGCATATTTCAAAAAAGAATTCAATGAGAAAAAAAAAAAGAAAAAGAAACTCAAAACTGCAACTGTAGGACATGCAAAATCTGCGGCGACTGGGGATAATCCCGCACTTTCCCCTTCTTGTTTCTCAGCAGGGAAAAGGGGAGGGGGGAGGAGGGCGGGGGAAGGGGGGGGGGGTGTTTTCGATTCTGTATTTGACTCACGGCGGGTGATATTGACTCAAGCACGTCACACACACACACACACACACACACGGCACGCAGGCAAGCAGAACATCAGAGGCATCAGGAGAGAAGTTGACCTGCAGTGTCCACTGACCTCCAGCCCCCCCGCCCTCCGTCCCCCGCGACTACCCACCCCTGTTTTTTTTTTCCTCTTTTTTCTGTCTGTCCCAACACGGAGGACAAACACCTGATGAAATCTGCTGGAGATACCTTTGAAGTCAGAGATAAACGCTTTCGCAAGGCGTGCTCGCGCTGGGTTTTAGAGGGTCCCCAGTAATCTTTAGATGAAACTGTGGCATTGACTTTTGACGTTGCTTCTCTGAAGTGTCTCCGCGAGACTTGGACGTCTGTTTTAGAAGCCGCAGCTCCGTCCTGGCTGATGTTTCAGACGAGAAGCTGACAAAGAGTGGCGTTTTATTTTATTTATCTATTGTCGCTCAGTGGTTAACCTCTGGAGCTGCTGGAGCGCTCCGGGGGCAGCGGCTCCACCACTGCGCTCCGGCGCGGGCACGCTGGCTCCCAGGCCTCCTCTGTGTATATGAAGGCAGAGGTGTAGTGTTTTCACTGTCTCCTCCCTGGGAATTCCCCTCTGCTCCAGGCTCTAACAGCCTGCCGGAGCCGCAGCTGTACATATATGTGTGTGTCAGGATGTATGCACGCTCAGGCATGCGTTAATGCGAGCGCGCATGTACGCATGTATGTGTGCGCGCGTTTCCTCTCTGATTCCCAGGGTTCTGCAGAGTTAAACCCTCTTAAATGTCCCCCTGGCTTTTGTCCTCACGTTTCAGCTGAATTTCATCCCCCGCCATTCAGACTCTTGCGTGTTCGAGCGCTCAGGAATGCAGACGTGCACGCAACGTAAAGAAAGGCAGAAGTTTTGGAAAGGCTCTCTCCCCCTCTTCCTTTCCTTTTTCTTCCCTCCTCCGCTTTGCGCAAAGGTGACTCGGAAACACACATTCACCTCACCTTTACACACACACACGCACACACGAGCACCGTTCACCTTTTCTGTACACACGCACACGCTCAACGCCCACGCACACTTAGAGTCACACGTGCTCTCACTCAGAGAGCTCTGCACCCACTCACCCTGACACCCACACAACCACCCACACACTCACGTGCACAGCCAAATAGTTCCCCCCTCACCCCACCCCATCGCACCGAGTATAGTGCGCGTGCTTAGCCTACGGTTTCACAGTAAGTGCGGGTCACGCGCGTGATCCGGTTTCCTCTTTTGCTTTGCGAGCGACCCGCAGTGATAAAATAAACACAAATACGTGATAATCACATTCCAGACATTTCTCTCCTGCCGGTGGGAAGTTTCAACTGGTTTTCTGTGAGACTTGGCGTGCATGTGTGTGTGTGTGTGTGTGTTTGTGTGTGTGTGTGTTTGCAAAACCAGAGTGGGAAAAAAAGGAGAAAGAAAATGAGAGAGACGGAACAAAGAGGTTCTGGGACGAAGTCTCACACATTCCTCGGTCCTGCCAGGATCCAACATTATCCAAGCAGTATACGAGCCCGTCACGCACACGCACACGCGTGGTCGGAATAAAAATCCCATTCACGCTACATCCGCGGCATCTTTCTTACAACCCCACATTCTTCTTTTTTTCCCCGTTTTTTTTTAAAAAAAAGGAAAATTGGGTTGAAATAAGACAAAAGTCGCACAGATGAAAATCATGTCACATTATCACAAACACGCGCGGCATTTAACAGCTGAGGAAAAATTAAGAGCATGAGTGAGGGGGGAAAAAAACGCATTTTTCCTGCAAATCTTTGTACTTTTACGCGTCTCAACAGCCAGACAGAAGCAAGCCTACCTCGTGTTACTGCAAATCTCTTGTTGCTCATGAACGCAGAAAGCGGCGATAAAGCGGCTGTGAAGGTGAGAAGCGGAGTAGATCTGCGGGACCTACCTGAGCACATGGCCCGCATGGCACGCACACTTCCTCAGTCAACACGCTTTGTTTCTCCTCCTCCTCCTCCTCCTCCTCTTCCTCCTCCTCTCTGCTGCTACACGCTTCTCCTCCATCTGTCCGTCTCACTGTCTCTCTTCTTGTCTTTCTCCCTCCCTCCCCTCATCTTCCCCTCTCTCTCTATCCCTCCCTCTCTCCTCCCCTCTCCTCTCCGCTCAGAGTCCTTTCCTCTCCAAACTTCCCCTCGCTCTTTTTGAAAACGGTCTTCACCTTCTTCTCCGGCTCCTGCAGCTCAGAGCAGTTGTCCCTCTTTATGTGAGAAGTGAGAGTGATCCATGAAGGCAGTCTTAACCAGAACAGCCCCCCCACCCCCCGCCCCCCAAAAGCCCACCTACCCCCGCCCCTCCACGCTGCACTGTGCATGTGTGTTGCATCCTTGCCAGTCATTCCCCTCCACACATTGTCTTTTCTCACTTTCCTTTTTAGTCCTCTCTTCTTCCTCTTACTTGTGCGTGCTCTTCTTTGTAAATTCACAAGCATGAACTGATGCGCCTTCCCTTTAGTCTCTCCTCTGTGGCACAACATGCCCTGGCAATGAAACCAAGCCGCAGTTAAATTCTCCTTTTATATTAATCTCAAAAGAAAACACCTGCGCACGCAAATCCAAACGGCCTTATCTGCAGAATATGAAAGAGAAAGAAACGGAGACAGTAAAAGTCGTGCATTTCTGGAAAAGCCCATTCTTAGTTGTCCTCTTTGTGCTTTAATATCATTAACAAGAGGTATTTCACCTCATTTGGTAACTTCAGTAGACATACACACAATGAAAAATTCGGGGGGGAAGACACAAGTAAAAAGCTCTAGCAATATTCTCCCGTGACCCTCCAAGGTTGAAATTGTTAAATGCAAAATATTTCATTGGGTGCCCTATAAAGGTACTTTATAGGGCACTATAAAGCAAACCACAGAAAGTTTAACCCCTTATGTGTTTTTGTTTTGTTTCATAGCAGTTTTTAATACCATATTAATATTTTTTTCTTTTAGTATCTGCTTCTAGAATTTGCCCATTTTTAGCCTTGTGTGTGTGAATGTGTTTTAGCTTTGTAAAATTAGATTTCATTTGTGATCGAAAACGTACCAGATAAATAAAACAGAAGTGAGATTAAAAAAATAACAAATGGAGAATCAAAGGAAAGAAAAAAACTCAACTGGGCACAGAAAAACTTGCCAGGCATAATAAAGAATATAAAACATTTTGCTTCTAAAGATGGAAAAGCAATAAAAATATGAAAAGGTAAAAGTGATATTTGAGCAAATTCAGCAAAACTAAAGACACAGCAACTAAAACATTATTGAAACAAGTAAACAAACAAACAAACAAACAATCAAACAAAAAAGAAAAAATCCAGACAGTATGGAGGAAAAAACAATATGAGAAAAAATAGGAATAAAACAATTATTCTAAAAAGATGGTAAAAAAAAATCTAATGTGAAAAATTAAAGAAATGACATTAAAATAGAAAAACAAATACATATCTTAATACAAACATATTAACCCTTTATAGGGCAAGTGACCTTATTTGGTAACTTCAGTAGAACTACTTCTATAGTTATAACAAAAACAGGTTACTATGTTAATAGAGGTCCTTTAATATTCTCCAATCACCATCTAGAGTTTACATTTTGAAATTTCAAGTATCTTATTGACTGCCCTACTAAGGGAAAAGGGGGAAAAAAAATAAAACTTGACAAAATCTCATATAATGTGAGAAACAACAACAGCAAAAAAAAAAAAAAAAAAAAGAAAAGCCAAACCACAACATTTCACAACAGATGTTATGAAAAGTGTTGTAGACTTAATGAAAAATAAAACCTCACAAATTTTTGTCAGTACATGTTATAACACTTTTGTCTCATTTTTGCTGCCATCCATCAAGGTGGCAATCATGTGTTTAATTCGATTCAATTCGATTCAATTCAATTCAATGCAACAATACTTTATTAATCACTGAAGGGAAACTACATAATCCTGTAAATACTATGACCATTTCAAACCTTGATAATTACTGTAATTAAACATATCTTGTTTTCATTTATTTGTGTGTAAACAAAATTCTTTGTAAGACTCGGTGAATGCTTTAAAAGCACCAACCTGTCAACCTTTAGGAAGTGATAACACCTCGCCCACTCAAACATAAACATGCCTCTGAAAAAAAGAAATGATCTCAAAATTATGTGCTTCCTCATTAAGTTGGGGTTAGGACAGCTGGCTGACGTGGGAGGGCCATCAGCCAATGCAGCCGCCGGAGTCTCCTACGGTAAAAAATGCTCGTATACAGCGTAGGTGTTTTTCATTATTTTAACTTAGAGGTCCTCTCTCTGTTGTCATGGAGGAAGCTGTAGTGGAAGAAGGCTGCTGAAGGAGCTCAAAGTGAGGGAACACAAGTGTTCCCCACCTGGCATCCCACCTCTGCATCCACCCGGTATTGGAAACATAGATGGGAGGTTGAGACAGAAGTGAGTAAAGCAAAGAGACGAATCATGCATTATGAAAACCACCAAACATGCTCATCCTGTCTCTCTAGGCTCTCTTTTGTCCTACTTTGTGTCCATTCTCCTCTGTCCATCTTCTGCTCACACCCCTTGAAGCAAAGTGAAACAAAAGGCAAATCAGTGCATCCATCTTTCATTTTTTTTGAGATGCCCATTTCATGTATTTGTAATATAATTTGGTAGTCTGATTCTTTCATGCTTGATGCAAAACTGACATGGCAGTTCCTAGCACACCTAATGTTTTTTTGTCATTTCACTCGCTTATCTGAATATTTGTAAAATGTTGCACACTACGTAAGGAAGTGGTTGAAAAAGTGACCGGAAGAAAGTGCCAATAAGTCCATCTGTATCACCCATCAAAACCTAAGAGGTGAATTTTCTGCAGATGTTACCAAACAAGCATGTTAAAACTGCAGACGTGTTGCTGATGTGTGACAAAGTGACGTAAAGTGAAATGGAGACAACTGGGAAGGGAGTCCAAAGTTACTTTGGGCGGGGACAGTGGACTGGGAGAAGCAGACCATGCTTTCTAAGAGCAAGTAACACTGATTTAAAGAGCACCTTTTGGTGATACCAGCCACAAACAGAAGACATGAGAAAGTCACACAAAACATCACCCAAAAGCCTTTCTGAATAAAAACGTTTTCAGCCGTTTCTTTAAAGGCATCCTTTGAAACTATAAAATAAAGAGACGGTGAGTGTTATTGCTGCTAACCATAACAGCCCAGTCACCACATGTTTTAAAAGGAGAACAAGGTTCCACCAGCAGTAACTGCTCAGAAGACTTCAGAGATACGCTGGAATGTGAGAGAGCTTTAAAAGTTAAGATGAGAATTTTAAATTTGATTCTAAAACTGACTGGGAGCCGGTGAGGAGGTTTTAAAATTGGACTAATATGATCTCTCTTTCTGGAGTTGGACAAAAGGCCAATGGCTGCATTTTGAACAGACTGCAGGCGATTCAGGGATGTTTTGTTCAGACAGGTAAAAAGAGAATTGCAGTTGTCCAACCACGAAGAAACGAAAACAATGAATAATAAATTCAATTTTAGCCTTAGAAACAACATGTTCTTAATTTTGCAGTATTTCTGAGATGGTTGAAAGCTGAGTGAGGCAGCTGCTGAACGTGAGTGACAGAGAACTGGCCAAAAGACAAGTTTCCACAATGAATATGATCCCTGTGCTCTCATATGAAGAGATTATCAGCAATATGTAAGTAAGCATGATGAGACCTCACAGATGAACATTGGTGGTCTCCAGGACCCGTTCAGCAGGAAGCAGGTGCAGGTGCTAATCACACATACAGCCGCGATCCACTTTACTGACACTTGGCTGAGATCGGGATCGGGAAGTTTTAACCTGGTGTCAGAACAGAGGTTAGACAGAGAATCCGCCACGATCCTTCACAGATCACCAGAGACGTGGAAAGGCATCCTCATCTTTAGAGGCTTCCTTAGAGGTCGACACGAACCCATTTTCAATTTAGTTGCAACGCCACGCCTCCAGAGCCATCTCATTTCCCCTGAGAACTGGAACTTTTTCCTAAACTCTTATGCTTTTTAGGATTACTATTGTGATCATCCAGGGCTCTTTACAGCGAGGCGTACACAAGAGGGGCAGAAGAGTCAATACACAGAGGTAAGAAGACACCGCCACACTTGTTCTGATAGGATCTCATATCCAGACCAAATTGAAACACGGTATGGCAATTATATGTAAAAACAGCAAAAACTCTGAAGACAGGAATGTTGATGATACGATAAATAAAAACATTACAGAAACATTCAAATGTCTCAAAGACCGAGAACTAGTGACAGGAGCAATACCAGGGCCAAGCTCAGGCGCCATCATGTCACTTTGAGGAGTCAGAAGTAAGCAAATACTCCATTTAATAAAACTGAAACTGATATTTCAATGTGAAAAACTCCTTTGTTCTTCTTTAAAAGAGACAATTGAGTTTTGTGACCTGGAATCAGCAGCTATAGAGCTGAGCATGCTAATACTAACCTTTGGAGCTTTATTGTGATTTTTTTTTTTAACTATTGAGAATGTCTGAACACAAAACTCCAGAGAGGTCTTAATATTATACAGGGAAAAAGATAAGGAAAGAAAAAAAAGACACATCAGAACTGAGCAGCACAGTTAACAACACTTCCTCCCCACTTAAATCTGAGCAGGGAGGACATCTGTGTGGAGTTTGCATGTCCCCTCGCCTCCCTGTGCCTACATGGGTTTTCTCTCTGATTCTGATTTGACTTCCCTTGTTCCAGTCTGTCCTGTGTCTCTTGTGAGAATATATTGTTTTGTTTTTCCCCATTTTCCATGTTTTGCAACCCCGTCAGGTTCCCGTGCTCTCCCTCGCTGTTTGGTTCATCTTACCTATAGTGGTTAGTTTTTGTTTTCTGTTCTGGATTACCTCCCGATGCAGCACTCTTGGTTTATTATTAAAACACTTTGCTTGTTACTCCTGCCTCCGGATCTCCTGAATTTTCGTCCTTCCCAAAAATTCTCCTGCATAACACACATATTGGTTTAATAGAGTCTTCAGTTTATGTTTTGTAGAATTGTCAGACACAACGAATTCTCACCAAAAACAACAAGTTTGTGCTGTTCATTATTAAATATCTATACCAGTCCTTTGAGAGGTTCTTATTGCAACATAAACATTGTTCTTGGCAGATGGGTTCAATAACATGCAGTCTCATCATGTTGCACTGTTTCTTTCTTTCAGTTATTATACTTCATCTGGATCTTTTTTATCCCAGCTTACTTTGTTATGCATTAGGATTGATGCATAACCCATATAGTGTTTAGTTTAACCTACTTTAAATATACGGTGCTCTAGAAATTTGTTGTCATCCAAAAATCTGTAAG
Source organism: Zenarchopterus dispar (assembly GCA_028564865.1). Lineage (NCBI taxonomy): Eukaryota > Metazoa > Chordata > Actinopteri > Beloniformes > Zenarchopteridae > Zenarchopterus > Zenarchopterus dispar. The sequence goes on along the minus strand of JAOWBL010000014.1, from coordinate 5,064,187 downwards.
TGTAAATTGTAATAACTATGATGTTACTGTGTGGCTTGTTTGTTTGGGTGTCATTAATTAGAGCAGCTTTATAGTCTACCGTGCATCACCTCCAAACCCCCAGGCCTGAACAAAAAATCTTCATCAATGCATGAAAGAAAAAAAAAAGGTTCAAAATGTGAGTCATACAATCTACCCTGGGACCCAGCATCCATGAGACAGCAAAATCACACATACTTGTGTTGAAATTGTAATCAGAAATTCCAAATGTGGTTTAGTAGGGCAGCAGCAACCCAAACACAGCCCCACAGGGGCTGCGAGAGGGGATGAATGCTGTCCATATTCTGCCGTTGTCTTTTCCATTCCTCCTCCAAATATTATCCCATGTTTCCACCAGCTGCATAATATTATGGAAGGGAAGTTGAGGTGATATCTGCGAGCTTTGGCATGTGAGAGTCCAGAGTGAATTTGTATCAGTGAGCAGACACATTGTATAGCTTATTTTTCTCGCCAGGTCTTTGACACTTGCTTCAAAATGTGACATAATGTAATATCATTAAAAGAAAGAGATACAGACATGACAGCACCAGGTCTTGAAAAAACAAACAAACAAACAAACAAACAAACAAACAAAAAACTTTACATGTTGATGTAGATTCTGTGCTTTCTATCGTGGAAATCTCAAAGTTTGAGCAGAAGCCAGCTATACATTTTTCTTCATTCTGAAAGGCTTCTGGAGCTCCAGCTGGCAGGTGAGGAGTTTCTGGCTTTTAAACTGTTCTTTGGACATTTGTTGAAATCAGGACAATGACTCATAAAAAAACAAACTTAAAAAAAAAAAATCCCCAAATCTCAGAAACATTATTTTAACACTTAAATATAAATAGTGAAATCTTAACTTCAATTAAGTTTAATTCAGTTTAGCAAATCTTCATTTACATAGTGCCAAAATATGACAAATGTAATCCCAAGGCACTTCAGCAACCTCCATCCATCCATCCATCTTCCTCCGCTTATCCGTGGTCGGGTCGCGGGGGCAGTAGCCTGAGCAGGGAGACCCAGA
>JAOWBL010000014.1:5001086-5039787 GCA_028564865.1 Zenarchopterus dispar | reverse complement strand
AATAATAATAATAATAATAATAATAATAATAATAATAATAATAATAATAATAATAATAATAATAATAATAATAACAGCAACAACAGTTACATTTTTTTTTTTACAAGGAGAGGAAATACCACTAAATGAGGAAAGAGTCCAGTGCATCATGGGATGTCCCTCAGCTATATAGGCCTGTAGCTTACCTGCAGAGGCCTCTGAGCCAGTTCTAACTATAAGTTTTATCAAAAAGACAGTTTTAAGGCCTAATATTAAGGGTAGAGAGCATCTCCATCCTGAACTCTGAGTGTGAGCTGTTACCACAAGAGAAGAGCCTGATAACTGTACTTGTAGAAATTCTGGGAACCACAAGTGAACCTGCTGTCAGAGAATAAAGTGCTCTGATTGTTTACCTTCTGAGTTTTTGAAGGTAAGAAGGAGACAGGTTCTTAAGAGCTCAGATGGAGGAACAATAATTTAAATTCTATTCAGTATTTCACAGGAAGTAAATGAAAGGAAGTTTAGATCATAGAAATATGAAATTTAGTGCTTATCTTGATCAGAACTCTCATTGCAGTATATTTTGGAGTCAGTTGTAGTCAGTTCAGAGAAATTTGAAGACATCTTATGTGTAAGGACATACGGGAGTCCAATCTTGAAGTAGCACATGCATGTTTATCTAGATCACTTGGAGACTGATTTTGACAGGCTCATTTGTGTGAAAACTACATGACGTGTCTATATCTAAGAGCAGAATTATCTATGACAGCCATCTTAATCCAGAACATATTGTTGGCTCCTTGGCCCACAGTGAAGAAAACCTTCTAGCTTCTAGTCTTCAGAAAAGGTTCAAAATCTGAAAACTGCAAAAGTGAAAAAAAAAAATCTGACATGGGAGCCATAAAATGGTGAAAAAAAAAAAACGTTATTTTGCACCAGTTGGTGCTATTGTGTCAAATGTTGATCAAATATAATAGGAACCAAGACGGTGTGATGCGTATCTGACTGCCCAGTGCCTCATGTCAAAGAAAAACCAGAGAAACTATTGTTGCACATGCAGCTCCAACGGTGCATTAATCTGGGTGGAGTCCAGGCTACATCCCTGAACTCAGCAGCACAAAGCGCATTCCTGCATTGCATTAGTTTTGTTTAAAGATGAGGCAGGGATTCATCTTGGGTATTGAAGCAATGCACCGAGACCACAGCTCCCAAATCAATTCCATGTGAAGTTTTGTTACTGGGACATTAATGGTTTTAGTGCTCTGAAAGCCTGTGAATGTGTAAAGAAAGCTTTGACTGACAAGGGGCTCTCTCAAGGAAAAATAACTGGCATTGTTTCCATTTTTTATTTGATTCTCTGAAGTCCATCTTTTTATTCACCTCTGAAAAGTTCTATTAGGTTCTCAAGCAGCTTCTTGAAACAAAAATTTAAACTCTAAAGACTCCTGTTTTTGTGGGACACTATTAAGATTTACTAAAGATATTACTATACAATCATTCATTTAGAAGGCAAAGAGCTCCATAAAAACCTTATTTTTAGAAATATTTATACCATTTTGTTTCATCCAACAAAATATTTTTAATTTGATTCATTTAAACTTTAATTTAACAAATAAAAGTAATGAAGAAAGTATTTTCACTGTCTGACTTCAATGTACTTAGAAACATAAATTATTATTATTATTATTATTATTATTATTATTATTACCTTTTATATCTAAGTAGCTCTATTTGCCTTTATTAGTAGTGCGAAGACAAGATAAGATGGAGGGGAGACCTACAGCAAAACGTCACTGGCCAGGACTTGAATCTGGAGCAGCTGCAGCTCTTTATCAACACATTTTTATTTTTACTTCATTTTAATGTGTTTTAGTTTGTATTTTTATTGTATTAATGTTATGATTTTTTGCTTGTTTTTAATCCTGTGAAGCACTTTGGTCAACACAGGTTGTTGAAATGTGCTATATAAAAGAAAGGGTTTATTAGGTCTTATCTGTAGTCCATGAAACTCAAAAAGATTGAGGCGGTCTGTTAAGGCCAGATGCATGTGACCTTCAAGCGCTATGATGGTGCTAGATGAGTCATGTGGCCATGATGGAGAACCAGTGTCATTCAACACTTCATCCACAACTTTAACCTGAAACCGAACTCCTCAAAGAGGAAGCCATACATCAAGACCAGACAGAAACTCAAGTTCTCTGGACACAAGCTCCTCTCAGGTGGACAGAGAGACAGGGGACATGTGTTCGGAGGTCAGATGAGTCCAGATGAGCGGTATTTCTGTACTCAGCAGCGTTGTTGTTAAACTGCACGGCCGCAGGGATGGGATAATGACTTCCAGACTACTGTGCCGGGAAAGCAGTGGGACTATTAACCTTGAATACAAGCCAGAGAGACATGCACACAGAGTTCAACATTTCTTAATCCACACGCATATAGAAAAAAGTTCCATGCCTGGTGGAAGGAAATAGCAGTTATCTAATAGCGCACAGATGACGGTGATAATGAAATCTGGCTATGCTGCACGATGAAAAGTCCCCGGGAATACGACCACATCCAGGCTGTGGATGTTTTCTTTGCACTCTGAGGTCAATCGTGTTTTAAATGCGTCTTTATTAAGCCCATAATTACATAAGCTTCTTATATTGTTGAGTCTTTAGCTAATTGTAACCAATGAGAACATTTCCTTGCGCCAGAATTTCATTTAATACTATTGTTTGGATGAATTACTGTATCATGTCTTTCATGTTTGCATTTTTCATTAGAAGCAGCAGTTTTGTATTCCTAAATCTTCTCATCTCACATTGTGATACCACTAACTTCTATATATTTATAAGACTATCAAATATCAAACAACAGTTAATGCCAGAATGGGGATGGCGAAGACTGATGATTCACAAGAAAACTCTGGTGTCAATTACATATGAGGTTACAACTACACACACCACATGCAACATGTTTAAAAGTTCTGGTTTCAAAACCAGAACCATTTATACTATTCAATGTCTCTTAAACCAAGAGATATAGTTTATTGTAAAGGCTGGGAGAGGAGTTTCAAATGATTGAATGGGTAGAGGATAGAGATCATGGAGAGTTAGAAGATCATGCCATGTATGAGAAGAATTTGAAAAAAGATGGTTAGTTTTTACTGACATGACTGTAGAAACTGAATCAGAGCAGATAAAGGTTTCCTAAACATATTTTTCCTTATACATAACAATATTATTTCTTAATAAACATAGATACTGTATTATGCTGGATTAAGTAGTAATTACTATTGCAACGCACTTACACATGCAAACAACGGTCACACATATGTAAGTGTGTGTGAAAGACTGTTGTTTCCTGGCTTGCTGTCATATCAAAAGTCCAGTTTGTCCACTATGATAGTATGAACCACTGTTGGTAAATGTCCTGTAATGCCCAGTGACTCCACCAGACATTTGTTAATTCACTGTTTGGGCTAAGATAAGAGCTAAAAATAACAACAACAATCATAATACTAATAATTTGTTCAATTAAAATGACTTTTTAATTTTCTTTCTGCTCTTTAAGCTTGAACCTTAGTCATTATTTTTAATAATTTTCGAGTCATATTTATAGCAAATTCCTGGGTGATCAGTTAAGTTAATCATTTCATGGATTATAAATGAATGCTTATGGCCACTAAATGTGGTCTTGACTGAATGTGAGTCTTGTGTTTTTAGATGTTTAATCATAGAAGCCAGTTCAGGAAAAGTCATACTTCTTCTGAACTTTTCCATGATTATGGACATTCACAGACCCATATCTAGTATCTAGTAATACATTTCCTAAAACAAAGATATTAAACGTTGTGTCTGAAAGTGTGCAGGAGTCTTGAGGTATCATAAATATTGTCATCAGAGAGTAAGCACAAGATTTTATAAAGACACCTACTCAACAATTTATAATGACTGACTTCTTAAAAAATGCTCTGTTGTGGAGATGTCTTTCCAAAATTCTGACCTCCTCATACGAACTAGAGGTCTCTTCAAGCATGTTTGAACAGACCAGAAATGTTTCGAAATGTGGATACTACAGAACTGGTAGCTACATTTGCTTTCATAAACATTGGCACTATATGAAAGACTGTAAAATATCTCACAGTGTTAAAACCTCTGGAAGGTCAGTTTTGGTTTCAACAACCTCAAAGTTCTGAATAACAAGCTGAAGAAGTCAACATCCCTTTATATTCCACCTCTTTCCCTTCCATCCTTCAAGTTTAAAGCCAAAACTTGTTGCTAGGCCTTAGACTGTGAGATAACTGCTACTGGTCTTTGTGTGTGTGGATACAATTTCATTACAGAACTTTAGAATCCCTGAAGATCCTCTGTAATTGAATTTTGACTAAACAAAAATGTCCCTCCGGGCAATGGATGAACAGAATGGTTTGATGGTGTGACTTTGATCGATAGTTGTGTGCCTGCATATATTTTTACCCTGTCAGGCATGTCCACTGTTTTATTCTCTTTACTAACCAAAGCAAACTATATATTAGCAAAACATTAATGAGGGATGTCGTTTCATGCTAGAGCGGAGCCACCCTCATGTTGTGAATCGCATGTAAAGGGAACTTAGTACAGTGTGTGGGTAAGTCTATAATGTTTGAATAGTGCATTCCACAGTCAGGCTTTAGAAAAACATTCCCTTCATGCACAGCTACTGGTACAAATAACTCCAAGTGCTCCATCGCTAAGGATCTAGACCTCCTGGCTCTTACACACATACTGTACCTGCACAAAAGGCAAAGCTCAATGAGACAATCACAAAACTATTCTATATATGCAGAGTAGTTTGAAGAGTGACGCTTTGAGGAACAGCCAGTTTCTAAACAGCATGCTACAGAGATTGCTGAGTTTATTTAATGGTTTTATAAACCAGAACATTTTTGAAACATATTTGAGAGTGCCTGTCTAAAGCAAAACAAAAATCCTTTTACTTTTTTTTTTTTACTTTATTTTTTCCTTTAACCTGTAAGTCAGGAGAAGGAGGTTTATTCTAAGGAAAGCTATCATGTTTATTTCTTTAACCATATAACCAAATACTTTTTAACCCATAAACCTGGCCAAACAGGTTGAAAACTAAAATAAACAGTGACTGAAAACTGAAGACAGAAACAAAACAAGGTGTGAATAGTCATGCACTACTGCACCTTTCAGCCCCTGAACTTGAGTGACTTCTGTCGTTGTAAATTTATGTAAAATCTTATTTCTATATGACTCAACAGATCAAGATGCAAAAATGACTTGGTGTAAAAATCCAAAAATGTGCAATCACTTCTACAGGTTTTGGAAGTTTGGGTTATCTTACATGAAGAGCAGCTGTTAGCCTGACTGGTTGAGAAGTCCCACCAGTGCTGGAAAAGGCTGCTAGTCCACTGAGGAAGCAGAGCGAGGCCTTCACATCCTGTGTGGTGCAAAATGCCTGAAGTCTTGGCAAATATTCTGCTGAAATTTGTTTTATGGGGGGGATTAAGAATGAAAATGTTTATTGTCTTACCTTCACCCTTCAGTACTACAGAAACCTTTTGAGTAAGAGGTGAAACGTCTTCTAGAAACCAAAAAATTAAAAAAGAAAAAGTCTAGTTGCTTTGTGTAATACTTTGTAGGGATTACAGACACCTGGATATCTGACAGTCAACAGCAGATAAAAGGCCTATTTCTGGACCTTTAACTTGTTGAAGAACATTTCCAGACTAAAATTATGGTCATAATAGAAGAAGAAAAACAAAACAGGCCATTTCATCAAGGGAAAGCAGCCATATAGCCTCTAGCATTTTGTGTCTGGAAATCTGGCCAATATGTCTCATCTTTAAATTATAATACTCTTTGTATTGTCTGTAAACTGTCAAAGTTCTCTTTTGGTCTTAATGCATGGATGTCCCAAAATGCAACAACTACATAACCAGCAGGTGAACGACAAAAATCAAGTTTACTCTTTACGAGACAAGGTAACACCCTACATATGGTGAAATTAGTTTTTAACTCAAAATAGACCTATTTATTCAGTTGTGTGCAGTATAGTAGGAAAATGTGGCATATTAACAGTTTTACTGTAACAAGGAAATTCTGTTCTATATTAATATCTGTGAAGAAGTCTAAGATTTGTATTGATTTTTTTTTTTGAACACATAAAGCGCATGAGCCCAGAACTGTTTAAAACACCATTCAATCAGTCCACAGGTACAGTAAAAATCCCTTTTACATGCTGAAATTGGTTTGAAAGGTAATGTAAGCCCTGCATGTGTTGTTTTTGTTGCATTTTTAAAGATTTATTAAAAATGTAGCAAGCATGTTTTGTAGCACACTGTCACAGCAACCGTTGTTGGGTTTCACAGATTAAGTAACCTCTGCTCATCTTCATTTCTGAGACTTTCTGCCTTTTGGGTAGAAAGAAGATGCTCTTTTTATTTGATGTGATGCCAAATAACCTAATTAAGAACAAAATATTCTTGAGGGTGTTAGTTTTCAGATCCATTTACTTTTCCAGCCTTCTGTTGGCAGTACCTCAGCTTTTCTGGAGATGTGTTGGGTGTTATCAAAGTTAAAATAAGCTGCGCGTTTTTCATGAAATGGTGAAGTGTCTAACTTTCAGTGTTTGTTTATGTTTTCACTGTTTATTCTGGATAAATTATAATTTATATATATTGTATATTTTGAATATTCTTGAATTCGGTTAATTACATTTTAGTGTCCCAAACTTTTTGGAACTTTTTGATAGGTAAAGACATTTTCTACAAATGACTTCTAATGTCACATAGAAGGTACTTGGGTCTCTATTAAAAGGCATGTTTAAGGCCACATCAGTGATATGAATATGGGACGACTTATGCTGGTAAATATAAATGTTTTGAGGAAACGTTATGCTAATCTGAAACATGTGGTTTTATATTTTGATGTTGCTCTTTTTTTTAAACTCCAAATCTGCAATCTCTTACGGGAAACACTGGATATAACTTCAGGATTTCATTAACAAACTATCAAAGATAAAAAGCATCAGATGATCATGTGTGTGTGAAGAAGAATAGTTGAACAATCCCAGGCTGAAAAATGCTTCAAAACGATCTCTTTCATGTAGAGTTGAAGGCTTTTATTTCATTGTAAGGCACATTTCAGCCGCCATAAGGAGTAAAATTGGGGGTAAACATAAAAAAAAAAAAGGAAAAATTACTGGGACTGGTACATGTTAGCTACATCATTCAGAGTTCAAAACAAAACTTTGAATATTCTGCAAAAAACACACACATATTCCAAGAGAGAGCCGAGCTAAGCTTTCAAGTGTCTCGTACTTTGAACACTTTGTCGTCTCTTTGACGCTGATACAACAGTCCCATTGTGAAGCGGCGAGGCAGACAGTCTGCGCTGTACTAATGTTGACATTTCACAGAGACAACAGGACTGTAACGACTACAGCGACAGATCCACTGAGTCTCTTCAAAGCAGACTTTCTCACACACACCATTACACAGATGACCGTGTGAAGCAGTTTCACTTTTGGCACCGTCTGGGATTGAAGTTGAAAAAGACACGACCCGATAGGGCCGTGGAAATACTGGTGAAGAATAGTTCAATGTCGATGTCACTTTATAGAGTAAAAATAGTTATACCGGAGTCTTTTAATTTCTCTGGAGACAATAAGGGGTCTCAGAACCAAATGACTAGCATTACACAGAAAGATGAAGCTACTTTGCCATCATATGACCATTAAAGTAATAGGTGTCATTTGAAGTTGCTAAATTCAGTTCATTTCAGATTGGCTTTATTTATAAAGCGACAAATCTTGACAAATGTTATCTCAAGGCACTTCAACAATACAGTTCAACTCATTACAAATTAATCCAGTTAATACAAAGCCAGTAATATAACAATGATAATTATTCCCTCACTAAGGAATAATTATCAGATCAAAGCTGATCAAAACTTTTCTTTAATACAATCCCCCGTCCTGAGCAAGCACCAGGCGACTGTGGGAAGGAAAAATTCCCCTTTAACAGGAAAAAATCTCTGACAGAACCAGACTCAGGAAGGGGGGTATCTGCCTCGACTAATAGGGGGTTGAGAGAACAGGAAAGAGGAAGGAACAACAACAGATCAGGAGCACCTGCTGGGAAGAAGGAACACAGATTAATGTCAACAATAATAGTGTCATTAACAGAGTTTGCAGTGGAAGAGAACAGCATCAGGAGACGTGCATTATGGGAGGCCTATAGGGCTTCAGGAGCTTGGAGCTTTAAGCACTACCAAAGGAACATATAGAGTTAAATATAGTGAATCCAGTTCAGCTGTTCCCTCAGAATCTTTTTTCTTGGTCAGGCATAAAATGGGAGAATTCCTGAGGGTGGATTTTCATAAGTGGTACCAGTGAGTGGGTTTATATATTCATGTTTCCTGGCCTTTCATCCACCTTATTCAAACCTTATGGAGACAGAAGATTAAAAAATAGAGCCCAACACCAAAACACGTGTTTTACACTGACAAGTCCAATATGAGGGGCAATCAAAAGCTTTGATATTCTAGAGTTAGACTTTGTGAAGGCGAAAAGCTGGAAAATCTTAAGATAAAGTAAGTTGTTCATCTGTAGTTTTATAAAAGTCAGCATGCTTTCAGACAGATTCAACTAAAGGTTTTGCAAAAGCACAATAAATGAGCCAAAACTGCGCTTTAAATGCGTTCCAAGTCTTACACTATGTAGAAAAATAGAGCTGTCCACTTAATGCTAAGTCCCTTTCCAGATCTCTTTCCACATCTGTGCCTGACTCAAATTTCGGCAAAGTCATCCACCGCCAGCTCCACAGATGGTTTGATAAATGAGAGCCATGAGAACTGCTTGAAAATGGGACTGTGCATGGTGGACTGGGTGACTAAGGAGGAGAAAAGAATTGCTCTCGTTGCTCCAGTTTGTTGCGTCCTGCTTCATAAATGCCCTAGATCGCCACTATTGTTCAGCTGAAACTGGAGCGAGTAGCAAACAAAAAGATGCACAAAATAATCCTCATGTCTGTGCTACTTTCTTTGAATCAAGTTTAACAGAAGTGATGTGAGTAACTTTTTATTTGGACTCACCAACTCTTCAGTACCAGGAAGTTGAGGTTTAGTGAACTTCATGCTGAGAATGAATGCCCAGCACCGCTGTACTGCCTCTAAAAGCTTCTGAAAAAACATGTAGACTAATCATTTTTATTTAAATTAAAGACTTATGCAGCAACTTGAGTGTAAAGAGTTAGCATTGTTTTGATTTTGATAATGGACTTGTTTGGAATAAATTAGATAATATCTAGATTAGAATGAACTGCTCTGAATTGAAGTATAATTGGACTGTATCTGACAAGAAAGCCATGAACTTGTTTTGCTGTGCAAAATGCCCTGAGATCACTGATGTTGGTGCTTGAATTGACAAGAAGGTTCTTGTTTCGAAACCCAGCAAGAGGCTTTCTGAGTAGAGTTTGCATATTCTGTTCACGCTTGCTTGAGTGGGTTTTCTCCAGGTACTCTTACTTTCATGTAAGGTGCCAGGTCATTCAGTGACCAATAAGCTACTAGAGCTCAGCTATGGTCCCGCCTCACCCTCCAAAAATTGACTCAGCGCTGATTTGACGCTCATTTCAGAATCGCAGCTGCAGAAAGAAAAAGTGTAACTGAAAACAGTTCAAAAATTGAGATGATTTTAGAGTTGCTGGCAAGTAAAGAAAAATCATGCAGAAAGATGACGGCACTTGCTATAAAACAAATTTTGATATTTTGATTATAGATTCTAGGTTTTGGCTCTCATATTTTGGATTTTGATTCTCACACTTTGGGTTTTGATTTACAATAAATTTGGCAATTTACTGACACTATATCCATGATCTTAAAACAGGTGCAGATGAACCCACTTAATCTTTGTGTGGCTCTGATTTCCTTTCCTGAATTTGAAATATTTAGCGTTGCCTTTGAAGAACTTGATGATTACCTTCTAGTTAGAGCTCTAATAGGACAAACGCAGTGGGTAGGCATCCTTTTGATTTCATTATTACACCTGCTAAAAATCAGCATGTGCACAATGCAACTGGGATCAGGAATATGTGCTCCTATATAAAAAAAAAACCAACAAGATTACAAGCTGCAGTCTAACATTTATTATAATGTTTGAGCACAATTTTACAACTCACATCTTTGGAAAACAAGCTAAATTTATCTGTCGAAAATATATTGAACCTGACCAGCAACACATATATAAACAGACCTGAACACTCTTATATTGAATCTGTTGAAGACAAGCCTGCAGCAAAATATAAGGGTAGATGATTGTAGCTTTTATTGTGAGCTGAAACACAGTTGTCTACAAAAAACCTTTGGTACTTTTCCGAAGCTCTCTTTTTCTGAGCGCTGAGCACAGTTGTTTTGTTTGTATCTTGATGAGAACCTTTGACCTGAGAACAATGTGCAGAAAATAACATGTTGGGAACATGTCAGATACCTCTTTAACCCAGACACTTCTGTACTGCTGCAGGGAAATGCAGCCCATATTTCACAATATACAATTAAGACTCTTGTACTGGAGTACAGTGAGGCAAAAGAGCACTTTAAATCACACAAAGCTTTTTCCATAGCAGTTTTTATCTTTGCCAGTGATGTCAGTGTGATGGTCTGTGGCTAATGTGAAGAGCAGGTTTCCTGCTTCCTTTGCTAAAGCAAGCATCCTGGAACCTGTGGAATGCGGTTCCCGGCCTCATGAGAGTAGCCCTCAACCCCCAGCCAAGACACATCTGAACCAGTCAAGAGCCACTTCCTTCCCAGCGTTTCCACTGACGTCACCCACACAGACCCTCAGACAGATATGTGGGGGTGAAGTTAACTGTTACAACATTCTCGAGCTATGAGGCGATCATTGTCAGCTCATGACAGCTCCCATTTTCCTCCAGAGTTCTGCAACGAGCTTTGTGTCACTGCTCATAATTTACTTCACTTTTCCGATCTGGCAGGCAGCTTGTTTCTGGTTAGGACTTTAAGACGTACCGGTCCAATCTCATTGTGCTGGTCTAGCAGAGGTCTAGAGGTTATGCCAATTTTAAGATCCACAATGATGCTGTGTCTTTAAAAGATTTCATATCAAGATGTCTCTTTTCCAATTAGTCTGCTTAAACCTAATAGATTTAAGTTTAGTAAGTTTTTTTTTTTTTTAAAGCAAGGCAACATGCATCTCACCCCACACTAGTGGTTCTCCAGCTTCTCCTGATATGCCTACCTTTGGAGGAAAAATAAGTGTAGATATTCATATTTTGCACATTAGTGCCTCTAACTGTTTGGGCATGGAATTGCATCCAAGTGCAATCAGACTGTCCTTCTCAGATAAAGGACAGAAGTAGGACAGAACAAAAATAATCGACAGGGCCAATCAGATTTCAGATGGGATTCATGCCTTCATTCCTACACCTCCAAGAACCATCCACGTCTATGTCAACAAGCACAAAAAAAGCAATGCATAGTAGAGTGACCCACCATCTCTGCTCCTTCTCTCCAGGCTTTGTTTCTGAGGTCCATGTCACAATCTGACCACGAAGTCTGGTGAAACAAGATGGGCTAACCTCACATGGCAATAATAAGTTTTTCTCCATTTTGACTCCATAAAAGTTTTGATTCACAACCACCGAGGATGTAAAGCAACAACTTGTTTAGTTGAATCCCACGTTGAATCCTGAAGGGTTTCTGATGTGAGACATGCTTTCAAAGTGATGCCACATACCCACAATTAAGTTTGGCAAAACTTCACATTCAAGTCAATACTATGTACATGCCACTGGCACCTCCAACATGTACTACGGTTAGGTAGTGATGGAAAAGCAACTGAACCTCCACTTCTACAGGGTGGATCCACTGAGATAAAAAATGCCAAACTTCCTTTGTGTTTCTTATTTACAGATGTTACACATAGATGGACTGCAGCTATATTTATGTCTATACACAGGTGTACATGTGTCTGTGGGAAGTACTTATAATAGACCTGAACAGACGTTTGTGGATCTTTTTTTAAGGGTTCACAAGTTAAAATGCACTTTGACTGACACATTCAGAAATGAACCACGCACAAAAGGAACACAATTAATTGCTCAGTACCATATGTTCATGTACTAAAAGAGACGCATCAGCTGACCTTAAAATGATTATTATCATTATTGGTATTATTAAGAATTTCTTGAGTTCCCAGGGAAAATTATGTGCTTTTATAAGATGTTTGATGACAGCAAGTTTAACATTCCTTTTTGATGTTGAATCTAGTTCTTTTTCTACACAGCTGGTTTCCCATTCCACTCTGTCCCAATACTTACAGTCCAAAATATCCATCCGTCCATCCGTACATCCATCCATCCATCCATCCATCCATCCATCCATCCATCCATCCATCCATCCATCCATCCATCCAATCCATCCATCCATCCATCCATCCATCCATCCATCCATCCATCCATCCATCCATCCATCCATCCATCCATCCATCATTTCAGGGTGTACACTGGACAAGTCAGCAGACTATCAAAGGACATCACTAAACATATAGTGATAATAAATTAGATTAAGAACTTACTAATAACACAAAAATCAAGACAGAATGGTAGAGCAACCCTCTTCTGAGGTACAATGAATTTAACAGAATGTAAAGTTTTGGGTGGAGATAAAGATGTGGGTCATTCAACTCTGATCTGGGTTTATGTCAAGTACCTGAAAATCTGAACATCTCTAAAACATTTTCAAACACTCCCCAAATTATTAATATTAAACATTCCTAATTACCTATAAGAATGCCAACAACTTTCTCAATAAATATTGGGAACACTTACATTTTTCTCCCAGTGTGTAATAGTACCTTTTACCTGTTGATGTACTGGGATGTTGGACTGTTTCTCTGGGACTCATGTGACCCTGACTGGGAGTGGAGTGGGTATGGAAAACTAATAATCTTTATCATCATCCAACTCCACAGAAATGCTGCCTTTGCTGTACCTCTGAAACTGGAGACTTGGGCCAAGAACCAGCTGTTGTAAACATGGAAGAAAATAAGTGATTTGAAAGGAACCTTTTGTACAGCATTTCTGTGGTATTTTGTCCAAATCTTATCAGTTACATTATATCTACACCTCCTTATATCTTACCAAAATTGTGGTAACTCTGGAAATAAAAATGGCATATTTTTTAATATAACCTTTTTCTTTCCAGTTTTCAGGACAGAGAAAATGTTTACATGTAAAAATTGAACATACCTTAAATATTTTAAAGTTCAGCTAAAACTTATTTTTAAAATCAACTTGTCTTTAGAGAATTTACACAAAGTGGACACTGTCTCAAAAGAAGACTGACTTTTTTTAGAACTTTGCTGTTAAATAAAAATATTGATTTAAGCTCTGATTCTTTTAATGCTGAAAATATTTGCTCTTTAGCCTGTGGGCTAAGAAGAGAGCTCAGATATCTGATGCAGCTCTGGCCATCTGAGTCATCAGCAACTGTGAATGCAGGCTGACCTCTGGCATTTTTATATGAGGCAGTACAAAATAGAAGCCTTTCAAGTTCGCCTACCAGAATATCTGCCCAGCTATTTGATTTCTTGAAACGGTTAAGCAAGCATAACACCCACACACACCTGAACTTCTGCAGAAATGTCGGGGTTTCAGGTCTGCTGAAGTTGGGAAGCAGCTGGTTTTTGAAGATTGTTTACTTTTCTTAGATGCAGTCACCACTGGAATGCACCGCATAGATGCAGAGGTCAGAATGTGTTCAGAATAAAAAGCTGAGGAGCCATGGTTCAAAATCTGGCTCACAGTTTATGTTCATTTTTATTTGCATGGATGCAAAGGCTCAATCCCTGCAGAAGCTTCTCTTCTCACACTATTAAATTTGGTAAAGAACACACATCCTGTAAATGACACTCAGGACTGCACAACAAACATAAAGCACACATTTGCTCAGAACATTAACTGTATGGTTTAGCCCATGAGTCCTGGCTTGATCTGATTAGAGAAACTCCACATTCTTCTGATGTGGAAACGCATCTGTTTCAGTCTGCACTAGCTCTCCTGCTCACAAATTAAAAATGTGCAACACCGCCATCTGTGGGCCACTGGTGGCAAACACAATGTTGGGTTTTTACCTCTGACATTTAGGGTGAAGTTCCAGCTTGTCCCGGACCAGACAAAAACTCATTTTTTATGTCCTGTGAGTAGCCCGCCTCCTCTTGGTGGGTCCAAGAGAGTATTTTGAAAAACATACATCTACACAAGAGGGAGCCATTACTCTAGTAATTTCTCCTTGATCTGGCCTGACATGGCTGTTTGGACAAGGCAGGAATATCCTCCATAAATCCCAGAGGTTATTATCAGGCAAGATATGTCTGTGATGCTGTGATGGAGCATTTCCGAGACGGCTGCATTCTTCTGTGTGATGACGTTGGGTGAATTTAAGTTCATGAAAGAGTTTTGTGTATTCTAAAATGTAGAAAGGGTTATCAGGCACGAATCAGTAATGTGAGAGGAAATAGGTGTGATTTTTTTCAAAAATGAAATTAAGTTCTTCCAAGAGACATATGTTGTTTTCCACTTCACTTCATCGAAGGAAATCCAGAAATAGATTTTAAAAGCCATTCTGCGCAAGATTTAAAAAATTAAATAAAGATGTACAATTTCTGCTTTTTAATCAATGGTTAAATCAATTGTGCAGTATCAAATGCAAAATAATCCCCTTCTGGGTGGCCTCAGTCACTGGACTTCCCTTTGCCAACCTATTCGGCGGCACACTTTAAGAGCATTAAAAGGATTTTGTTTTTGTTGTAACTAGAGCTACTTCAAAGCTGCTTTGACAGGATAAAACATGATATTTTATGACTCTTTACTGTCTCTGACCTGTTTTGGATAACATCATTTCAGGTCTGCGAAGAAAATAAAAATCTTCTTCACCTTTGGACACACTAACGAGCTCAAAAGTATGAATGAAGTTTTTTTCTCTCTAAATTTAAGGAAGAAGGAGTAAAATTCATCCATCATGTCTCTTTAGGATTTACAGTATTTGAGTCGGTGTCTCGGCTCCCCCCGTACCTCTGCATTCCCCAGCTCTCCCCTCCATCGCCTCCCCAGCCGCCCTGCCCCTCTTTTTTTTCCTGAGGGGCCTACAGTCAACTTTGACCTGCACAAAGAGCTTGTTAAATGCCTGTGTAATCCCTGAGTCTGTGTTTGCGAGTGTTTTCATTCACTGTTTTTAACAAGCCTGTGTGCGCATGCACGTAATCCTCACACTGGTCACTCAGGAGACATCTTGTCTTGGTCCATCAGATCAACGTGATTGATCACGCCACATAAACCTTTCACTCCCTCGCCAACAAGCTTTTCCTAAAGCCTGAGGGCAATTTCCTTCAGCCGGATCAATACTCCAAATGACTCCTACCATCAGCCAGTGTTTTTCTGTGTGAGATACACCTCCCTGGAGGGTTTACAGGAATAAGAAAAATGATGTAAATCCTCTACAGAGTTCAAAACAGCTAGCAACCCAAATGGTGATAGCCTCCTTGAATAAAGACAGATGATCCAAAGTGGTCTGAAAGTAAGTCACTGACATCCACAGACATGCTTCTTCTCAACCCTGCTGTTCACCTTACTGTGGAATGCAAAGGAATGCTCTTTGGTTCTCATGGCTAACAACCCAGGATAGGAATCAACTCGCCAACCCCCCTCCACCTTTACATCAACACATAAGAAGATGGGAAGTGTGTGCATGTGTGCGCACTGGCAAACACATCCAGATATTCTCAGAGGGAGCGTCATGGTTTTGAATGAGGACAGTGTTTGTAGTACAGTGTAAGTATGCAGTGGAACTGTTAAAATAAGCTTGTTGGTGCAGGCAGTGCAAATAGATGTGCATGCATGCTATGCACATTAAGCAAATACATCAAGATGTGGGTTTAAATGTGAGACGCTTATCTTGATTGTGAAGATGAGGTCAGTAGTTACCGGTGATAGTTGCTTTGTTTTCTTTGTCTTTCAAAGGAGCCACAACAATTGAACACACAGTTTCAAACATCTATTCAGAGTGTAACGTTTACATCATTTTATATATTCAGAGGCTGATTTTATATTTTATTTTTTGTATGCAAGAATACAAGACCGAATGTTTAACTAAGGGACTGGGTGTCAATCAAACACTGTAGGACTGACCTCTAACATCACTTCTTGATTCCTTTTTACCTCATAAATAATTCAATAATCAAATCGGGAAAAGGAGATGGGGATTTCACCTAACATGAGTCTCCTCATTAGGAAACCTTACATCCAGCTGCTGCAAAACTGTCCATGAGCTTCTGTGGGTTTGTATCTTTCAAACGCCAATGAATTGCATCCACTTAACCCAAAATGAACTTTACAAAGATAAAGATGAAAAGCAGAGAGAAAAGGGAGCTCACAATGTGAGCGGATGTAAAGCCTCAAGGACAGTGATTCCGTTCGAATCTGTGTTCTTTATCTTTCTTGGCTTGTCCAAATGCTTTTCCTCAGTTTCTCACCGTAATGTCTCTTTTCTCTCTCCCTTCCTTGTCAACCTATTCCAATCTCCTCAGTTTTGAATATTTTTTCCAACTTTTTCAGCCAAATGAAATAAAATAAATCAGGTAACCATGGTAGCAGGCACAGATAACAGGATGCGTGCCTCACAAAATGCCATCCAGCATGTATCCCGCTTGTTTCAGCCAAAATGTGGCTAAAGCATCAGCTTCTACCAAACTCTGGGTCTGTCCCAATAGCTGAAAAGAATTCCTGAAGAGATCTCTCTATTTTCTTACATACATGGCCAAGACTACTGTTTTTATCTCTATCTTCTTTCTCAAACTTTTGTTTTCAGTAAGAGACCACCTCTCATAAATGTAATGTATTCTACACAACCTGATCGCATTTCATGAAAATGTAACCTCTAATTCGCTTGGAATTGGGTAAAGTGAGAGGTGTGAAGTCTGGAGCGCACTGTGACAGGAATATTTTAACCAGCAAATGCTTGTCTTCAGCTCCTGTGAGGCTGCTAATGGAGGAAGATACTTTACACTGAAATCCACCGTGAGAGGATTTTCAGTATTGTGTGGATGAAATCTGTCTGACTTACATAATGGTAAGTACGACAAGTAGTTGTTGTCCTTACACGTCTATTGTTGGTCCTTTTCACAGCTGAAGGGTACATGGTCTTTGTGGTTTATCTAAACTCATTTTCACACTGGTACGGATCAGTAAAGCAAACTGATACTGCTTGAAAATGTGGACCCTTGGCTCTGTCGAGTCTCGAGCAGGGTGTGCAAATCTTCTGTAGTGTTTACCAGAATACAAGGTGGTTGGTAGCTTGCTTGGGTGGTGCCCCCTCTATGGGAGTGAAGGGCCCCGTTTCAGTAACCCTGGGCTTAAATCCCACCTTGCAGCCTCTTGTAGCATATCACCCTTCTCTTTTCATTCACAGCCTTCACTGAAACCCAACAATAAATTTAAGATATGTAAATTTAGCAAACGTTTCAAAAGCTAAACTGTTAATTAGGGAGCAGAACTAAGTCAAGGCAGCCTGTCAATATCCATCACAAATTGTGTTTATTTCAGTTGGATACTGTAGTTTTTAGTGATAGCTTATTGAAAAGTTAATGTCCTGCCCCTGGGAAATCAATGACACTGGAACCCAAAGCTGGAACGAGTGTAACAGGTTGACAATTCTGTCTGATTTTAGATCTATAGTGCATGTAAGAGGTGGTCCAGTGGCTTAGTGGTTAGCACTGTTATCTCATAGCAAGAAGGTTCCTGGTTCGATTCCTGGCAGGAGTCTTTCTGTGTGGAGTTTGCATGTTGTGCTTGTGTGGGTTTTGTGTGGGTACTCTGGTTTCCCCCCACAGTCCAAAAACATGTATATAAGGTTAACTGGCAACTCTAAATTGCCCGTGAGTGTGAGTGTGTGGTGATTTGTCTATGTATGTGGCCCTGAGATGGACTGGTGACCTGTCCAGCAGACCCCCATGACCCAGTACTTGGATTCAGTGGGTACAGAAAATGGATGGGCGCATGTAAGACGTAGGGACATCTAGTGGTGAAAACTGTAAATTGCAACTAAATGGATGACATTTAAAAAAAAAAAAAAGTGACAGAAAAGCGTGATTAAAAATTAGGGTTTGCCTTTTCCCTTTGATGCTTCTGAGGCAACTAAGAAGTGCAACATAGTGAAGGGAGGAGTTAATTTGAAAACTATGCTGTCAGCATAGTTATTAATAAAATATTAAACCTTTCCCAGATTATTATTTATACAACTCTATCATTTGCACATTTGTTATATTATTGTATTTTTACTAAAATGCATTAGCAAAACTCTACAAGAAGAAATAAGAATAATTATTTTCAGATTTTTTTTCCCCTTTTTGCCAAAAATATTGTGAAAATGAAATTGAATAATCAGGAAGGCCTCTTTCTTTCAGGAAGGTCTTCCTTTTTCAAGTGTTTGGTTGCTGTCATCTGCTTCAAATTGAACTTCAGGTCTGTGTTGATAGGTAGGTGGTCCATTTGACAAGATTCCCATGGCTTCCCAAGGATTTAGTGGCCTGACAGACAGAAATTGACAACCTTTAGTTAGTTTACAACAAGATCTGTGTGTTTTGCATTTAGCCTGAGGCCACATACCAAGGTGTGTATGTGTGTGTGTGAGTGGCTGTTTGAGTGCTTGTGCTTGGGTACCCACTCATCCAGTATGCTGTGAGCTTTGGGGGCTTCTGCCAGAGCAATATTATCTACAGTACCCCAAAAACACAAAGCATTTTGAATGGGCTGATAAGATTACCAAAGTTATCACCATCAGTACCTATCTCAGGCTTTAATCACTGAATAAAATAAGAATTCAGGGTGATGCTGAGGGTCAGTTGTCTCTGAAGCTGCCCCCAGCTCATCACCAGAGGACAATAAATCATTCCTATGGTTCTGTGTGTGGACTTCCAAACTACTTCCACAGGCCACTTCATGTGTGTTCTTGTTTTGACAGATACTTGTTTCACTCTGCAGAACAGGATACTCAGCATCAGCACAATGGAACTTGGGAGACAAACATTCACAGGCACACATGTAGGGGTGTGAGATGAAGCCTTCATGAACTGTGGCGAAGCACTCTGAGCCAAAGGTCGAGCTACTGATTTGCCCCGCCACACCCCCCGCCCCCTCATCACCACACTCCAGAGTGAGAGTGCTGAGCATATCATGACCTGACAGCCCCATTCACTGCCACCACCGGGGGTAAATACACAAGGTGCATGAGAGATGACCCTCCATCTCAGAATCTGCTTCATGGTCACTCTTCTTCTTGAAAGCCTTCGCTTGTCTGAGGAAAGCAGGAACAAATCTTTCAATCTCCCTATGTTCTTTCCCTTTTGTCTTCGCCCCTCATCTTGCCTCACTTCGCTTCTGTCTTCTCCCTGCTCTTTACTTTCTTGTTTGTCCCTCCCCCTCCTCCCTCTGTAACTGGTGGAATCCCAGCCCCATCTACCTAAGTGTCACTGAAGAATGCTCCATCATTTAAACGGGGA
Source organism: Zenarchopterus dispar (assembly GCA_028564865.1). NCBI lineage: Eukaryota > Metazoa > Chordata > Actinopteri > Beloniformes > Zenarchopteridae > Zenarchopterus > Zenarchopterus dispar. The sequence goes on along the minus strand of JAOWBL010000014.1, from coordinate 5,020,248 downwards.
GGGGAGGGGGGAATGCTCCGCTAATATATAACCAATTACACTGGTCACATTTCCTGTGTCTCCTTTGAGCTCCCTGCAGGCTCAAAGTGCCAATCAGGCCTGGAATGCCAGAACATGGCTCTTATTTGCCAGGGGTCAGCGCACCAGTAACCTCACATTCTAAAGGACCATTGTTCCCATGGCCAGAAAACTTGGAGAGGCACACATACACATCCAGGGTGAAAGGCACACACACAAACCCTGGCCCCTGGAGGCCCCACATCAAGGGCCCGCTCTGTTTAAACAGCATCCGCCTGCACAACCACCCGCCATGAAAGGGATTAAACAAGGTGTGTGTGTGTTTGTGTGTCTCTGTGTGCATATAGGTTTAAACATTGGGGGGGGAAAAAAATCTCTATTAATAAATATTATATTATAAGTTGGGATGCAGAATTGCAAAAAAATAATCAATATGGATTTTAAAGAGATAGTATTGATTCTCACACTCTCTGAGTCATATTTTTTAGACAGTATGAAAACAAGATATTTGTATCTTTTTTGTTTTGTTTGTTTGTTTTTGTTTCAGAATTTAAACTAGGAATCAGTGTGGGATTATTTGTGTTTGAGATTCTGTTTTACAGACTGGTCACTACTGCAGACAAGCTATTCAAGTACCTGTACCCTCCTCTTCCTCTACCATGCCTTTGTAAAATGTTTTTTGTTCTGTTGAAAAATGCATGAATACCCCTACCCAGATGAGATGTTATCTTATAGGGAGCATGTGTTGCTCTCTAAAACACCACACTACTTTTTGCATGAATTTGCATCAGAATCAGTTTTTCTTAGCCAATTATGTTTACATATATAATTACAGTCAGTCCCATACTTACAAACAGGCTGCAGTCTGAGAAGATGTTCATAATTACAACACTTCTATTGTTGAGTCTTAGTATGAGTTTAATTCAGTTTTGGCTTCAGGAAAACTGTGGATTTGGACATTTAAACAATGTTTTGCATTAGCCTTTAACTATCAACGTTAGACAGAAGATGACACGATGCTGACCTGATTGTTGTAACACCTGATTTCTGCCCCGTGAGTTTTTTTTTTCCTCTTAACATATGAGATGGCGACAGTAAACTGTATCACAAACAGCTGCTGCCATAACCTGGTTGACATGGAAATTACACAGATTATCCTTAAACATGAATTTGAACTTGAGAACCACTTTATAGACAAAAAATTACATTGTCAAATGTTAGAAAATGTCAGATATACCTAATGATTCTTGATGTGATATAAAACAATAATGTTATAATGCTATACAAAGACTTTGTATAAATAAATTAAACATTGCTGTGAATTCACAACATAAGTGCAAAAGGGAAAATGATAAATACAGAGAGGACAAGATATGCACAAACAAGTCTTGATGCATACAGTCACAGATGTACAAGACAAACAATGTATAGAAGGTGTAATGATTATGCAGTGCTGTGACCAGAGTGACAATAGATACCATTAATGGGAGACAGCATCAGCTATTTATATGACAGTAGGGGAAAACAAAGCAATTCTTATATTGTGGTTCTTGTCAGTTGGGATCTATACCATCTGCTGGAGGGCAGTAACTGAAAAAGGTAATATCCTGGATGGCAGGATCTATAATGACATTCTCAGCCCCTTTCTTTATTCATCTTGGCTTACAAATTTTTAATAGTAGGCAGTGAAACCCCCCGCTCCTTTTTTTTTATACGTTTCTACTATGTACCACAGTCTATTATACTCTCATAGTGAGGCAGCAATATACCAAACAATCAAGGATGTGCAGAGGATGAATTCAGTGATGCTACTGTAAACATGGAGCAACAAATTATGTCGCAGGCCACAGTTCCTCAGTTGCCTGAGAAAGCACAGTGTGTGTGTGTGTTTTAAGTAACACAAAGAACTTGAAAACTTTAACATATTGTTTCTAAAATTACTTCAGCCATGGATCGACTCTTAACAAGGCAAACAGCACTTCCACCAGAGCATGAGCGGGTTTGCATCTCATGCCACTGGACTATGTAACCATCAGGAAACTACCTGACACCTTGCAGCTGTCAGTCAACGCATATGACCTGGTTTGTGGCATACATCACTTTGTTTACTCATAAGAGAAGCAGAGATCTTAGCAGACAGTTAACTACAAGATGAAGCTGTGTAATCTTTCATTCCTCAAAACAACTCCATGGCAGAAAGCAATGAGAGTTTTGTCAAAGGAGGTGAAGAAAAGACAGAGAGTGATAGAAGAGCCCAGACACAAGTCAGTATTGGACCAACTTACACTTGAGAGACATTTGTGAGAGACAACTGATGGACACCAAAATTCGCTGTAATTGGATCAGTGTGTTATGTTTTAATTATTAGATTCTATATCTTATGCTTTTGACCCTGGTTGCTAGTATTCTGAGAACCAAAGTAAGAATGAAATTTCTGTAAACGTAGCTATTAGATAAGAGGATGCTGCTGGTTTCAATAGTTAGCATGGTTGCTGCTATTTTTATCATGAGCTGCAGTGGTTTTAACTTCGACTGCTAGACTACATCTGCCTGTCAGCGTGTTTCCAACACATTCAGACAATATTTGAGTTTTTTAAATCATCCCTGAGTTGGTAGTTAGTTATCACACAGCAGAATAGTTGAATATGTTACTTCATAAATCTGGTAAAAAGACATGGGATTATTGAGAACTGAAAACACAGAAATTTGTTTTTTTTCCCTTTTGATAATCATCACACACACAACCTCCATCTTCAACTCCATCATCCTCTTGGTGTGTTTGAAGCCAGGTGAGCCAGGTGATACTGACTCTGTGATTTCGGTAGAAGTCATTTTAGTATCTTTTGCTCACTTATATCTCTTTCCTGCTGAGGCTGTAGCTGAACTCAATGACTGACTGAGGAACAGCATTATAACTGTAAATGAAGGTGTCAATTATTTGAGGATTATCAGTTAAATCCTGATGGGGAACATTATTTCACCTTTTTCATTTTATTATTGATGTTTCTTTCCAACTTATATATATATGTTCATGTTCAGTGTGAACATGGACGACCGGTTGCTGAAGCTGACATGGTACTTGTACTGTTCTTCGGCTACAGTAAGTTGCAGATATCAGCTGCATTTCAAACAGAAATGTGTTGCATAGTAGTTCCAATAATCAGCAATATCAGCAATTGGATTTTCACCCATCTGGATAAGGAAAGAAATTATTGCAGCGGAATAGTGATTGCTGTTAAAACAATGACATCTTGTTTTCAGGCTGTTACAGTGAGGAACCTGCCTTGATTATTTCTGGTATTCCTGCAACCAGTGCAAGGTGTGTTTGTGGTAACCGATGTTATAAATGTTTTGGTCTGTAGCATTTCTTCTATTTCTTCAGCTGCAGTGACGTGTTCTTCTGCTCCCAACACAGGAGAGTAATGAACCATTGGCTGATAACACGAAGCCATGGATAAACCAAGGTAAATATAATCTGACTAAATACAGGAGGAATCTAAAACTGTTTTTATTAAAACCAGCTTTGGTTTTAAACTTAAATCTGGTGTTTTGACATGCATGGCTGCTCGGCAAATCCCAGTAGTTACCTGAATTTAATGTGTATTTCTTTACTGAAAAAAGTATATACTTACCTGCATACATATATAACATGAGTTTTTACTATCATATTGCTACACGATACAAAATGCATTTCACTGTTGTTGCTTAAATATAAATGAAATTCTCTCTCCCATGTACACAAGACCCTGCAGTGAAAGTGCTTATGCTCTCAATGACCTGCAGCTACATATCAGACCTGCAGACAGTCATTGTTTCCAGGAGGACAAGGACTGGAAAAGACCTTCCTAGAAGAAGTGTGAGGTCTTGGGTTAGTGGCTCCAACAAAGCCATCAACCATCTATGAACTTGTGAGAAGTCACATTTCATGGGGAGTAGGTGGTCTCCAAACTCAACAGTAACTGTGTACAAACTGGAATGAACAGAAGAAACCTGTGAATAGTTGTAATAAACTAAAAACACTTGAAGAAAAAAGTACTTTAGTTGGATGATTATGTGTATGTATAAAACATTTTTAAATAAAGTGATGCAACCTGAAACCAGTGTATTGATTAATTTGTACAGAAAAAATGTTCCTTATTTACCAAATACTGCTAGCCTAGAGATCTAGGTGTACCACAGGCAAATTTAAATTTGCTTTACAAGTATGTGTAGCTACTGTCCATTCACGCTCATTAACTATGCCCAAGAGTCATGGAAAACCAATCAAATCACTCTATCCTTGTAGAGTTTACTGTTTACGCTCATTATCATAATTAAATCAGTCTACTTGAGGAAGAAAGCAGGGCAGAATGTTTAATGTGTGCATGAGCATTCAAGTTCATGTTGATTGTGATGTTCAAAGACAATGTGGCTGGCTTTGGCCTTACATATAATTTTAAACATCTGATTTTTTTTTTTTTTTTTACTCTGACAAGATTTCCGAGCAAGAATTTAGAGTGAAATCATCCAACTCCTGTACATGAGTCTCGTAGTCGGCTCAATTCATGCATGCTTTTGCAACAGTGCGGTACTGCTGGTACACACTAGGGCTCCAAAAAAAAAAAAAAAAAGGCCAAAGTTCAGTAGTGTTGCTTTAAAGTTGCAGTTGGTAAGTTTATTTTTGTCGTATTTGCTGAAATAACCACTATTTCTTGATAACATTACATACACGTGGTGATTTGAGAAACAAATCCACTCCTTTGGCACCACCTGCAGCTTGTGGTGGAGTTAACAAGTTTCCACTGCTCCCATTGTAGCTCCTCCAATTGAAGCCAAACATCAGTCACAAAGTCATGCGCATGCTTCAGACAACCTCTGACCCCCTTCCCTCCAGCTCTGTGCTTCATGTAAACATTTGCACGCCACAGCTTGAGGAAAAATAGATCTGAAGCAGTTGTAAGAGATTTATTGAAACGGTGAACAGACAGACACCGCAGGCAGAGCTGCCGACTTCTTCTTTGGCAGTTACTGTTTACATACGTCACCAAAGTAAGCAGAAGAAGACCATTGCAGAGAATCAATCAAAAAAGAAAGAAACTGACCGTGCATGGAAACAAACTCGGGTGAATATCTGAATAGCGTTTCAGCGGTGGAGGGAAATGTGGAACTTGAAAGGTTTTCAGTTTGATGTGGAATTAGCAGTATTTCTTCTTGACAGCTAATCATTGAAGTTTTGCTTGTCTCTGGTTTTGGTTTTTCTGGCTGTACTGAGAAGCTGGGTTGGCTCGCATTCATTTATTCAAATGTTATTTCATCATTGTTTTGTTAATTATTAATTAAATTATTAAATTAATTTCCATTTGGGGATTAATAAAGAATTTTTAAAATTTAAATTGAACTGACTTTGAATTAGTGTATGTTGGTATGGTTTCCTCTAGTAAAGAAATCTGGTTGCAATATCAAATCAAACCAAAATGTCTTTGTGCATTTATAACCTCTCTGGCCTTGATGTCCACACCATGTAAACAACAACACCCTCTACGTCTAAGTAAATATTAAAAGTTACGTTATGTAGGGGTAAATCCAGGTACTGTTTGGTCATATAAAACTTATTTCCCTCAGCTCATTCCATTACTGATTTATTCTCAGGTACCTGTTCTCTGATGCCTCAGGTTTCTATAGTAACGTAACTTCCTTGTGGTGTAGTGAAAGGTAGAACTACAGCTCACCTTGACAGCAGAGGGAGGGGGAACGGAGACAGTTGTGGAGTCCAGCAGGGAGGTTAGAAGGACCATGAACATTATGTGCGTTCAAATATTTGAGCCATTTTTGGGAAGTTCCTGACTGCAACTTTAAGGATGGAGTTGGCGTTCAAGTCCCACTTAAGATCCTGGTGGTGGCCAGAAACCCAACGGACTCTATGGTTTTCACAGTGAGATTGAAAATTATGGGGCTAGAGCTAAAGAGTGGAGACTAAAGTTCAGAGCTATTGCTACCTTCTTCAGGATGATCAGCTCCAGGTCATTTTGACTCCACCAACTTGCCACCTATGTGCACTCTCCTCATCATCATGGATGAGACTGAAGACTGTTGTGTTGTCTGCATATCAGAAAAGTTTGCTAGCATACAAGCAGTCATTTTTGTACCGATATTAAATGGCTCGTGGAAGGTGAGGCAGAAGTGAAAAAGACCTTTGCCAAGGACCTTGATACAAACCCACACCATCACAGTACCTGGCTTTTAGACTTCCCACTGATACAGTGTGAATGGTCCTTTTCATCTTAGGCCCAGAATAACATTTTATAACATTTTACATGGCATTTATGAATGCAGCTCTGATTTGTAATTCTTCACAAAGATTTCTCAAGGTAATTACGGTATATTTATATTAGCTCCTGGTGAGTAATGTGTTCACTAGTGTGCAGCTCAGGTTTCCAGCCTGTGTTTTGCTTGTTGAAATTCAAGCCATTCCTTTTTTTTTTCAGCACATTATGCACTGTAAAGGAAGAACTATGCAAATTCTTTTCTATTTTTCTTTGAGGAGCATTGTTTTTAAATATTTCCTTGGTTTTGTTCCAAATTTATTGACAAAGTAGGGGTCTTCTGCCTGTCAGATTCAGTCTTTTATGGAGATGCTTTTGTGCCGAATCATCAGTGTAATCACCTGTTGACATTACCTGTTTCAAATATCATCAGGTCTTTTTTTTTTTTTTTTTTTTGCTTCTTTACTATCAGGCCTATCATGTGTAGGCCTGAAGTTAAAAAAAAAGATGTAACAGAGGAAATAAACACAATGTTAAAAAAAAGGAAAAGAAATATCTTGGTTTCTGACTTTCTGGGAAGAAAGAAAAAAAGCCAAAGTATGTTGATCTATAAATATATGAAAACCTTAAGCAGTCTGTAAAGGAAAAGAGTCAGGCTTAGTCTGACTTTTTTTTTCTTTGACAAAAATGCGAGAAAACATCTTTCAGTTCGTGTTTTTTTAGTGGGAAACAAAGAGCCTGTCTGGTCGATTGTGAGGACACAAAGTGTGGCGACTGAGCATTGATACTTGATCATCTGCAGTGCCTTTCAGAGATCCCTGTCTGTTGGATTTTCCCACAAGATCTTGTAACACAACTAAACGTAATTTAGTAATAGATAAAAATTTGTTGCATTAAAGTCTTTTCCTCACAGTCAAAACCATAAGGTCCAGAATTTTGCATGATAAGTGTACGCTGATTACTTGATTGCTCCTGAGGTTCTTGAAACACCTTACTGGTGATCCAGGCTTCACTTCCTAAACTTCCCAGTCACTTGACCATCATTATGCTGAAATGCTTGCATAACAACTGTGTTAGCTGTTTGTTTAACCCACCTTGAAAATAATGAAACAAAAATAAAGCTACTGACCAATCAGGACAGAAATTTTGTCTTTTTCTGTACTGAGTGCTTGAATTTAAATATTTGATGTCTGTATCATCTCAGAAACTCCAAAATAAGTCTGAAATATGTTTTCAGTGAACTGCTCAAATCGATAGGGTTCTGTGATGTCACAAGACTAGTTCTGAGTAAAACAATTATCCAGCTTTTATCATTCATCCATCATTATCACCATTCACCTTCACTTTATGCAACATTTGCATTATCACGGCAGTGGGCAGCTGACCTGTTACCCAGGCTTCAAAAAAGAAACATCTCACTGGGTCTTTGGTCAAATGGCCGACTCCACCTCTCAAAATAACAAAGGTATGAACGGAGCTGTAAAAAGATAGCTGAAAGGAAGCTTTTGTATTGCATCTCTGGGACACTTTAACCAGAAGCTTGTCACAGAAATGTCACTGAGACCTCAGGAATTTTGTCAACTTTGAAAAATAATACATTATGTAATTATGTGATTGTGAAATGATCATTGCACACTCTAGGTACAGACAACCAGTAAGCAGTGGAGGAGTTGGCTGTCAACTGGAAAGTCAGAGGTTTGATTCCTGGCATTGCAGTCCGTATGTGTTCTTGTGTCCGAAGTGTTCTTGGGCAAGACACTGAAGCCCACAGTGCCTCTGATGCATTCATTTGTCTGTAATTGTGTATGTAACAGAAGGAAACTCTGCGTGAACTTGACAGAAAAAGAAATCTGTGACGTTTTCTGTGGACTAGAGTGTCATATGTGGCTTGTAATGTAAAATGCTTTGAGTGACCAATAAGACTAGAAAAATATCATATAAATACAGTCAATTTACCATTTATGTAAATACATCCTCATTTTATTTAGAATATATTGCTTTTAAGCAGTGTTTGTGACATGCACCCTTGTGAGGAGAGGTTTACTTTGCTCAAAAGGTAAAGAGGAAGGTCAGTAGTGTTGACCGTATGACTACCTGTTTGGACAATGGTTTTCTACATAAAACTACAGATGATAAATCACTGTCTAGGTACAATTTTTTAAAAAAGCTCCTAAACTTTCACTTTTTCAGCCCTGAATAGCCTTAACCTCTGCTAACTGCATAAAAAAAAAGAATATGAACATGTGAAAGGCTTAAATAGCAGATAGCCTAGAGAGAAGTTTGAGAAACATATTCTTTATGGACCTTTGTTATCGCAAGGTGGCATTATTGCCTTATTGAAACTAAGGAGGGCCTCTTCAAACAGTTATAAGTTGGATTTTATCTGACTGGAAGATATCCAAAAACCTAAAATACAAAGAAAGAAAAAACGGAGATGTATTCGCCTGGATAAAGTTTCTATGTCTCCTTTATTTTCTAACGTAGTACTTGAGTGAGAAAAGCAATAATTTAAAGTTTCCACCACAATAAAGAGGCAAAGGTCAAAGTGTACTTTTATGCACCAGAACTTTTTTTTTTTTATTTTTTAGTTATACTGCTGTCATGTACACTATGGACTTCCTCTGGGAATCTCAGCTATTCAATATATATCCCAATATTTCCTAATTTGGCCACTGGGGACTTGCAACCTTTAATACTACATGAGCAGATGGTACTGGAGAAAATCCAGAGAAGTGGGAGCATAAGAGGAATTATTCAATTCCAAACCCCCTTTTTACATGTCTCAATACAAGCATGCAGATGCATGCACACACACACGCACACACACAGACAGCTCCTCACAGGTATGCAGTCATGTTAAGAGAAACCTGACCTACCTGACGGATCGAAACTACTCCTACGCTGCTCTGTTAACCCCTCAATGTTCAGCGTGGGAAACAATACTCTGGCATTAACAACTAATTCCACCTCAAATACCTGAGATGGATGGATGGCAGGATGGATAAACTGATAAACGCTGCCACAACCTAGAAGGAAAGAGTAGAGAGACATAGAGGTTCTCTCTTAGGTAGAAAAAGGTGAGATGGAGAAAAAGGAGTGAGAATGTTGTCAGTGCGTTATTTTTCATTTTCATTTGTCACCCCTCTTTTCCTTCCTTTTGCTTGCCCATAAGAGATATGTGAGGCTAAAGGGCAGACAGTCTTTTCAGAGAAACATGATTGCAGCCTTGTTGCGAAAGGCCTTTCATTTAGAAATATATGACTTCTGTTAGAGGAGAAAGCTGAAGCATTCCTTCTCCCATCACTGCTTTTCTCTGCAGCACAAAAACCTTGGCAGAGAGAGACCTTGTGCCTTGAAAAAAAAAAGTCCTTTCAAGCCATTTGTGTTTTTGAGGTCTTGCCTTGAAAGGCTGTCAGGGTTTATAGACATAAAAATTGCAATCTAGATCAGCCTGGAGTTAAGATTTTGTCTACATACACTGAAACATCACAAACTACAAGTCTTTTTTCAGTTATTTGACACAGCTAATGACTGCTGTTGTATGAAGATCAGAGTTAGGGTAAATTACTAATTCGGTTTGCAAGAATTCTTTTCCTCCTTTACTTCAGCACCATGAGGCTGTGTCATACTTTGGCCTTAACAGCGCTCAGCACATGCTGCTCTGTTATTTTGGCCTCAGGCACTTGGAAGGTTATGTAGCTTAGGTCAATACCATCTGCGTGTGACCAGCGTACCACAGAGTGATGTCACATGGCTTGTGAAAGTCCTCTTTGATGTCAGCAATTCGACGGTCAACCTTTTAGTTCGCCGCAAATCCTCAGCCTACCGCTCTTGGCATGAGTTGCTAAGTTACCCCACGAAAAACATTTGATGTCTGGATCCTTATCAGAGATCCGGTGCCGTACAGCAAATGAAAACTGTTTGTTGCCCACGTCACAGAAACACGCCTACAATGTGAGACTGAATAGTTGTAGGGGCCAGAACAAGTCATGGGATGCCAGAAGTTTCTTCTGTTGTGTGGCTTTCATGAGTAAGACTTGTGATTTTTTAAAAATTGTATTTTATTTTTATTCTGTGCTTTTGTTTCTCCTCTGAGATCCATTTTGCTACACATCACAATAAAAGATATTCTGTCCACAAAGAAATAAGTGCTTTTAAACTGCTTCACGCACTTGTTCAGACTCTTTTTCCCTATGGTACACAGGATTTTAAAATACCACGTGTGAGCCCGTCCATTTACCTGAATGTTGCTTGATGTGGGCCACGGAGATAAAGGAAGACTGGGCGGGAAGAACCATGACAGTGCACTGCTTTATCACCTGCGTGCCCTTTGGTACAGATTCACTGGAGGTGGATCAAAGCCACCCGCCGACTCCGGGGACTACGCTGCTGCTGGGGGGGGAGGCGGGCGCTCAAGGTGGACTTGAGCCGGCGGCTCACACTTCTGCCCTTTCCCGGACCCGGGACCTGACTTGCAACGGCTGTGAAACAGTAACTGTAAATCACATGCATACAGGCTGAGCTGCAGGAAGAGTGTGAACCCTGCTTGCTTTGGCCATATAACTTCATTCACCTGAGTTCCTGGCTCTTTCTGAAACAGGTGTCTCATTTCTATATCAGGGATTTCCCTCATTTCCAGCTCAGTTTCAAAACCAGGTCACAGTCCTTCCGCTGTCAGATGAATTCCTCTGAAAGCTGGCATGTTTATTGTTGGCCAGGTTCAGGCTTCGAAACTGAATCCTATTCTATTCTTATTAACATACGTAAAAACTGCAACGTGGACTCATCGGGAACCCCCTAAAATAGAACTTAAGATGTTTTTCAGGAAGTTCAACCTATCATATGTTTAACCTCCCACCATTTTCTGTACCTGTGAGCTATTCATTTCAACAACACAGTTTAAGTTATAGAGAAAGTGATAGGTTCAGTTATGACTGATAAGTTTTCTTTTCTCCGTCAGTCAGTCTGACAATCTGAAACCTCTGTGTCATTGTACTCTTTCTCAACATGCTTTGGACAGCAGACTCTTCAAACACTGCGTCTACGATTTCATTATCAGTAAATACCTTCCCTATAACAATACAAAGCCTTGTTTAGACTCCAGCAGGGATAAGAAACTCGCTTTATATTTATTGCTCCTACACAGATTTACAGACAAATTACTCAGACTTGGGTCCTGTGGTTACAGGATTTAAAGGTTTATCTGCCATTTGTTAGAACATTTGTATAACATTTTAAAAATTGTTGGGTTTTTTTCCCCTTTTTTTAAGTAAATGGTAGTTTGTAGAAATAAATGCTCATTAATCCATCATGTAGATCATTCTGTCTTGATAAGGCCCTTATCCAGGAAAGATTCTTTTTCAGATATTCAGCTTATTAAAAGGTCTAATCTGTATATACTCCAACTGTCTTTACCAGCAGTAAACTTGGTTTGAAGACCAAAAAAACAAAAAACAAACAAAAAAAAAAAACACGCCTCCAAAAGTAAGGGGCTGAAACAAGTCCGCTCCCAACAGTAGCTGGGGTTACTCTGAAATGAGGTGAGAAATCTGATGTGGTGGTGGGCGTGGTTTCGGTTCAGCTGTAGGGGGAGCTGTGGAGCAGTGCTTCAGGGGATGGTGCCAGCTGTGTCTTATTAGGTCATCAGGCAGCCCTTTAAATGGAGAGGCGACTGGCATCCACGAGGGTGATCAAGGCTCCTGGTCCTGCTACAGTGCAGGGGTTTCTGGGAAGAAGTTTGGTGAATATCCCTCCATTCTCTATAAGCTGTAGCAGGATTCAACCACCGCCACACAACGTCCATCAGGACACAACTCAATCTTTGTGTGGCCCATCAAACTTTGTGTTGTAATGGGCCACACAAGCTGTTGCCATCGTGTGTAGGTCGATCTACCCATGTGCAGTATGGTCACTTGTTTACTTCACTGAATTTTGTGTGTCTAGTAAGTTGTTGTGTTACGGGACCACTATGTAAGCAACTTTTTGTGATGTATCAATCATGCTAGAACAAGATCTACCAACTTGCATCTCCTCCACCATGGCAGTAGGCGTTACAAAGCTGGTCATAAAATAAATCTGCCACTTGTGGGACCACATCACCGCCAACACAGGATGCCTTCTTCCCTGATGGATCATCATGACACATTGTGGTGAATCACAGCATGTGTCTCTGTTTTTGTTCCTTTTAAAATAAAATAAAAAAGAACCACAAAAGGCCTACTGACCTTTCTTCTTTTTTCATGTTTTTTTTAAAATTTTATTTTAATGAAAGCACCAGTTGTCAAGTGGACGGGCAGCATTTCAGAATACGTGCAGGTTTTTGCACATGTGTGCGTGTGCGTAGCCGGGCGCACTGTCATCATCCAGACCACAGTAAATGAAACAGTAGCTGCTGGTCAGATAGGAGGTAAGACTCGAGGCCGGTCATGAAAAATACAACATGACTCATGTGCAGTTGGCCATGTGGACTGAACAGATTTGACGTGTTCAACCAAATGTTAGTTTTCAGACCTTTATTGCCTAAGTCCTGGCGTCTGTGTGTAAGAAGCAAGAAAAATAACATAACACCTCACTGTTAATAACATACAGCACAGATGAGTGATAAAAATGACTTTTTCTTTTGTTTCAGCATGGGAAATAAGTTGTGATGTTTTAAGGAATACAGATTCTGAAAGCAGCTGCTCAGCTGATGTGATGTTTTTTTTTATATGTTTCCATATCAACATGACATCATTCAATAAAGGAAATATAAAACATCAAAAAGGAAGGAATAACAGATTTTTTTTTAAAAAAAAGCTTCACAATGAAACACTGCAGGCCATTTGTTCTTTGTTACTTTTATAAGAGATTAAATGAAGTTTATAACAAGGAATTTAGCTGTTGGGTTAATGTTAATTCCGGTTTGAAGTGTCTGTAACACCACCCTATATTTCATATTACACCATGAGAACTTTCAAACTCATTTCAGTACCAACTGATGACGAAGTGGGCATAGATAAAAGTTGAGTCAATTTCCTGGCAACACACTCATAAATAAGAAAAAACATACACATTTGTAATTGTGGAAAATTTTAACCAGACAGTTAAAGCTGCCTGTGTTTGGAAAATAAAAACCTGCTGGAAGATGCATGAGTCTTCACTTCTACACTTCTCAGACTCCTCTCTTGCAGGACCAGTTTCAACGCCTGGTTTCCGGCGGCGTGTACCCTCAGTCTTCACGATTAGACTTGAAGCTTTTTTTTGATCAAGCTTATAGTTACTCCTGGCTTGGGTGACCGTGACACTGTCTATTACATGCTCACGACAGGAGATTGGATCAAAGTGAAGTTTTGCTGTGATCTGACAGTTCCTGGTTCAGATCCCAGTGGGGGCCTTTCTGTGTGGAGCTTGCATGTTCTCCCCGTGCTTGCATGGGCTTTCTTTGGATACTCCACCTTCCTCCCACAGTCTAATAATATGTATGTCACGTTAGTTGGTGATTATAAATTACCCATAGGAGTGAATGTGTGGTTGCTTGTCTATGTGAGGCCCTGCGATGGACCGGGAATCTGTCTTTTGCTCGGAGAGAGCAGAAATAGGCTCCAGGACATCCCTCTGATCCTATGTAGGAATAATTGTAGTTGTAATGACTTGGACTGAATTTGATTATTTATATTAAATTTTAAATGGAATGCAATTTTAAATGGGTTATAAATGGACTGAACTGGACTGTATTTAACAAGAGTTGGATTTAACCATTTTCTTCCCTGCGTAGAGCACCCAGAGGTGAATTTTATTGTGAGTAGATGCTATTCAAATAAAATGAGTTGGAGTAAATTGTACAGAGACAGACTCTTTTCCTCCTGCTTTCACCAGTCAAATCTGAAAAAAGAAGAGCTCTTCTAGAAGTGTAGAGTCAACAAAAAAAAAGCTTTTCATGACCATAGATTGAGGAGTTTAAATCTAATAATGCATAGCCCCCTCTTCACCCATTACGTCACTCCCATGTAACTATGATGCTGGCTCCATGACAGACTTTTTATGTTTTTAGATGTTTGAGGGTATTCTTTTGGTTGCAGTTTCCAATTTGTACCTCTAGATGTCACCATATGGTACACACTGCTGTTATAATTGAGAATGTTTGCTCCTACAAAAATATTTTTCTTCATGTCTGTATTTTTTATGGCTTTTTGTGTAATTTTTTGTTGACATTTGTTTGTTTTGTTTTCTTGCATTTGTTGTTTTCATAATGCTTTTGTGCTGTGATTTGTAAGCGCTGGCCTTAGTTTCTTGTTCTGATTTGTCACCTACTTTGGTAAGTTTTATTTGGTTATCAGTTTATTTTCCATTCCAGTTTCCTTCATTTCCAGTTTCGTTTTGAAGAACTTTCAGCACTTGTAAACTGTGTTTAATTTTTGTTTCCGCTTTAAGCCTTGCGCTCAGGTTCTGCTATTGATCGTCTCGCCAGCATCACAATATCCACTACTTTTAATTTAGTTCAATTCAGATCAGTGCCATATTCTTGACTTTGTGCATATTTATTGTGGATGTCTTTCCTGCTTCTGATTTCTTTTTAATAAACAAAGTTCTGAGGTAACAGAGAGTCAACTGTGGGGTCCTAATCAATCGACCCAGGTTCCAACAAGACTTGGGCATTAAAGGGCAAGTAATTTGGAATATAGTGCACATTTTTTCACAAGAAAAGGAAGTTGTGAAGTCTTTTAGTGGCCCTGACAGTTGCATATGAATGCCAGCATGAGACTTTGCATGCACTTTTTGTTGGTGTATAATTATTGTACATCTGAATCAACCTTGATAGATATTACCACATCAGGTACAGAACGCCCACCAACTTAATTGAACCCGCTTACCGTGCTGTGGTTAAAGCTGGTGATTATTGTGATGGATAATGTCTACTTCTGTCTGTTTTTCAGCTGTATCTTTCCATCAATCCATCCCGCTCTCTTTCGCCTTCACCATGTGTGGCTTAAATTACAAAGCTTTCACTCAGAAGTGACTCATGCCAAGAGAATGTACTTCTTTCTCTTCCTTCTTTTTCAGTTGTCTTATTTCCTTCCAATCACACTTTTCCCTCCATTTATCTCAGTCTTTCCTTCTTTGTACAGGTTATGTCTGTGTTGCTTTATTGTGCTCTTTCTTTGAGAAATTACAACACCTTGTGTCCTCATGTACCTCTGGACTGGTTTTATCTGCACAGAGCCGCCTCCCCCCTTTCCAAGAACATTACTCCAAAACATGATCACCGTCAGATTTAAATCCAGAAGGAGACAATGATGGGAGACACGAGAGGGTAGAAGAAGCAGGGAGGCAGAAATCATAAGAGAATGGAGCCAAGGGAAATGGATGGACAATTAGTCATCGATTTCAAAGACAGCATACAATAAAACATTTCCCCCTTAGGTAAACCTGGTGAATGCAAACACGAATTAGCAGCCTACGCTTAGTGAATAAGGCTAAAAGAATGCATGTGAGCCCACTCATTGAGCACCATAGCGCCACTCTCTCTCCCTCTCACTCATTCTCTCTGCCGACACATCTCATAATGGGTTTCACCTCCACCACTCAAACAAGAGCTTTAGCAAAAAAAAAGGAAAAGAATATTAATTTGAAAGTAAAATTGAAGCATTGTTTAAAAAAATGGCCCATGCCTGAAAAGTGACAGTTTTGAAGATTTTCTTTTTTTTTTTCCAATCATGGGATTCATCACCAAATAGCAGCACAAAGGGAAAGGGCGTGGTGAAAAGACTGCCACCTTTGAATTCAGTGAAAAGCATCATTTTTAATGGAGATACGATGATGTGATCATGAGTGGGTTAAAATGGGGAGAAAGTCCCCCTTCATCCAGAAATAAAGAAAAGATGTGCCATGAGGGCCACTCATAACACTGTGCCATATAATGTAATAACATATAAATAAAAGTTGTGCAGGAGTAATGTACATTAGCCAAGGTGAAGGTCTGTGAGACCAATGAAAGGCATGAGCTCATGCATGTAGTTAATGGGGTTAAAACTGTATTAACTGGGGATCAAGATGTGATGTGAGGAGCTGGTAAAAGAAAAATTCTGTGTGTCATCCAGAACCGCACTGAAACAGAAAAGGAAAGAAGCACACAGACTTTGTGTGGACTCGCATTGTGTGACACTCACCTGAATGAGCCCTTGCTGTTACCGCAGCAACGAGCAAAATTTCAAGGACTTCTGCGTTCACACTGGCAGTCCGCCCTTGATTTCTTTATCAAATATGCATTTTTCACCAACACTGCCTCTATAACACTCAGTCGCAGCCTCTCATAAAGTCATTGTAGGCTGCACATAAGCTGACAATCAGCAAACAGTGATTGTTCTTTGGGGGTGGCGGCGAGAACGCAGAACAAAAGAGCAAGAAATTCAAAGGCAGAATTTCCCAAAACCACATAGGCGTTTTTTTTTTTTTTTTTGTTTGTTTTGTTTTGTTATTTTTTTTTTACAGTGTGTCAAAAACATCAAAACTCTGACAGAGGTTGCATGAATGAATGCGATTTTGTACTTTGAGTTTTTGGCATGTGTGGGCAGAAAAAACAAAAACAATAATAAAAATAAATGCCAGAAGGAAGAAGGAGACGGAGATCTGACCTTGTTGGTATGCAAAGCTGACCCGGACTCTTAACATTTATACTGACATTAGCGAGCGAAGGAGCCAACACATGAGTCACATTGAAAAAATCTGAAAGTCTTTCTCATCCTAACTTTTTCTATTTCTCTCACTCAGTCTCTCTCTCACACACACACACTAATACACAACTTCTGTGGAAGGAAACCACAGTGAGTCAAGAAAAACCACAACAAGCATTAACGCTTTCGCTGAGGGGAAACACGGTGACATCAGATGTGACCTTAAACAACATACAGATACATTTATGCATGACTGTAATATTATTGGATATGCAAATGCTCAGTCTGGGAACTGAGAAAACCCCACTTCAATTTACTGCATTTTACCCTTCAACTTTTCAGATAAGTGGTAATCAAAGATCTACTGGAAATATATTGTCGTGTGAAACTGCCCACTCTTTCTTTGACTGCAATATTACTTGCGACTACTTCCCCCCTTTTCTTCCTCCACAATGAAAGACTTACTTTGAGAGGTCTCGATGCACTCAGCTGCAGAAACTATAAACTCACTTTCCATTTCTCTCCAAGTCTCCCTGTGTCTTCAAGTAAGCTAATCAGCATCTCCTGCATTTGTCATCTCTTTACCCTCACATTTACCCGTTCCTCCTCCTTCTTCTCCGCCGTCTGCCTTCTGTTAGCACTGGCACTGTTTGGCTGTGCAAGTGTCCTTTTGACTGTCATCTTGTCTGGGGCCTCAATACACTCTCCCTCCTCCGCAATTTCTGCCTTAATGTGCATGAGTCAGGGTCTTAAGTAAAGGTTTTTACAGTGGTAAATGTTGGAGAGAGCTTTTTAAGTGTGTGTGTGTGTGTGTGTGTGTGTGTGTGTGTGTGTGTGTGTGTGTGTGTGTGTGTGTGTGTGTGTGTGTGTGTGTCTGGAAGTAAGCTTGAGTACATGCGTGTCAGCCTAATGCCAGTAGGTACCATTATCTTCAAGTACTTCATTAGAATTAAATGTCAACGTGATTACCTGCGTCTGTGACTCACCTCTCAGCCAGGTGCTTTCTCTCTGCTCCCACATGCAACCTGCACGCCAGGAATCCACAGTATGCAAATGCTTACACAAGCCCACATAAACACTTAACACTCCTGACACATGGTAAAAGAATGGGATGCAGCTTTTGGCCATGAGGCTCACTCACAGGTATTCCATGCACACCAAAAATGAACTGGAAATGTCATCACCCTGCACCAAACAAAAGGATAAGACCTGCAGTGCTGCTACCTCAAGTCCAGACTCATATTATTATTGTTTTAAAGTTCCTCTTGACTCATTTTTCCATTCCTTTATGTTGCCGTTTTCTGGACATCAGAACAGGAGCACAAAATATGTTGCTCCTGCACTTTGAGGCAGACTTTTACATCATCACTTTGGCCTGTTTGAGTTCAGAGAACTTGGCTGTCTGATGTGTCATCTGTCTAGATCTAACAGCGAAAGGGGTTCTACCTGCTCCGACCGGCCAAACCCAAAGGTGCAAAGACTGATGTCACAGCGTCTCACTAAACAGTCTACAGGAACTTTCACTCCTTATTATCTTGGTGCAATTAAATGTGAAATTGAGGATGAAGGAGGAAACATTTTACTCTTCAAATAAATAACTATGTTGCATGAGGCTGGGCTCTGGAAAAGTGGCCAGAAGGAGCTCTTGAGAGACGTTTCTGTTTACTTCCAGAGCTCATTTCAACCAATCAGTCACTTCTTCAAGTGGGAAAAACTTTCTGTAAGGTTAGGGAAATTAAAAAACTTTTTGTTTCCACAAAAATATGATGTTTGACGCATACATCTGACAGATACATTTCCACTTTCGTGCAATATTGTCTTCACTGTGGGGAAATTCAGTCTCTGAAGTGGGATGTTTATGATGCAAATGTTGAGACTTTAAGAAGACTTTTATTGACAGCTTTTAATTTTAAGAATGGAATTTATATTCTTTTTATTTCCGTTAAAATGGCCTTTTTCATAAAACGTCAAAAAAGGTTTCCATGTAATGCTGCAAGTAGAGAGCACTTCTAGACACAGTAAGCAGTAGCCTTCTTATATATTTTCTTGTGGAAATGTTAGCAAACACAACCTCCAAACAGTTCTCATGGTACTCCAGAAAACACTATTGCACTGATCTTTAATCATCCTGAATCATGAGCAAAGAAAACCTATAAAATCCTATAAATATTCTATTTGTTAATTTATTTATTTATGTAACAGCATCACTTAAATCACATGTGATGTGTCAAGATGTGTGCATGTATATATATA
>JAOWBL010000014.1:4949476-5000986 GCA_028564865.1 Zenarchopterus dispar | reverse complement strand
TATTTTATTTTATTTTATTTTATTTTATTTTATTTTATTTTATTTTATTTTATTTTATTTTATTTTATTTTATTTTTTTTGCCCTGTAAATAAAGTACACTGAACTGAAAATCAATTATCTTACAATTCACTTCAGGTCAGTTTAATTCAATACTACTTGATTAATCCCAAAGGGAAATGAGTTATTCTAGTAACTTTCATTATCTGAGTTTTTTGAGGGCCATGATAACAGGTTAGTGGCTTTAGACATAAAATTTTTTTGAGTACAATTCCTAAACTTGTTTACTTGAAAAGAGTGTTTTATATTGTTGTCTTGCTATTTTAACCCTCGCATTGGCTTTCCTTTTTGTGACCTGAGAGGACAACAGGAGCATTAAGAATCTAGACTTCCATAAATCATAATCCATGATCTTTTAAATTCCCAAAAATCACAAATGAAAAACTATTATTTTCACCAATGCTTACATGATTGAATAAAATAAAATAGTACTAATAAAAACACAACACATTTTTAACAATGACAGATCTAGAATGTCATCTTGGGCTAATCTTACTAAATGTCCTGTCCAGAGAGAGGACAGAATCGGTTGGATGTAGAAACCCCACATGTTGGGCTCATTAGTTGGGGGTGATGGCCCAGGCAGCACCATGTGGGGTTTGACTCATTGTCTGTCCATGCACACCAGAAGCCCTCGAGGATGTTTCAGCCCTTATGAAAGCCTATGACTGCCATGATAAATGAGCTCTGTGTCATGGTCAGGAGGTCATCGCTCCGACCTGACATACACGTGAACATAATGATCCATTATGGTCCTGATACGTTCTCACATGCATCAGCAGGTTCACACTCTTCCGGAACAAGACTCATTCACCTGTCAGTGGACACCATCTCTGCCATGTAACTATAGTAACTAAAGGTTTGTCAAAAAGGTTGTGATCCAAAATGGTCAACAGAAGACCGAGAAAGAGTTTGATGCTTTTTCTCTGCACAGAAAGTATTTTCATGAATTCTAACAGTTTTAATAGAAAACACACTTGTTCACAGGACCACTTATTGTGTGTGGATTTGTCTTTCTTTTTCCATGTTCTTTTCTCTTAAAAAATAAGATGGATCTTTGTCAACATGAAGTCTGAGAATGCTGCACTTAATGCACTTTAAAATGCAGCTATGTTAGCCACTGACTAACTCTTTGGCCTGCTGTTGCATCTTACAAAGATTCATTGCGGACAGTTCAGCTCTTTTTTTATTTGTGTCTCTCTTTCTAACTTTCAACAACACACTTTAAACTTGTGTCAGAAACACAGAACAACAGTCTTTGAGTCCCCACTTGTTTCTTGTTTGTGCTTTTTACACAAAATGTGCAGGACACGAGATGATGGGGGTTTGGGCTCTCAAGATAATTCCTGCAGGTGCGGTGAAGCTCCACATCCACAACACATATTCTCACAAAAGTGCAAATGTAACACACACATGCATGCTCACATGTGAACATCAGCCCTGTAGAAACAGAAAGGCTGAGAAATACCACAACATAAATTAAAAAAAGAAAATAGTTACAACCCCCTCAGTCGTCACTAAAGTCTCTGACAGACTCGCTCGTGAAGCTTACTGGTCATACGTGCTGATGCTTTTTCTTGGCAGACATGGCTCACTTAATGCTCTGCTCTCTTTTTGCTCAATATAAAAAAATCCTCCAGTGAAAATATGTTTTGTTTGTTTGGTAGCTTGTGTGTACAATGTGACAGGTTTGCCGGAGCTCAAAGGTCAGCAGGCATGGAGAAAGGTCATGGTCTTCACAAGTGCAATCCTGGAAGTGGATGAACTGCGTCATCAAAAACTCTCCGCTGCCAGGATGTCAACATATGTCCACCAATTTTCCAGAATAGTAAAGCTGATGTTTGAGATTTTTAGTCTGAATATCAGCTGTTGAGCAGGTTTTCTCCTTATATCTGACAACTCTGGCCCTGTACTAACAGATGTTACATTAGAAGCAATTTGAAACTACACATTTTGTTTAACTTGGGTAGTGGGGTGGGGGGTCTCTGAGTTGGGGCCATGTCCACTGAACCCTGACTGCCTTTAAACCCCAGACGTAGCAGGCTGCCATTCGTCTGCTAACTGTTTTATAGGACTCGTGAGAATTATCGGGAGATTTCGAGCTCTAAATCTCAGCTAGATCTGGAGATGCCAGTGAAGTTTCAGATGTTTAACACTCGTCAAGGAAGCCTTTGAACAGAACATGTGAGACGCAGATGGCCGTAATCTTTGCGTGGGATGTCGGAGTCTGTGAAGAGCTTAATATTAACAGGAGGAGGGTGGTGCAGGGAAACCAAATAGTGATTTCTGGAGCAAAGTTTCCTCGCGGTTATTTTAAGAGTGTCCTGAGCTGTTCCCTGTTTCCACGCTAATACTAAACATTCAACAGTTTCACAGCTGTTCATGAAATGCAGTCTTAATGGGTCCTGAAATGCCATGTATCACTGTCTTTATTTATTTATGGAGTTCATGGTCACAAACATAACTACACATATGAATATAGTCTTACAGAATTTCATGTCATTATGACAAAAACAATATTTTCCTGTTTTTTTAAGGGTCAAAAGTCCAGGCTTTATATAAGTCTGGCACTCTGGAAAATGAAGCTTCCTGCCATCCAACTGACAGACCAGTAAAAGTGACAAATTTCAAACTACTGAGCATTGGGAAGATGGGATGTACTTGTAAAGCAAGGCTATAACTGACAATATGGGCAACCTTTCAGTTCTGTAAAACGTTATGAATATAACTGGAATATCCACAATCTAACTGGAAATAATTGTTTTTGGTTCTGCCAAAGTTCTGGTCCTTGAGCGCTGCTGTCCTGCATGTATTAGATCTTTCTCTTTTAATACACCTGATTCAAATGAATGGACCATTCCCATACTGGTGCAGACAAGCTGATGGTGATTGATCAATTTAAATCAGATATATTAGAGAAGGAAAATGTCTTAACACCTCCAGGACAGTGGGCCTCAAGGACTAATATCGAGAAACATGGATCTAAACAACGATAAATATCTAAGAGAGCGAGGCTGTGCTTGAAAGCACCCTCACAACATACCTGAATATAGAAATCCTGCTCAAATATGTAAAGAGAATTTCTGCAAAATGTTTTCTTCTTCTTCTCTTTTTTTAATCTCACCAGATTTCTTTTTATATTGTAGCTAAAATGTGAGCTTTCTTAAAAATGACCTTGTTTTGGTTTCAGTTGTTCAAAGTAATCAATAGATGGCCATAAATAGTTTAACTGTGCCCGTTTCCCATCAGTTTTTTGGAAAAATACAAAGATATACGCTTGCTTTAGAAAAATACTCCAGTTTTAACAGCTGAGCAGAAACCTTGTCAGTATACAATGAGGGTGAAAAAAAAAAACTAAAATAAATACTCATTAACTGTAATCGAGGCAATTTTCAGTCAGTCATTAGTCATTTTGATAGGAAGATTGTGTAGCCCTAATCTGGAGTATTCATCAACTCAATAAAATGGGGAAAATATGGGTTTGGCCAACATAGGTCGAAAAACCGCTCACATTTTTACAGTTTATTATATCACAGTCTCAGATCAGATTATGTTTATCTTTATCGCCTCCCAACTTTAACTTTGAGCTCTCGCGTTTTTCTTTGCTGTTAATAAAAAAAATCTCCTCAAAAGATATCTGGTTTATTTTAATTAAAATATTTCTTAATAATGCTCTCCTAGTATTTTATCATGTTATACTCCAACTATGAAATTCTATGTCTAATTGGGAATCTTTAATACTTTTTTTAAATTCAGAAGTCAGGTTTTCGGATTTAACATTGAATACACCACGAACACCAGGAGCCTTTTTACAAGCAAACATAAGTGAAAAGTCGCCCATATAAACTACAGTTATAGACATTTGCCTCCGAAGGCTGAAACAAAACGCAGATGTTGAATGGATTTTAAACATTTAATTATTCAACAGTCGTATCTGTCATACATGTATTCAAGTGTCGCCAGTTTAACACATGAATCTCACTAAGACAGTGCCCAACAGAAGGATCACTTACTGTCCCTTCCCAGATGCAGATGGGAGGTGCACAGATATTTAAAAATAAAATGGCAAAACAAGCATTTTTCTATCGGTCTGTTGTGTTGCAGTGTGAGGTGAATTTAAGTACTTTATACTCTCTTGTATAGTATAACATGATTCATGGGTTAATAACTCATTTTAAACACGGTAGCGTCAAACTTTTTGACAGATCTCAAATGAGGTGCAACCATCAGAGAAGAAGGGTGGAGTAGAGTCAAGTAGCTCACTCCAACCCCCAAAACCATTTTTTATTTGAAGAGCCTAAAATTAATAGTGTAAAAGGGAGTAGCTGTGCTGTCTCTGAGGCATTTTGGCCAAAGTATCTGGGAATATTTTATTAGAAACCCAGGAAATTGTATTAGTTATGGAAAAAAAAAGAAGGGGCGGGGGGTTCTTTTTCTTCAAATGTTTTTAATGTTCCTCAGAAATACAATTTTACTCATTTTTTCATGGATGTAAATATAATGACAGTGTTTTTATGCATTTATGAAAAATGAGAAACTACTTATTGGGTTTACGTGAGTGTCTTAGACTTAACAAATGTCAGTTATGCTTTACTCTGTAGGCTAAGTTTGTAGTTTTCACTGCCTTTCACCCTAAATTAGGTCTTTATTTTCTTTAACTTCAATTCCTGATGAGGTTTTGATTGTGGCAGAGAAAAAATTGTCACTTTTCTTCTATTTACAAAAATAAATTTTTTAAAGATTTCAGGGCTGCTGGCATCTCATCCATGTACCATGGTTAACTCTGAATTCTGAGTTGAAGAAGTGATGCGGTCAACAGTCAAAAAGTAGGAAAATCAATTTTTCAACAATTGTACAAGAGTCTGTTACTATTTTTTTAATGATAAACCTCTAATATGACTTTACTTCAAGCATATGAATATGGACTGTAGTTTGCATGACGTTACAGATTTGTCCAGATGAAGCGAAGGTCTGTAATAAAGAAGCGTGTGGATGGAAGGAAGGGAGGCGGCTCAGCTGGCTGGCCTGGGAATGACTTGAGAGTGGCGGTCAGAGGACCGCAGTGATCTCACAGTCACAAACTGTAATTACAGTCAGTCATGGTGACCTCTTTGGACACTCAGAAAAAGAACATGCAACTATCATCTCTCTGTAAACCACCGTGACTATGATAAAAGACAAAGGCAGCATTTATCCAAGCCAGCTCGGTGAATCCAAGGGGTCAGGTAAAGCAATGTTCTTACAACTTTACACAAAACTTAAAGTTTAACCTGGTGTTAAAGGAACATTCCAAAGTTAAAACATCCCTAAGTCTATTATTAGATGATTTTGGACCAAAATGATGTGAACTGAAGCAGTTTTGAATTAGAAAGGAGTAAGTGTTTGCCGGAAAATAACAGATGATGTTAAATTAGCGATATTGAACTATATCAAAATACATTTATAGTTTAACCTTCTGATATGATTCAACAACATATTTCCTCTAAAGTGATAATGTGGATAGGGTCTCTAGAAACAAAAGTAAGTAAAACTAATGCTGTTTTACTTAGTTTTGTTTCTAGGGACCCTAACTTTGAGGTTGTAGTGTACCTCAAGTTTCAGACGGTTTTACTGCAGATCAGCTGAACCTGTTCTTCTTGTGACTCTGCAGTCACATCCAGGTTTCAGCACATCTGTCAGGTAAACTCAGGTCATGTTAGCACAGCAGAGTTTTGTTGGTCCATTTTTCCATACAGGCCCCAGGAAACTGCGCATCGCACAGTTTCAGACTGAGGGGCATCATTGTTTTCTTGGCATGTTGCTGAGAGCTTGCCTGCTCCTCACAAGATGGTGTAAAAAAAACATTCAGAGTCAGAAAAAGGAGAAACTACATGGACCAGACAGTTATAGCTCAAAGAATACAGTCGGACTGTGTTGATAGAAACAGGGAGGTGGATTTCTGCTTGTATTTATATCATTTTTAGCTTCATTTCATCAAAAGTGGCTTGTTATTTTAAAATTCCCCTGATGCAGAGTTCAATTGCAGAAGGTCTAAAGTTATGTGTTTGAATCTGATGTTCAGCAACTCCACTTTCTGAGGTAAAATCACAATACCGGTGCTGATTAACTTTAGCTAATGTTAGAGCTAAATAACTTATCCAAAGTAAACCTTCCATTGTTTTTTTCTACGAAGCTGACAGTTACAGACCTCCAAGTTCAAGTTCCTGTGCACCTACTAGCCTACTCAACAGCCATTGGCTCATCTGCATTTGAAGGCGGTTCTTAGCCAAAGGTCAATTCTTGTGTTGTTCAGACCACAGGGCTCCTTGTGTGGCAATCATGTGTTCACACTACATGACTCATCAGCAACTTGGGGGTCACATACTACAGAATCACAAGCACAAATAAAACTCAAGTTGTTCAAATGAAAATGAACAGAGGGAAGAAAGAGCGTTGAAAAACTGTTTCAGTTATGACTTGTGCCAAAAATTGTCATGAAAAAGTATTTACTGTTGAATTGTAGCATGGATTCCTCTTCTTGCAGTGATGCCAATCCATTCCTTGCTCTCCTCGACTGTTGCTCAGGGATTCCTGCGATGGCTCCAGTTATTTGGCAGGCAGATGCCCGTCAGCAGTCGAAGATGGCTCGGCAGTACATTGACTTTGCTACACCTAACAGTGGAGTAAAGACGGGTGATCACTGACTGCTCTCTGATAAGTTCATGAGTTTGGCCACTAGAAAATTAGACATAAAATTGTTTAGTGTGAAAGTGGCCTAATGGCAGAAATAACATGAAGATAGGCTGATCGTTGGAAAGGTAGACTGTTATTACACTAGTATTACACTAATACTACAAGGCTTGATAGTCTAGGTACCATCATTTCATTTTTTTTTTTTTACATAAAATAATTGAGTTTTAAATATTTTTGTGTCATTCCTACATAAGGGACCTTTTAAGAGAAATCCAAAAATAGACAAGTTATAAAATCGGTATAGAAACACAAAATGAATCATAATTGTCATGTTTAAGGTAAAGTGAATTCTGTTTCACTTTAATAAGCAGCTGCAGGCTGTGCATACGGTAAACGGATGTACCATTTCTGTGAGACTGGATGTGGTTTAGACTCAGTGGTTTACTTGTCTTTGCTCAGGCCTTAATTACAAGCCAAACTGGGACACTTTCATGGAAGGAATGGAAAAAGACTGGACCTGAAGAGTCATTAAAAGAGAAAAAGACACTCATTATTTTATTTTGGCAGCAAGCACGTTCCGACTTCATTCATTTGGAATGTTTTCTCATAGTTTGGGGTACATCCGTTTGGATTTGCATCAGCTATGTGTTTCCCTTTAAGACATTTGTGTTTGTAAAGTTTCTAGAGTCAAAAAGAAGGAGCTGCAACCCTCTAGAAAAAAAACAAAAAACTTTTGTGGGCGTTTCACTCTTAGCTTTCAGGGAGGAACTTGATGATTATGATAACTTCTCTCTTTGTTACTCTTTTAAAAAATATTTCACTTTTTTATTACAATCGAATACTATATTTTGAACTTCAATGAAAACTAAAAACTCTAGACAGGCCACTTTTTTCCCACATCTCTAGGACAGAGAGGGGGGGTTTACAGTCCCGAGGCAGGTCCTGACTTTGAGTCGCCAGCAGTCAGGAGGCTGAGGTTTGTGCGGACATTTCTGGGAAAGCCTCCAAAGCTCACATTTGCCAAGGGGGGAAACCTGGGAAGAGGCAGAGCCGCGTTTCCTGTGCAGTCACAGCGAAGGTCCAGCGAGCTTCAGACAGAGTTCTTCCTGCGCCCCGGAGATCATTTCCCAGTCCGCTGGAAATGAACAATGCCCGAGGATTAATAGGAGGTTAATCATTTAATAAGGCACAAATAAACGGCGTGTTTTGGCGATGTGACGTGGTCCAAAAGATTTCTTTTTTTTTTTTTTAATCCTGAAGGCCTTATATTAATTTTACTCGGGACAGAGGGATTATTTGGTTTGGGATGCACTGTCGCCCTCCTGTTACACTCGAGGACGGAAGAGCTGTTGGTATGAAGTTGTGGATGTAACTCTTTACGCGCTATAAACTTACCTTGTATTCGACTGCTCTGTCAAATAAAGAACAGACCAGGGAAAGGATTTTCCTCATCAGCAAAAGGCATGCTCTGAAAGTAGTTTCAGCAGATTATTATGTGGCAATCTGGCGGGCTGTAAGTCCTCATCTGGAATTAATTGATTAACAACAAATGCTCTAAAGACGCGTCCGCATCGAAGCTCCGCCAGTGGGTCGTGAGTGTTTAGCTGACTTTATTTAACATCTTACCACGATGCGGGTGTTCTTCCTCAGTTTGGCTCTTGTTTATCTGCTAACATGGACCAAAGCCGACAGGCAGACTCACCTAAGGCGGGTGCATCTGCAGCGACGCCTCAAGATGGTACGTGGCCAGCCGGGCGCAACGGACAAGGAGCGCCTCCGCCTGCTCTTGCGCCCTGGATTTAACTCGGCAATATCAGTGCACGGGTCCAAGAGGGGAGAAAACGTGCAGGGTGACGAAGCCGTCGGGACAATGAAAGCTGAGGGTCACGGTTTGGTGCCCAGGAGGGGTGTGAGAGGACAGATTGGCTTGCCTCGGCGGTCGGAAGTGCTGCAAGATGAGGGCGCTCCAGGAGCGAGAGCCAGGATCGCCCGGATGCCAAGCAGCGCCGGGTCACCAAATCTGCTGGCCAGCTTCGCGGGGAAGAACCGGGTCCTCGTGATTTCCGCGCCTCACGACTCAGACGGCTACTATCGGATGATGATGTCTCTCTTGAAGCCAGATGTTTACTGCGAGCTGGCCGAGAGGCACGTCCATCAGGTTGTGATATTTCACCAGGAGGGAGAGATGGGGGGCAAGGTTAGACGGATCAGCCCGGAGGGGAAGATCCTGGAGGAGCCTCTGGACACGGCGCTCATCCCCAGACTCATGAGCTTCCTCAAACTTGAAAAAGGTAAGTATGAAGCAGAACACCCCACATCATGCTCCCAAAGTGGATGAAACCTGCCACTGCATTCGCAGCCTAACGTGTTAAATTGGCCTTCAGGTAAGTTTGGGATGGTGCTGCTGAAGAAAACCCTGCAGGTGGAGGAGAAGTATCCCTACCCTGTGAGACTGGAGGCCATGTATGAAGTCATTGACCAGTCACCCATGAGGAAGCTGGAGAAGCTCCGGCAGAAAGGCTTCGTGCAGAAGTGTAAAGCAGCAGGCGTGGAGGGTCAGGTGGAGGAGGGCACACTTACAGGTGAGGAGGACTTTTTCTTTAGTTCTTAACTGAATTCAGCATAAAGGCTCAATTCACAAGCAATATGAAAAATAAAAACAAAAATCCAGTTGTTCTTTGTTTTCCAGTTATCCCAATGTTTCTCTCACATGATGGATTTTGAGTAATTTATCAACAAATTAAATGGGGTATATGAAGAAAAAAAGGTGTGTCATCAGAGCAGTGACTTTCTACTTTTTTTTTTTTTTTTTTTTTTTTTTTTTGAGGCAGAGCAGATTTTTTACGATAAAAAAACATGCCAATACCACAACCATAACATTTTCTACTAATAAATGAAATCATTAGGGCACCTCCTACTACTACACACTGACCAGGAAGAATATTTGATTACTCTAATAGACTTTTGGTACCAGTGTTTAACAAAGGCAAAATATTTGCATTATCTCCATAATAATACTGAAGTGATTAGGGATCCTACTGCAGATCTGACAATCTCCTGTTGTGGCAGAGTTGTTGAAAATCACTGCACTAGAACATATAGACTGTTTACATATCTGAAGTGACTATCAAATCAAAATTTCTGACTTATTCAAAGTCAAGTCAAGTCAAATTTACTTATAAAACAGATTTAAAAGCAACCAAAGTTGACCAAAGTGCTGTACAGATAAGGTTTATAACAACAATAAAACAAGACATAAAAAACTATAAAATATTGTATAAAACTATAATGGAATGCATCACTTCAGATAAAACCACAATAATAAAACATATATGTCAAATGTGTGTCATATGTCAAATTTAAACCTTATTAAAATCATGTCACTTTGTTTGGATCTGAAAATGTCATTCAAATTCAAAGAACTGTGACCCATATCAAAGCCTCCAGGCCAGCTATCTTTATCTTTACCTCTAACTTGCAAATCATTGTGCATTAGCACTGTCTCACAAGTAGACGGCTCAAAGTTGGAAGATACATCTCAAAAGAGCAATGTTCCTGAGCAAGAATGGGGTAGGATTGAGTATCTGAGTCCATCCCCTAAAACCAGCTCCTATGAACAGAAAACTGCATTGACAAGGATGAAAAGGGAGCTTTCATACTGCATCTTTGTAATATGTTAATATGTTCACACACCTTTCTTAGGGAGTTCAGAAAATGTGCTTCAGCTTGTTAAAATGGGCACAATATATCTACTGTAGTATGTGAGCCAGCCTATCCACACAACAGTTTACCTAGAGGCCATTTATGTGGAGCTAAATAAGGCAATATTATTTATTTATTTTGAAATAAATAAATAAATGGCTGCAGGTCACAGGAGCCCCCTGTGGAGTCAGGTCTGGGGGCGGGGCTCGATGGAAAGCATGTAGTGGTCTCCATAGGTCCTGACTGCTGTTTGTGCTTATGCACCAAACAACAGTTCAGAATACCCACCCTTTTGGAGTCCTTGGGTGGGGTGCTGGAGAATGCCCCTGCTGGGGACTCCCTCGTTTGGCTGGGGGATTTCAATTCTCGCTTGAGCAATGGCAGTAAGGCCTGAAAGGATGTGATTGGGAGGAATGGCCCCTCTGATTTGAACCCGAGTGGTGTTTTGTGTTTGGACTTCTGTGCTCTTCCTGGACTGTCCACTAGAAACACCGTGTTAAAGCATAAGGGTGTCCACGTGTGCACTTGGCACCAAGACACCCTGGGTCACAGATCGATGATCGACTTTGTAGTTGTGTCATTGGACCTGCCGCCACATGTCTTGGACACTTGGGTAAAGAGAAGAGCGGAGCTGTCAGCTGATCACCACCTGGTGGTGGGTTGGCTCAGATGGTGGGGGAGGATGCCGATAAGATCTGGTAGACCCCAATGTACTATGAGGGTCTGCTGGGAACAACTGAATGGAGCATGTTCCATGCCTCCATGCTGTGGCTGTAAAGTCGTCGGTGTCTGATGTGGCAGTAATCCCCGGACACGCTAGTGGACATCAGTAATTAAGGATGCCGTCAATCTGAAGGAGGAGTCCTATAAGGCCTTTTTGACCTGTGGGACTTCAGAAGCAGTGGATAAGACCTTCACACCTAGCTTCCAACAGCTATGGTTGTAAGCAAAAATTTTGACAAAAGCTAAGTTATTAGACTTGTTAAGTAATCCAAATTTCTAATTTGTGTGTTTCATATCCTTTAATTGTATGATCTGAACTAAATTTCAATGATAATAAGTACGGCTTGAGCATATACGATAAGCTTGGCTCAGAAAAATCCATTGAAAGGTTTTCATAATAGTTTTGAAGGAGCTGCTTCTAGTTGTTTTCTTAGCTCTTAAATTTTTGTTATAAACAAGAATATTTTGAAAAGAATCATGTTATTTACATGTATAATTTGATTGTGCTTATTTGTTGAACAGCCCCTGATGTTTCTATATTTGGAAAAGCAACAAAGAAAATCTTTGGAAAGCCCACAACAACAGCTGCTACAACCACCACCACCACAACTACACGACCACCAACAACAACAACCACAACAACTACACGACCAACGACTACAACCACCACAACAACTACACAACCAACAACAACTACTACTACTACAACCAGACCCACAACCACCACCACAACCAAAGCTACAACAACAATCAAAGCCACCACCACTACCACCAGAAGAACCACCACTACAAAGAGACCCACCATCACGCAGAGACCAACCAGAGCTCAGACTACAATGCTGTGGCTCCCAGCCCCAAGAACCACCGCTGATCCCTACTACTACAACCCTAGAGAGAGGTACCCAGGTAGACCCACCCTGGCTGGAGACAATCGCACTGACAAGGACAACAGAGATCCAAACAGAGGCAAACTCATTCCTGTCATGAACAAACCTTCCAAGAGTAAACCATCCAAGAAGAAGAATGGAGCAGAGAAGGTGAATCAAGGTTTCTTTTCTTTTTTTTATTTTGTTCTTGTGCCAGGGTGTTTTGGTTTATTTGTCTAGATGGCAAAAGCTGTAGTAACCATATTGGTATTAGAATCCCAACATTCCGCCTCCAGTTCCCCTTTTTAGGAATAGCTGTTTCAGTTCATAGGTAAGGCTATTAATAGGTAGTTAATAGGTAAGGCTAGTTACAGGGGAACTGGAACAATTGGTAAAGTCTAGGCAGGAGTGCTGGAAAAGATCATCTCAGATTTAGGTGGAACAGTGTGGGTTCAGTCCTGGCTGTGGAACACCGAACCAAGTCCATGCTCTTGCTTGGGTTTCCCTAGCATTTACCCGACTGATCCTCATGTGGTTTGAAGAGTTGGAGAACCATTTAGCTGTGTCCACTGGGGTATTCTGTTGGGGGTGCTCTGAGTGTACAGGATACTAGATCTGTTGCTATGGGCCATTCAGTTCCTATACAAGCTGGACTGAGTTTTCCACCAGCTTTGCTATTAGTGATTTATTCCAGGTGGAAGTTGTACTCTGTTGGGAACTCTCTTTGCCACCAACTCTGTTTATAACTTTTATGG
Source organism: Zenarchopterus dispar (assembly GCA_028564865.1). NCBI lineage: Eukaryota > Metazoa > Chordata > Actinopteri > Beloniformes > Zenarchopteridae > Zenarchopterus > Zenarchopterus dispar. The sequence goes on along the minus strand of JAOWBL010000014.1, from coordinate 4,988,210 downwards.
ACAGATTTTAGTCAAGAGGCATAAGGAGTCCAGTTTGATGGTCTATGCTGCTGATGTTGTGCTGTCACCATTAGGATATGATGGAAAAGGAAATTGACAGGTGGCTAGGTGCTGCGTCTGCAATAATTGCAGACTCTGTAGCAGTTTCTTGTTGTGAAGAGAGTTAAGAATCTCTGTGTACTTGTTGATAGCATGTTCTTAGCCTTACCTATACATGAATTGTGGGTAACAGCCAAAACAATGAGATTGCAGATACAAATGATTTCAAATTAGTTTCCTCCGTCAGGTGGCTGAGTTCTCTATTAGAGATAAGGGTGAGAAATTCAATCATCCATTATGGATTCAGAGTGGAAGTACTTCTCCTAGACAGTGAGAAGGTGGCTGGGGAGAGGGAGATCTGGGTCTCTCTGCTTAGCCTACTGTTCCCATTGCCCGAACATGAATAAATAATAGTCAATGGAGGGATGATGTCTTTAACTAATATTCTAGTCCTCTGAAGTAACTTTTGAGCATTCATGACTTCTGTACTCAGGGGCATATTCTAATTTCAGATCTTTGATTTCAGTGCAGCTGATCAATTACAAATGTCAGGGCATAATCAGGCAAATGCAGTTGACAAGCTGGAGCACACTGGACTTGTCATGAGTGGATAGTTGAAGCCCTGCTCCTCCACATCCAGAGGAGCCAGCTGAAGAAGTTTGGACAGCTGGGTAGAATGTCTCATAGACACCTCCTTGCTTGGGAGGTGTTGTTGGCATGCCCAACTGGAAGAAGGCCCTGAGGCAGATCTGGAGATGCTGTTGAGATTACATTTCTCAGCTGGCTGGCTGGGGGAAGGCCTCTGGATTCTCCCAGAGGAGCTGGAGGAGATGGTTGGGGATAGAGAGGTCTGGGCATCTTTGCTTAGACAGCTCCCCCGACACTCAAACCCAGTTAAGCAGAAATTAATGGGTGAAACGATGGACAGAGTCTAACAGTCAAATCATAAACACTATGCCTAATCATTGTTTTGAGAATATATACATATCATAAATAATACACTGGGGGATATATACTTTAAAAAAATCGGGAATGAATGTAGTAATGCCTGGGGTTTCTGTGTGCAGGTGTTAACTAAAGTGAATGAGGACAAGCATGAGCCCAGCAAACCAACCGTGAGTGATCCAGAGGAGACAGAAAGCTACATTAATGTCAGTCCCACCAAGAAGGTAAAGAACAAGCATGATAAGCATGACAAGAAGAAGAAAAAGGGTGAAAAGGGAGCAAAGAAGTCAGAAAAGAAAGAAGGAAAGAAAAATAGAAAGAAGCTGTCAAAGTACCCAGAGGAAGAGGACTACCTCAAGTCCACAAAGAAACCAACACCCCCTCCAAAGAGCTCCCTGGATTCTTTTCTGGAATACTTTGAGAACAGGAGGCGACTGTTGGTGAGTGCATGATGTAACCTTTATACTCCATTAAAAACCTGATACCTCTACTTCATGATCAAGCCAGAGGGTTAATGTTCCTGCTCAGACACACCAGCATTATTAAACTTCACTTATCTACAAAATGTTAGGACACATGTATTATTTAAAGGAATTGCTCAAGATTTCGGGACTCGCTCACTTTATGACTACATGGGATTTAAATCAGTGTTATTGCTTTATCAGACAAAGGATAAGGATATGTTCTCACTCACTTCTAAAACTCACTTATTAACCCACCATATCCAATCAGGAAAAGATCATGTATTCGGTGGAAACTCAAGGAAGTCACAGTGTTCAGATAAGCAGACAATAGTCCAGCACATACATCTCTGTATAACAGTGTTCTTATACTTGTGATTTTGTAGGTATTAAAACAAATACAATCCATGGGCTGTCTCTGTAGCAAAAAACTAAGCCAATCTCTAAATTACAAAAGTTGCAGTTCTTAATTTGACTTAACATGGCTCTATAGATTCATCAGTTAATATGGTCCAATTTTACCAAAGGATTAAATAAATATTATACACATTTTCTATGATAAACCCCATTAAATTTAAGACCTAAAGTTGGGCATTATGATCTCCCACATTCAGTGACAGATGAATCCAGTGGGCATGCATGTCTCTCAAAGCTTCTGAAACTGATTATGGTGAAAGATTCAGTCCTGAGCTCAGTGCTTCACAACAGAAGTCTATAAACCAGTGAGCAATGTCATGGTTTCTGCATTCATCTTTTACATTTACATTTGGTCTTCGTATTCGTGACGGGTCAACAGTGCCACCTTCAAATTGAGCCACACGGGCCAAGAGTAGATAAACATATTCCCCCAAAGGCAGTATAAAAAAGAAAATCCCAATTTCAGCCCACATCTGCAACTTTCTTTGGCCCTCATCTGGCCTTGTATGTTGGCGTTGACTCTGAGTGGGTGTGGCTAAAACTTAGCCACACATCCACCAGATGTGGTCCAAGTTTTCTTTTCTTTTCTTGGATCTATCAGCCACACCTGGCCCTCACAGGATTTACTGTAAACTATGACACTGATTTATGTAAATTACCTCAGCCACATGCGGCCTGCGTAATATATGCTAAAATGTTCAGGTTTGCTTTTTATTTTTAAATGACATGCACATGTATTTTTATTTAGGGCTTGGCTTTTCCTCCCCCTTAAAAAATTCTACTTCACACTGTGCTACTTTTGAAAAATCTTCATCTGCATGAAAATGCAAAACGCGACCCACTGTCAAGGCCTGACTTGGACAAAATAGCACTAGTGGTTCAGGTTAGTGTTGAGGTTTTGGGTTTTGCTGATGTGGTCAATGCAGGTTGGATCTGTTACTGCAGATGACACTGTCCATCTCCAACCGCTGCCAAACCAGCTCGAACTGTCCTCCTTTTTTCTTTCATGCTTGCCGTAACTTACCAGAAGGAGCCAGCTGTTATGTAACTTAGGTGACACCACACCCTCTGACAACGCATGCCAAACTCTCTGTCTACGTCAGCACTGTAAACTTAGATTCTGAATACTCTAGAGGATTTCTTTTCAGTAACCTAAAATGTGCCTGCGTGTGGATGAAAAGCGGAATCGACTGTTTAATATGAGAAGCGACGGGGATTAAAAGAGAAAAATAACAGAAATAGCCAGTAGTGATCCAAACGATCCATCTGTTGAATGCTTTAGACAGAAATACATGAGAAAACTTAATTATTTCAGTTTTCAACTGATTGAGAGGCCTCAGCCAAAAGGAGTGGTCAAGCAGTACATTTCACTGCACTGCATCACTAAGCAGTCAGAAATGTGGACCAGGGGGACGTGATTTGTAGTAAAGTTCATATACAGTTGAAGCAAGTTTGTTTAATGTAACAGAGCTCTCATCACAAGGAGAAATAATTTAAATTTAAATAATTTCTATGTGTATACATAACAGCATGCACCCATGTGTGTTTGAGGAAGAAAATTCTTCACCTCTTTTGCTTTTCCATACTGAAATAGCAACAAATATTGTATACTTCTATCCTCCTGCTACTGGACAAGCTGCACAGCTCTGCGTAACAGACTCCTTGTCTCTGTTTTGCAGCCAGTACAGATTCTTATCACAGCACTGCTATGGGTAGGCCGGGAAAATATGCCCCATCCTCTGCCTGCAGATTAATGTAAACATCAACCCTGCAGCACACTGTAGTTGTGTGTTTCATTGCTTATATGTGATAGCCTAACCTGTTTACCTCGCTCCCTCCAGCTGATTACAGCCCCCACTGAAGAGAACAGCATGTATGTTCAGCAGAGAGATGAGTATCTGGAGTCAGTGTGTGAGATGGCCATCAGGAAAGTCTCCATCATCACCATCTTTGGCTCCCTGACCAACTCCACCATGAAAATTGACCACTATCAGATTGGTAAGTATTGGTAATTGTCTTGGTCAGTCTTCAATGCCCATGTCAAATATGACTGAATAAATGCTTTTCCAGGCTTCTTGTGATATTACAAATTTTGAATTGTTCACCTCTTTTGAACAGTTATTTGTAAATTTTCTTATTTTGGTGTACATATAGTTTTCCATGTGGAGTCATACATGGGAAGTTCTTTTTCGTTAAACTTTAGTGTCTCTGCTGTGCTCCTCTTAGTGTTTAATTAAACTTGTGTTTAAGTTTAATTGTTGACTCTCTTGGACCAATAAAACCAACCAAAAACACTTGTGTAAAACATTTCCAGTGACATAATTTCACCACCACCTCCTCTTAATGTGCCTTATCAAACTGAGAAAGGAACTGAAAATATAGAGCCATTAGCTCAACCCATTACCTAAAGTCAGTACTTTGTAGAGTCTCCGATTGGGGTATTTATCTATTAGTTTAGAGTATCTGGTGACTCAGAGTTTTGTCCAAACCTGAAGACAGACTGACTTCAGCTCCTTCAAACTGCCCGTGGTGCCAGAGACTCATAAGGATTGACGAGGTCTTTCAAAGACTTGTTTCCCATTAAACTAAGTGACTTTGGCTCCAGCAGTTTAGTGTTATCATTCCTAAAGATAAACATTTGTTCCTGTTTAAAATGATCAAAACCTACATGACCCTTACCTGTTTAGAGGTCTTTATTGGCCCTCTTGTTTGGTTTTGGTCTCTGTGGAATAGATTCGTTTTTTGGATTTGGATGGTGCATCTAACTGGCTAAAGAGGAGAGGGATCAGCAAGCGTGGTTATTTTAAATAAATTTTTTCAAATAAACACTGTTCAAAGGTCAGCATCTGTTTTGGTTTGAAGGTGTAGTGCCACACGTTGCTGCAATCCAGAACGTCAGCATGCTTCTTCTCTCTTCTTCTCTGCTGTTTTTCAGGGAAGGTCTTGCAAATTTCATCAAGACAAAGTAGAATCACATCCTGTTCTCCAAAGAACAGCATGGCTCTTGCATGGGACTGTTAATCAATTCAATTAGTTTAAACCATTGCTTCTACATGACTTCTACCGTGGAGTCTATTAACTTTTTCAGTCATGGTACTTTTAGAGCTTTTGCACTTCCACTGTATTTTAGTCATTCTCTAGAAATGTCCAGATCTTCTAACTGTGGTTTGATGAGTTCAGAAGTGAAGTGAAGGAGTGTGTAATAGAGAGAAATTGAGTCATATCCACAACACAACATATGGTATCCTTCAACATCAAACTAAACCAGAGCATAATTCTTAACGGGAGATGGCCACAATGAATGCAGTGAAACTTCCAGTTAAGAAACTTCTTACAGTTTATTGAAACTCCCTCCCTCCTCAGAAACAATGCGGTTTTTATGAGATGTGCCGGGTCATTTGTGCTCGGCACCACCCTAAATGACTATCTCAAATCTGAGACTTCAGCCAGTCTGTGTTAACACCATCTGACGGACGCCCACTTTACAAGTTAGAGCTAAGTAGTGATGGCTAGTGTTGGGATTAGTCAGTGCAATGTCCTGTGAGGTGATGGAAAAATGACTTGTGTGTCTGAATATGTACTTTCTACACACAACTGGTTCTTTCAGCCCCCCACAAGTTTAGTGTGACTTCATGGTTGGTCAGCAGTTTGTGTTGCATGTGGAAGATATTTCTATGTGTTTGCTGTATAATTCAGTGGGTGCAGTCTTGGTTTCTTTTTGGTCTTTTTGATGTGATTGCTCATGCACCTTACACACCCGAGGGTGGATAAGCGAAGCGCCAAAATATGATTTCTGTGTCGCGCACACATCCGCGGAGGGAGGGGTGAATCGAGTATTTTTCTGTGGCCTGTACAAACGCCAGCTACAGTGCATTTCTAGGGCCCCGACCCTGCCAGTTCTCAGGGAATAAAAGCTCCTCTTTGTCAAGTTTGTCTCTGATTCAATCAGCGTGCTTCTTCTCTGCTCTTCACAACAGAATGTACTTCACATTTTATTTGATGTTTCAAAAAGGCAATTTATTCTCATTATGTTTTATTTGATGGGAAAGCAATTGAAAGTCATTTTGTTTTTAGCAGTTTAACAATTATGTGATGTTATTACACTTATGTAAGAGCTTTTGATGTGACAGTTGGAAGTCTCATGATCTACAAGTGTTGTCAGATTTGACATTTTTATTTTGCAACACAATAAATGAGATTTCACAAGTTAACTGTTGCTTAAATCCACTGCATAATACAATGTTTGTCTCTTTGAAAAGGAATTCAAAGAAATTAATGTACTTAATTTACTTTGTGGACGTCTAAAGTTCAAAGTAAATAAATTGTGCCTCTCCAAATCTGTCTGATGTCCCTCTCTTCCTTCAGAAAATGACAAGCCCATGAAGGGTCTTCGACAGGAGGACCTGGTCAACCAAGAGCTCATAACAGAGCTCAGGAAAGAGTTTGGGATGACCTATGAGGAGTTCTACATGGTCCTCACCGACACCGACATGAGAGTCAAGGTAGGAAGTTCTAGCGTTTATTAGGTGTCCTGCTTAAAGTTGCCATGAAAAGATGTGCAGGGTGCTATTTGGTTGTTCATACAGATTTTTTCTAAAAACACAATTTAGCTAGGCTGTCCCTCTCATTAACTTCATTTGCCTGAACAGAGAATTTCCCACCTTTTCGTATCAGCTCTGGTGTAATTTAAAATTAGAGAAAGCATTTGATTGGGAACAAACTATCTTACACCCCCAACTGCAGTGTGAGCAAGCAAAATTTTTAATTGTTTTCTGAGACAAGTATTTAAAAACTACTAAACTATTTTCATTTTTGCACTTCATGCAGTTGATATAAACACATTTATGATATAGATCACCTATAAAACATTCAAACAGCAAATTTATTGTTGAGATATTGACCATTATATTCAATTCTTGATTATATCCAGTGCCAATAAACCAGCTGGTTTAGTTTATGCTAACCTATAATAATAATTAGATAGTACTTTACATTCATTTTGACTGAATCGGTCAAAAATTTTTATTTCAAGTATTGCTACTAAAACGACATCTGAAGCGAGTTCTTAATTGTTTCCAGTTTTGACTGACTTTAAAGGTCAAAATGAGTGGTAAGTGCAGTGTATCTAGCTATACATCACACTGCTCTGCATCACTAAGGAGTTAGAAATGTTCACCAAAAGTTGTCAATCAACCTAACATACATGTCTCTGGACTGTGGGAGGAAGCCAGAGAACACGGAGAAAACCCACGCAAGCATGAGGAGAACATTCAAACTCCACACAGAAAATTGCAGCAAAAGTGATGACTGATAGCCACTGGTTATGCCTGTAGTCAATCACAAGACTACACCCTAATTATAAATACTTTCAATGGATATAAATGTTTTATTTTTCTTTGTTTGTTTGTTTAACATGACTGTAAATATGTTGATTGCCACTGCCAAGGTGGATTTCCGTTGCAAAGTTGGACATTTTAACATGGGAGTCAATGAAGATTGACACACTTCTGGAGACGGCCTCTAGTGGTCGGTCGTGGAACTGCAACCTTTCTTACTTGCACAATGGCTTGAATCTGAAAGTTGAATTGTTGCTGCTTCAAGTAGATTCATGGGTGTAATTAACATACATCCAGGAGTGGAGGATGAGTTATCATCAGATTTGAGCATTTTCAGGAAAGTGTCATCATTTTGTTGTCATTGTTGTAAATGATATGCAGCAGTATATGCTTCTAGACAATGATTTCTATTTTATGACAGCTTTAAACAGTTTTTTTCCTCTTGACTCACGGTGCTGTTGTTGATCCTCATCGTGCATTCACAGGTTCGCAACCCTTGTGGCCTTTGCTTCTGTCTACTCTTTCTCTTTGAAGGTGACTGACCATCGTCTTGCCAGCACAGTTGCTCCACTAAAACACTGTTTTAATTCATACCGCATGACATTTGCTCAACAGCTGTGTTTGTGTGCATGCCAGTGTAAATCACCAGGCTGTTTTTGGACAGATTCATCAAAGAGGCTAGTGTTCACATTCTCCGCTGGCAGAAACAGGGACAGGGGAGTCAGTTAGTGTACATGAATGTGGGTGTGTGCAGAAAGCAGAAAAAGGTGAGAGTGCAGTGGAAAGAGACGTGTGAAAGCGAACGGGCCATGCAGCAACCTCAGCATATCCTGAGGAGGAAGTGAGAACTTATCATATCCCCGTGCATGTGTCAGATATTCATCCTGGCACTGCTTATCTCAATTACAGTAATGTGATAGAGTGTTATGCTTCAGCAACATGGGCTGCACTGCTTCCCAGAAGTTCTTGCAAAGAATGTTTGGGATGCGGTACAAGTCACACCGCATTCACAAACATGCTCCCAAAGCGATTGCTTCACTGGAAACAGATTCATCATTGTTTTTATGCAGTGGAATTCTATTTTCATGACTTGATCCACAGGCATATTGATTCATTTACTCTGTGGCTTCACCACATTTCAAAAATTACCTTTCAGAGACTTTACTTGTTTATGTATTTTTCCGGGGTCAGCAATCCTATGAGGTTCCCATCGCCATGAAGGCTGTGTTTGACTACATCGATACCTTCTCCTCCCGAATCCGAGAAATGGAGCAGCAGAAGAGAGATGGGGTGCTCTGTAAGAAAGAGGACAAACCCAGATCCCTGGAGAACTTCCTGTCCAGGTAAGACTTTCTGAGAGTTTTCTGAATCCATTACATGTGGACAATGGGATCCAACAAACATCCCAAATAATATAAACTACTGCTTACCAGGCTCATCTCCACCTACAATAATGAATACATTCTCATATGTTTTACAAACCAAATTATATTGCACTTTAATTTTTTAAATGACACTGGAACCCCTCTCTGTCTTAGAATAATGTAATTTAACCAAAATAACCTACAGAAATGCATAAAATTCAAGAAGGAACTAGAACTGGACTTTTCCATTTCTGAATTAGCTTCATTTAATTGATTTGTAAACAGATACAAATTTAAAAAAAAAAAAAAAAAAAACAGAATGATCCTGAACTACTGATATTGTGAATGTTCTGCAGATTGGGTGGTCCTTTTCCTCGAAGATCTGTTGTTTCGCTCGGTAATCATTGGTAATCAGATCAGGATTTATGAAGCGATTCTGAGCAACATTTGTCAGAGTGCAGCAGCCTGTTTGTGTGTTTTCCACACAAAGTGATGAAAATTTACATAAACCCTTACAGTTCCTCAAGGCTGAATCACCGCCACCAGATATTCTCACAAGACATCTAAAGCAGACAGGCCATCTTTTGTTTCCATGGAGACCATAAAGAATTCCAATTCCAAAGTGTAGCGATCTGGCAAGTTTTTGACCATAATTCCAGGTTGTCACACTCTGGCACTAATTGCATGGATACAGGCGCAAACTGCTTGTCTTGGCACAGAGCTTTCACCGCTGCACCAAAGTGCCACTTAAATTAAGGCGAAACTTTTCTATGATTGCAGGTTCCGATGGAGACGTCGTCTGTTCATCATCTCCGCCCCCAACGACGAGGAGTGGTCCTATCAACAGCAGCTCTACGCTATGAACAGCCAGGCATGCAATCTGGGTGAGTCACTTGAAACCAGTCACTCAGATTCTTGCTGAAAGCAGAAAACGGTCCGAGATCGTGTTCTTTTGGACCTGTCATCTGCCCCAGCTGAAGTACTGGTCCAATCCAAAGTCTTCATCTAGCCAAGTACAGGGGAAATCCCTGGCTGTTTTCTTGCTTCGCCCAACTTATTTAGGACGCATCCAGCGGAGACTTGTATACACTGGAGTCGGCGAAGTATCCCAGAATGCGTTTGCATAAACGATCTTTTGTAAAAGGCTTGAATTTTTAATTACTGCTGCTGTTGTGTGATGGAATGCAGCTGAGAAGTTTTTATGAGAACATTTTATCTTGTGGTTGATTTTAACAAGATGGACCCTGTTTCTAAATTTGCTCTTTCGTGGATGCTACATTTACTGACCATCCAAAAATAAAATGGCCAAACTGCGTCCTCCTGTCCTCTGAAATCTGGTCTCCTGAACTACACTGGCTGTACTTGGTACAAAAAAAAAATCCCTGATGTTCAACGTACAGAAGTGCACTTATTTACTTCATTTTTTCGTTAAAATTATGGGAATTGTATTGCACTCTGGACTTCATAGAAAATTATGGCGAAAATGATTATTCCTGCTGGAGCAAATGGACTTCTGTTTGACTCTCTAAAGAACACAGAACCACCTGGATTCAGGTCTGACGGCTAAGACTTGGAATGTTTCCATAAACCTTTTATATGATTGCATTTTTGAGTTGTGACAAAAAAGTTGCAGAATCTCCAAAATTGAATAGACCTTCCTTGATTTCGGAAACATTTTTTTCATGCTCAGCGGAGGTCATCATGATCACTGTTGTAAAGTATTCCAAAAATACTAGGATAATTGTGTTTACTGTTATACAAACTCAAAACATCCCAATTAGTTAAACCATCAGGTCATATTTGGAAAATACAGGTTAAAAAAAAAAAAAGCTTTTATTGCTAATGAGTGTTCAGTCAGTGAGCTCATTAATACGGAGCCGGAGCGACATTACATGAGTGTAAAAGCAATTTCATTAATAGTCACGTAATGTCAATGTAACGTGACTCTGTATTGCATTCCTGAACAGTTTACAGCCTGAAGTGCCATTTTTCACCGTCATTGTCACTGCTGTTAGCTGCACATTGCATTATGGGATACAGTATGTGAAGTAAATTCATCAATCATGTATTTTCCTCATTCTGTGGGTTCTGTAGTTGTTCACATACTCCACTCTGCATAAATCAATAGGCATTTGTGGTAATAGTGTGCAGTTTTGAAAATGACCAGTTTTCAGTATCAGAATCACTACATCCAACACCACAAAGCCTCATATCCTGGAAAGACTTAAAGAGCAAATGTTGCACCTTTAACGAAGCAACCATAGTGAATTTTCATCATAAACCTTTTATTTCATTGCAACCCTTATCTCCTCGAAGCATCTGTCCGATGTTAGTGATTGAATATATTTATGGCGTATCAAAGTTGATTACACAGAATGTTTTTTGTTTATCGCAGCTCTTTGGATTACCTCAGTATGTTTTTATGTGTGTGTGTGTGTTGAAGGGATTCCAGATGACAAAACTGGCAAAGGACTGTTCTCTCTGAGGAAAACTATTTCTTTTTTTTCCCTTCTCCTGGCGGCGGCCTTTTCCGCCCGCCAGTTGGTCAACTTTTCCAGTCACTTAATAGTTGTTACTGTATATATTTATCAAAAAGAGGCATTTATCTAAACTTTGAATGTGAAGTGCCTGACGGATTTATGGAGGATGAATGAAATCTTTAAAGAGCCCATGGTTAGCTTCACTTTTGAGTGAAACTAAATTGATTATGTCATCCCTGTTATGGTCTGTGGATTTTTATGTCTGTTTAGATTTTCTGGTTCCGTTGAGTTAGCCTCGGCATTTGTACCACCTCAAGCTCCTTTTCAGTGTTTGTTTGGTATTTGGTCGATATTTGTGTTTTGCATTCTTTATTCTTTTTTTTTAACATTGTAGTTTGCTTTCAGCCCTTCAGTCACGCCAGGTTTCAGTGACTGATTGCTGGACTGGTATCATCTTCCTCTGTATATTTACAGCCGATCTTTCCGTCCCATCAGATCATTCTCTTTTTTTTTGTTTCTGTTAGTTAGATCATTTGGAATTTCAATGGATTGCAGACAATAAACAATGTGGTATTGCTTGTGTTGTCGAGCCACAGTCTGGAGTTCTCGCCAGACCCGTTCACAGTCAAATGTGAAGCGTTGGGAATGAGAATCAGCAACTTAAATCCAAGAGCATGGTTCTCAGTCAGAACACCTTTCCTTTCTGGAAAGGTGTTTCAGGCATGTCCAGCCAGAAGGACAGCATCGTCCCGGATCCAGGGCATGCTGGAGAGATTTCCTCTGTTAGGTGGCTTGGTAACACCTCAGGCATTGCTCTGGAGTAGCTGGAGGAGGAAGCTAAAGGGAGGAAGGTTTGGACCCCTCTGTTCAGCCTGAGGGCTGATGAACAGAAGCTCATGGATGGATGGATGGATGGATAGATAGATAACTTGACTCCTGAATTCTTGATTTACCAAAAAATTTGATTAATTGAGAAGATTTATCTTATAGCACAATTTTGAAAATAAGTGAACAACAATGGGTCGGCTGGACGGAAACATCTAAGAGTATTTTTTCCGAATAAGTGACTTTGCCAGTTTATTAACAGCTCATAAGCCATTCACCTTTGATTGAAGGATAAACATTAATCTTTCTTAAATAATAAAATAAGGATATCAAATGTACTCACGACATAATAATTAGGGTTTAAACTAGCTTTATAGATGAAATCACAAATCAAATAAGCCACATCTGTGTTTATTTTCCACATTCACTTGGCCTGATTTAACCAATAAATATCAATTCTACAGCTTCAAAGGGCGCTAATTGTTTCCAGCTTCTTTTTCCACATTGATGAAGACAACAGAACATTTTTAAGATCTGGCATAATTTCAAAATAATTATGATGAAAATGGGCTAAATTGAATTTAATTGGAGTGAATTTAACTGGAGTCTTGCGAGCTTGTTTACTTTTTTTCTGTCAAGTGTCCTGATGTGACTTTTGTTGTAGGTTGGTGCCATACAAGTTAACTGAACTGAACTGAAAAGATTAGACATTTCTAAAGACCATAGAGCATTTGGTAATGGTTTGATTTTAGAAAGAAGTTCCAGCCAATCGTCTGGACTCTTCACAGCACACGAAAAAAAACGTCAAAATACTTGAGACTTTTAAAAGTCCCTGGTGGCTGGTGGTGTGGAAAAGCTTTCAATTATGAGATAACAGTTTCAAAGCTGTTGGATAGAAGCAACCTGCCACTGCAAAACTGCAGTTACAGTTTAATACATCTTTATTCTATAGAAGCATAGAATAAAGATGATGTTTTCTTGGTATTTCATGAAACATAAATGAAAAGTGCTGTGGAACATCAGAGAGTGTTATATCTGATATAAAGAAAAGCATGTGTTTCCTTATCAGCAGGTCCAGATCACGTTCTGTGGGGATTTTCCCCCTCATGTGTTGATCTTGGCCTGATTGGCACCCAGAGCTGGTCCCTTCCTTCCCGCCCCTCCCAGGCCTCAGACAAAGGCTTGTCCCGCTGACTGGGCCGAAGCCCCGAGAGGCTGGATTCTGGTATTCAGCACTTGGCGCTCTCTGACTAAAGCCAGCGTTCTCCCATGTTTCATGTGGGCTTTTTCACTTCAGAGGAAACAGCTTTTTGGCAGGACTCTCAGGACCACCACCACACTCTCCTCTTTGTACCTAAAAACCAGCGCCTACGATGGTTCCAATAATAAACAATCAGCTCGGCTCAGCAGAAGGCTTCACGGATAAGAAACCGCTGGACACCACATAACTGGCACAAAGCTCCAGTTCTAAGATGTCTGCATGTGTCTGTCATGTTGATACAGGTCTGAGGCACATCGCCATTCTGAAGCTGGTTGGCACGGAGTTGCCAGATATGGGCGGAGTCTTGGAGCTGTATCCAATCAATGGTAAGAAGTTTCTCACGATAACAGAAGCATATACGTGCATGTCAGTGTACCTCAACAGCTTCCCAAAGTGACTCTTTTTACTGAACATTAAAGCCAGACAAATGTACAACAAAGTGAGGCTAAGCGTGTGCTGACTAAATGTTACGTAAAGCTCCAAATGAAGCCGACTGATGGATTTATCTTTGGAAACCAGACTTATTTTCTTCAAGACTTTTAAATGCACTTGAGCTTTTTTCTGCACAAATTCACACATTTGCATCAACTGACAAGTGTAAAGAATATGATCTAATAAAACACTATATGGATATTAAACACTGTTGCTGCAAATAAGGTGAGAAAGGAATCTTTGTGGAGAACTGTTAACGGTGTAAATGAGTAAGTTATAATAGCTGGGTTTTGTTTGTGATGGTACAGTCACGGGTTGGAGCCCTTTTTACTTTAAACTAGTCAAACACTGGTTTTAACTCTGACACTGTCCCTTACTGACTCTCTTCTTTTCTGGCATAAATCCTAACAGATGGCTGGGTTTTGTACTGGGTACTGTTAGATGAGGTTTCAGCAGTTAAAGCATGCACTCACTCTAGCAGTATTGCACAGTTCCCGGGCATGATTTACCTTCTCCCCCAATTCCCTCGTTGGCCTGAACAAAATGAAATGAAAAGCTTTTACTGTCATTATACAGTGTACAATGTGTATAATGTACACTGCGTATAATGACACTGTGAACTCACATTACTCCAGTCTCAGTCATGCTGGCACACACGTCATCAAGTTATTCCAATAAGAGCGTATTTACTGACATGAAATGTGTGCAGGTGCAGAAAATCAGCACAAACAGGAACAGTGTAAAAGTTTTGATATCAGTTTTTCTGATCAGTCACAATCCACTCGCATTTTTGAATTCCAGGATTAATCCTTGATGTTGACAGATGATTGGCAGATTGACTGTTGCATCTATGCATCATGTGTCACTCAAATGGTACAAACCCTACTCCATGTATATGTGCAACCATACGACTGCATACCAAACATGTAAGATGGTTTATAATCTTCCCAAAAGTTGACGGTCCTGGAGGTTCAGCCCAAAGTTAAGACATGAAAGACCCAAGAGATAAATAAAGACCAGAGAGCGACATTTCAGAGTCTAGAGGCCTTATTGAGGATGTTAAAGCGCTTTACAGAAATGTTAAAAAGACTTAAGCCTGATTACCAGTAAAATTCCTCTTCTCTCTAAAAGTAACATGTCAGCACGGCGTAAGTTTGCAAAGTCTCATCTTCTGAAACACAAACAGACAGGAGCCAAGTTGAGATGTTTGGCCATGATGCACCGTGCTGCGTTTGAGAGAAACCAAAAACAGCACGTCAGCACAAAAAAGTGGGAAAACACTCTCAAGTCTGGTGGTGGAGGGTTGATGATTTAGGCTTGTTTTGAAACCAAAGAACCTGAGCATCAAGTCATTGGCTTGTGACCATTTATGTGACAGTGTAATCTTTTGTTTCTTGTTGTTCAAATGAGGTTGTATTTATGCCATTTTAAGATCTGTAAACCTAAACATTGACAAAAGGTGTGTTTTCTTTTTTGACGACTCTATAGTTTACAGCACATGCTGAATGGATTTAGGTTTCCTTGGTAACCTGAGACAAAAAGCTTGTTCTCAAGGCAACTAGATGCTGGCCTTCATACTTTTTGACATATGATAGTCCAGCCAGTAAATTTTATTAGAACCAGACTAATTCTTTTTGATACAACAAATTAGACTGATTCTTCTAGATTCAGACATGATTTCCAGAGGTGGTTCTAGCAGATGTAGAAGCAACAGCCTCTAAATGCCATCAGACACTCACGTAACTAAGAAATGAAGTGTATGAGAGATCTACTACTAGACTAGTGTCGACCAAAAAAACATTAAAAATGTAGTGGAGGAGGAACGCTGCTAAACAACTTGTCAGCTCTGCTAAAAACTTGTTGATTCAAATTGTTAATAGCAGCCATCTTCCTTGTTTAGCATAGTGGATCTTTGACTCTCCTGTATGAGTCATTACCTGCCATTTTCCCCAGTACGTCTTGTACTGGGGAAAATGGCTGTGAATTTCTATCACAAGAAAGATTTTTGCAAAGTTGAATTGGTTTTGCTAGTTAGATAACTCATACAACTCTGCAAAACGCAAAGGAAGTGACTCTCTGGGATTTACAGAGGATTTCATGTGAAAATGTTCTCCAAGTAGGACATTTGTCAGGCATCAGTTACCATGGCGATCTTGCCAGGTTAAAAAGAGACACATTTATGAGTTTAAAAGCTCTGCTTTCTGGGTCAACATCGCTTTGCAAGCCCATCAGTCTCACTTAGTAGTGCACCTCGACCTCTTCAAACATTCGCGTGACAAGTTTCCTTGTGAAGTGGCAGTTCAAGTTATAAATAAAAAAAGGCATTTCCTGAGGTTAACCAGTTCAGTGTTTTTCCACATCAATTTCTGATCAATATGGTATAGAGAATCTCACTCATTGTTCTTTGTCAAAGAAAAAAAAATTACCTATCTAGAATATTTCAATCAGGCTTGTGCAAGACAATAGAAACTAAAGCTATTACTAGTAGGGTAGGACATCGCCTTCTGGCAGTCAAGTTCAGGATGAGGATATCAAATAAGGCTACAAAGGAAAACAATGGCTGTGTAAAAGTAGGTTCTCCATCATTTCTAACATGAGCTTCTGGTCCTTCTAGGGAGTGCCACCGTGGAGCGTGAAGGGCTCTCAGCCACCCTGGTGAAGGACATGAGAAACTACTTCCAAATCAGCCCAGAATATTTCTCCATGCTGCTGGTGGGAAAGGATGGCAACGTGAAGTCCTGGTACCCTTCGCCCATGTGGTCCATGGCTAACGTCTACGACCTGGTGGACTCCATGCAGCTTCGCAGACAGGAAATGGCCATCCAGCAGTCACTTGGCATGCGATGCCCTGAGGACGAGTATGGAGGCTACGGCTACCATCAGCACGGATACGAACATGGCTACCAGGATGGCTATCACCAGGGTTACGGTTACTAGCTGAGGTGCTTGTTCTCAAAGCCTTAAATCCATAACCATTCCTCATCTTTCACCCTGCAGTCAGCACAGATTGAGTGAGCTCCTTGATTGTTTTGTAGCACTTAGTGGAAACCTCAAAACTGCTTCAACCCACCCATTTTCCTCACATTCAGCCTGCAGTACAAAAGACTACAAGTAATGTCGTCTGATCAGAGCAGGTTAGCGCATTTGCAAGTGAGCTTGGATGATTGGTGATGTTTTGGGTTCCTTAAGCATTTTATGTTTTCAGACATGCTTGCATCTCATCAGTCATCTTCACTTCTAGGTTAAATGTACTTATTCAGATTTTCAGCACAGACCTTCCTTTACTTTGTAGATAACAGGTTAAAATAAGATGTATTTATTGGGCATCTGTCGCATTTGATGTGCTGTTACCATTTTTTTTAAAAAGCTGTCATATTACTTCAGTCTTGTAAAGTTTCTATTGCTCTACGGTGTTCTTATTTATACTTTGTTGGCAATATGATAAATAAATATGTGTTACTACCAGCATCGCTTGTTGTGCACAATATATCAACTCAATGTCACTAAATTTTATTTTGAGCTACATCTCCACCTAGTGGCTTTTTATTAAAGTGTTCAACTATTTAATTTAATGACAGACAATATCATGTACTTATTTTAAAAAACTAAACATTAATTTCTCAATCTCACAGCCCACTCACTATTTTAATAATTATGTATACATGCTATGCAAAGAGTTTTCCTCAAACAGTTAAAAGTTACTGTATATAAATGAACAAGACACTTTGAATTAGTTGCAAACAAAGCTCATATTGTTCTGGCAGAATTAAAAAAAAATGATTTCACAACAAATGGCAATCCTTAATATTTTAATTGGAGAAACAAAGTTTTTTTTGTTTGTTTCACAGTACAAAAGAAAAAACATCTGAAGAAAGTTCAAGAGCAAGTTGTGCTTTGAGATTTAAGAATTACTGGTCCACTATATTCCAGCTCACAGACCAGGAGCATCATTTATAAGTGTTGTGTAAACACAAAATGTACAACAGGGGAGTGTATGGACTGGTGCAGGAACTTTGACCTATGTGTATAAACACTTTGGAGGCACAAAGACTGAAGCGGTGAACTGAAGGATTATGGAACCTGAAAGTGTGTTTACTTTTGATTCATTGTAGATTACAGGTTCATTAAAAGATGAACATTTTGGGTTTTATTTCATCAGCACCATCTTAAAATCAGTCCTGATGCTCCAGATGTTAGGCTGCAGCAGCAGCAGCAGAATGAAGGGATGATGCAGGTAACAGGTCTCAGGAAAGTCTAGCTATTCGTTACGTACAAGAAGATCAACAATTTTCAGTATCTTTATATGCTAAACACTTAACCAGTTTTTTTTTTTTTTTTAATTTATACAGACACTTTTCTGTGTATAATCACTGCAAAGTAAGCACTGGAGACACGGTCAACTTCATCACCTGCACATATTAACTTAGAAAGCTATAAAAGTCTGTATCAAATCTCCAATCATTTTAGCTCATCTATCACTGCAGACTTAAAACAAGTTTGCTAATCCTTGCACATAACGTGCAGACATATACGACATGCGTGATGGGCTTGAAGAAGTGACCAGAGGAACTGAGGATTTTGTCGTCCTCCAGATTGTTCACATTTAAACTGATTCTGGCGTAAATAGTGGGGTAATTTTAATAAAGCTTTGAATTATGTAACAGTACAAACTGGAGCTTTCTTTTGGTAATTTACTGTAAATGTAATTTTTTAAATTACAATTTTAGCTGTTGAATGTCTGACCATATCTATTTAAATAGTGCTCTTATGTGGACAATAAAGAACTGAAAGATTTATTTTTTTCAAAGATGTAAGAAGTATGAAGACACCCATTTAAAGGCAGGGTAAGTAATTTCTTGTTGAAATTACATCTGTTGGCATTTAGAAGAAATCATCAACAAAATACAGAGAGCTAGCTCCTTCTTTGCGTCCCTCACCTTCGCTTCCCAAGAAAACATGCCCCATCATGAACTCTCCCAAGCTCCACAAACCCCCCACAAACCCTACCCTTGTTGGTGATTGGCTGGACCAATGCTTGTCATGGTTTGGAAAACAGGCTACATCCACTCCCTTTGTTTCCTACTAACGAAGCAAGAAGTGTTTTTTGTTTGTTTTTGTTTTCAAATTACGTAATCAAAGTAATTGGGCTAGAAATTGACTGGAATCCCTTATCTACCTTTAAGGCGATTTTTCTAGTTTACAAAGCATGCATACATGCACGTTAAATTCTTGCACACATCATGAAGTCATAGTTGAGATTTTTTTTTTTTTTTTTTGTTTTTCCCACAGTTTTTCCAGCTGTGGTTTAGGCTGCAGCTGCTCTGCAGAAGTGAGGGAGGAAAAACAAGCGCTCTCACAGATCTGCCAAACCTCATAAAAAGGCACGACAATAGAGTAAATAAGCAGCATCTGCATCATTATCACTGGTATCATTACTTCGATATGAACAGCGTTGATTTTGTATCTCAAAATCTACTGATATAAAATAGTCAAAACCTTCCCATTTGTAGCATAAATGAAGAAAGAAATAAGGTTTATGCTTACCTGCACATTTCCAAATTTTTATAAATCTTATGTGGTGCAGCTTTTGTTTGCACATTCACCTTTAGTCCTGATTCTTCAGTGATTTCACAAATCAGGCTCCTTGTTTCTAAAAGTCATGTTGTAAGCCAAAAAACACCAACTCCCAACAGAAAATCAAATATTCACTCTGTGTTTGAAAACCTGTTAATGCATTATTTACAAATCTATAAACATTTTTGAATCAGTGGATTTGTGCTGAGCTCTACTGAGATTACACGACATTGATAATAGACACTTTTGAAGCTGTTTAAAGTGATAAACTTACTGTACATGAAATGTGGCTGATAAGCAGCCCAACAGCACCACTGTGCACCACCAGTGTATTGCCACTTATGTCCCTAAACGCACATGAACGCATACACACACACATACACACTGCAATAAGCAGTCACACACTAACAGGCACGTTTCAAAATATACAATATACCCTTAGCTGTCAAAGGTGTCCCTGCTGAATCTGTCACACAACTGATCAATACTGTCATTCACTTTTACCTGCTGACAGTTCAAATAAACACATCAACAAAGACTTTGTGAGCATGCACAGCTGAAAGTTAGCAGCAGCTGAGTCCTCGACTCTGGTCGAGCCACGGATCCCATCTAAATGGACTCTTCCTCGGATTCGCTCTCCGTATTGGTCTTCCTCAGAAGCTCCAGCTCCTCGCCGTCCTGCAACGGCAAACACAGAGTTAGAACCAACGCAACAAGCCTGCAGAGACAGAGCACACGTTTGCATAAACACCAGCTTTCTGAGTTGGATCGTGGCGAGCAGCGTTCAGTGCCTTGAGAACAAAGGGGAAATGCTTTACATTTTAAAGCTGCAGCTGCTGACTTGCTGCTTGTTTTTGTTAGTGATTTCCCAAAGAAAGAATGCATCTGAAAGTGTACTGCCACATACAACAGATGTTGAGTCAAGTCTGGGAAAAGGCCCTTGTGATGAAGGCTAGTCCTACCCCGCAGAGTCCAGCAGCTTCTTCCATCAAAATCCACCAAACTATTAAAGGAATGAAGTGAGGAATCGATCCTGAGAGAGTCTGGATGCTATTTTTATTTCAGGGAATTGTTTTTTTTCCCCTCATTACAGAAAAATGAGAGCCAATTTTCCTTTAGAGAACTTGGCGTGTGTGTGTGGGAGGAGAGACAGCAGCCATACATCGGGTCTAGCTGAGTGAAACAGCAAAGTACTGGGGTGTGTGAGGTGATATGTGGTTGGCTGCTCACCCCTCTGGACCTCTCAAACACCTCTCCATTGATGACCCTCAGCTTTTCCTGCTGCAGGTTGTACTCCAGGTCTTTGGGCCGGCTAGCGTTGTAGATGAAGATGGCCAGGAGGACCACGGGGGCCTGGAGGAAGAAGTCCAGCGAGGGGTGGAAGTTGAAGAGGAAGAGGGAGAGGCCAGTGACCAAAACGGTGGTGATCTGGCCAGTGAGCACATGGAACATGTTGTCTCTGAACTTTAAGATGAAGGCCACAGATAAACCTAGGGCAGCTGGGGAGAGCAGAGGGTGGAGGGTGACTTCTTTAGATGTTCTCACCTTCATCATTTATTTCAAATAATCCTAAAACAGTATTAAACTTATGGACAACTTCCCACGGTTTCCTCAGGTTTTTGTGAAATTGATGACATTTTAGTGGTTAAGATATGACAGATATCCAGAATTAAAGCACTGTTGTCAACTAGGCCTTTCAAATTCAAAAATACTTTATTAATCCCCGAAGGGACATTAATTGTTGCAGTGGTCATGATTTAAGTCTCCTCGGAGATTTATTCAAGAGCTGTATTGCCATTTCTACCTCTGATCAAAGAAACTAGTTCATGGGAGTTAGTCTCTCCACTCTACCCCCTGTAAATATAACAAAATATGAAATAAGGTGGAGATTAAAAAAAACAAACAAAACATGCTGGATAATTAAACCATTTAATTGTTATTTGATCAGTGACGTCACAGGACTCTGCAAATTTGAACAACTGACCGACTGAGGTGGCCCTAAGAAAACTGACAAGACTGGATTACTCTGGACTCTAAAATATATCTTCTCAAGCAAAGCTAAGAGAAAAGATTTTTCATAATGTCTCAAAATTTATATTAGTACTATTAACTTATTAAACCTTATTTGAAAAAAGCCTGAAGGTTTTCCAAAAAACCTGCTCAACATGTGAAAAAAACTAGAAACACTGAACAGAAGCTATGTGGAAGATTAAACCTCCTACTTTTACTGTGAACTGTTTATTTGCCTTCAAGTCTATTAATATTTTTATAAATTGTAACAGCTCTTGTGTTTTGAAAACACTGAACTTTTGAGGAAGCATCAGGGAAAAAAATAAAAGCTAAAAAATTCATTTTAAATATCTGAAAATGCTTACCTCACATTAGGAACAATAAACATTCTACTACTGAATCACTGTGCAGACAATGTCACCGACATTAAAAATTTATCATTACCTCTTAATAATGTGACCAGTCCCACACAACTGCATGATACAACATGTCCCCACTTTTTGAATTGTATCATCCAGCTCTGAGGGCATTTTTGAAGCTGTGCACTACATACCAACAACCATTGCTTAACCAACATGCAGGACACGTATACTGTGTTGTACGTGTATTAAGCAGCATACAGCTTCAGAACCACCGTGTAGTTATGGTGATGGAGAAACCCAAAGGCTGCAGTGTAGATGGTGGGTGCACAACAGCAAAGCCACAGCAGAATTGTAAGAATACAACCACAAAGCTGCAACAGCAGTTCCACAAAACACACATACACACACACGGCAGATCTAAGCCTGGATAACACTGTTACAGCAGTTGCAGCACTTCAAATGTCGAGGTGTCTTTACATGCAGCTGAACAAGCAACACCAGACATGTCAGCAGCAGCTGTACCAGTAGTGAAGGTATTAAGACTAAATACAGTCTTATTGTTTGTATAAGTGCTTTTTATTTGTAATTTTTCTTAAAACCTACCACCACGACACCTGTGCCACATCCTATTTGGTGTATTCATTTATTGCTGACACATTTATTGATCCTAAAGCAGCCACACAAGCCGGATTTTCATGTGCACAGTTTGAGACTAATGTAACAAGCATATTATAGAATATTTTATACTATTTGTTTATCCATGTGGGTTTAATTGTATTGTGACTTACCAGTGACCAGCACCAGACCCAGGGAGTAAACGTTATGTCCATGCAGGAGGCCGCAGTGAACGGTGAGGCCTCGTGCCTCAGTGTTGAGCGTGAGGGTCAGACCATTAAACATCACACCAAAGGCATATCTGCAAAACCCCACAGCACACGGACAAGATTAATGCTGAACTCGCCCTCGTATCCTCCACTTTAGTGTTCTCTTCAGTTTCTCCTCACAGTTTACTGTTCTGAATGAAGATGCTCTCAGTGAGCTGATCTCCTTCTTTCAGGATCTTCTCGTTGTAGATGTTGGCCATGGCGGAGATGAAGCACTGGAGGAGGAGCAGGATGTGACCCACCCCCAGAGATCGAAGTTTTCCCGCTATCCCATCCCTCCATGCCTGACCCGGCATCAACGAT
The DNA here is from genome assembly GCA_028564865.1 of Zenarchopterus dispar. Classification (NCBI taxonomy): domain Eukaryota; kingdom Metazoa; phylum Chordata; class Actinopteri; order Beloniformes; family Zenarchopteridae; genus Zenarchopterus; species Zenarchopterus dispar. Next base: position 4,965,517 of record JAOWBL010000014.1, on the reverse strand, counting down.
GTCCACGATTCAGAGGCACTGCAGAAAAAAGCAACACTCGGCGATTCATAAACCAGTAAGCTAAATGCTCAAAAATCTACCACATTACCCAATACTCCAGCTGTTAGACAATAATAACACCATAATTATATTAATGTTAACTAATGGATAAACCATTTTCTTCACTGGCTACAAATCTTTCTCCTCTGTCTTTGATCTATAATCTTTGCCACAACCGTCTCCTGTGTTCATGAGATCTAAATAGAGGCTAAAAGAAAAGATTTTGAATACAGGTGGCTGAAATGAGGAGTTTCCTCTTCACGGTGACTGAACCCAACCTCACTGACCTTAACCCTCTGGAGTCCTGGGTATAACTGGCCATTTTTGAGTACTTTGTTTTTATCTCTATATTTCACCTTAAAAACTGTTTATCTCACCTTGTTTGGTATCGTATTTTTTTCAGCACAAACTCAAATGCGTGAATTTGTAGTTATTTATTCTTTCTGACATACTGTACTAACATGTTGGATTCAAAAACAAAACAAAACAAAAAAATCACACAAAAACAAGCTCAAAATAGTAAAAACTGATGTTTTTACTGTGAAAATGACAAAAATGCTTAAGGAACCATTTTTCGAGCTTAGAGTGATAATATAAATTGTATATTTGAAAGACTTACACATGAACTTAGCAAAGTTACATACGCTTTAGTTTAAAATGCAAGTAATGCCTCACATTTTTTAAATTTTAAAGTAAGATGCCACACAAATTATTTGCGTTGATGATGTGCATTTTTCCATCAATAGGAAAGATTCTTTTTCTTTTGCTTGAAAATGCTTTCCTAAGAATGCCCCGTTTTCACTTTATCTTGCTGCACCAAACGGTTTTACTTGGCCTATTAACACAATTTAAAACTGTGATAGAGTTTGACGTCTGCACTTTCGACACAATTTAAAACAGAGACTGAATGGGGCTGCGTCTCGCTCCTATGTAATCACAAATCATGTCATGTGGTTTGGATGTGCCTGCTCATCAATCGACTCTGGAGGGTACTGGTAAAGATCAAGAAGATCGGGGTAGATTTGTAGCTGTTATGATGAAATTAGCCAGTTGATGGTGTTCAAGGCTCATTCTGGAAACTTCCATTGTGAGATTCTCCAGGGGATCACCCAGCTAAGACAAAGCTCTGAGTTAGACCCGGAATTTGCTGGAGGGAGTGAATATCTATATATTTAATCTGATTACACCTGTAGAGGGAATAAGGCAGTCTAAACAGGGAGAAGGGCATGTGGAATACCCTGCTGAAGTTGCTGCAATCAAGACCCGACTTCTTTTAATTTATTGAGGAACAACTTTTATTACGTGTGAGTTACCTGCTGTTTTTCATCTGCTCCAGGAGCTCTGTGTAGAGCAAACAGGAGTTGGAGGGGGTGGAGAGAGGGTTTGAGTGAAGTCCTGGCACTGCAATGGAGTTCTGGCTGGACCCTGATCCTGTTGTCAAAGAAACGATGGCCAGGAAGAGGATCACCAATGACGCCCACTGAACCCAGGACAGGCGCCTCCTGAAGTGAAAAAGATGGATAAACAATTTTTATAGTTCTGATATGTTAGACATTTTACATTAATTTGCAAATAATACACACACACACAAAAATGGAGACTTTCGAGAGTTTCACTCAACTATGTATATATATCCATCACTACATCAGGAAAAGTACATTCCAGAAATATTTCACTTTGAAGATTCCCATGACAAAAGAAAACATATTTTTTCCCCTATTAAAAAGATCATAGACAAAAAGATAAAGGGTAACCACATTTCTCCACACAAAAAAACATTTATCTGTCTCAAGTCAACTCACATAGACAAATAGTGTCATCTCATATCACAAAAGATAAGCATGTGGCCCACTGAGGCACTTACTTCAGCACAATTCTGAACAGAACAGCTGTGGTCAGAATGACAAAGTTGGAAAACAACACTGCCATGGCCTGGGAACAAGAAGAACAGCAGCAGGATTACAGATTACACAGCCGAGTCACTGCAGGACAAATGATGAATCGGTGTCCTCTAAGAGGAACATTAAGTAAAGGTTTGATATGAAAATATAAACATTTACACTCAACTAACAGTGACAGCTTGGTCTTTATGTTCATGATGGTGTAATATTTGAATGCATGCAACCAATATTTAAGTTGTAGTACAACAGTGGTCGAGTAGCAGATGTGTGTGTTTACTGACAGGCTGCAGGTAGGTCATCACATAGAAGATGATGAGGTTGTCCATAAAGTAGAGGAAGGCGGGAACAGCCCACTTGAGGGAGATGAGGAAGGAGGTGCTGGAGGAACAGCCCAACTCTCTACATGATCGTCCTTCTGTGGATGGCCAGAAACAATGGAAGTTTAAAAAAAAGAGTAAGCTTTTATTAAACTGCTTTTAATTTGAAAGGTTTCTTCGGGTCAGTTCTGAACAAGTCTTTTTGAAATGTTAAAGAATCAAGAAAAAAAAGTTAGGTGCTTCCTTTTTCCAATTTCCAAGATTTTAGTACTGGCCAAATTAACAATTTTGTACTCCAGTTGTTATGGGGCTAAAGGTGCACATAGTTGCTGGAGTGAAAAAAATAAAACAAAAAAAAAACAAGCACTTTAGATTCATTTATAAACCTGTACACTTACTGAGAGAGTCACAACCAAAGTGTAGTTCAATGTTTTGATTCTATGCAGAGCTGAAGATTACTGACAACACCTACCTTATTTTTCACTATTTTGTAATTTTATAAACTATTTATTGGAGCCAACATCTTAGTCACATCTTTTGTAGGAAATTACCATGTATCCAAGTTTGAGGTGCACAATTTAACAATGTTGATAACTTAGTCCACAGCAGAAAGGTATTTGAAATATTTGTTTATGATTTCACATCTCAGCAGTCTGGTTCTGTGAAAACAAACTCTACACGGTTAATGAAAGAGGGTCTGAGATCTGTTGGTCTTCTGCTAACAAGCCACAAACATCTCAGATGACACAACACTGCTTGTTTTCTCATGCTTTTGAAGCCTGAATTTATATAAACTCAAAAACGGTCTTAACCCTTGGAGGTTGAGTAGATAGATGACACATTTATTCACAATGTGACAAACTCTGAAAACATTTTCCTACTTTTTACACAAACGTAAAATTCATTTTACAGTTGAAGGGAAGTCATCCACTGATCATCCTAGGAAACCAGGGATACAAGCAGGAGCATGAATTAATATCCTGGATTCCCTCTGGATACTCCCAGAATATTCAACTTTTATTGGGGAAAAAAGACACCTTATTAAGGTCTACAAATTTAGTTCAATAAATTTGATCTGAAATTACTAATTCAATATGAAAGATTCTTTCAAAGCACTTTACATGCACAGATTCACTACATTTCCTTATGATGGGACATGTTTACATGGAAAATATTGAAAAAATTAGTATTTGACAAACCTGGATATTCCAACCCATAAAAAGACACAACTTTACCTTTGACGATGACTCTGACTGACATGAGCAGGCAGAAGACCAGTTTGAGCGCCTCAGCGAGAAGGTTGACAGATGCAGGGAGGAAGTCATACTTGTTCTCTGAAATTTAAAAAAAAAAAAAAAAAGTTTAAAACCTGCAAAGGTGTGACTTCAAATTATAAAAAAAAGACTTGAGAGGATTATCTCTTTATCCGTCAGCAAAAAAATACCATGTGAGGTGTCTCGAATCACCCACCAGCATTGGCAGAGAATTTGAGCAGAAGGATCCGGCTGGTCCCTAACGTTACAAAACCCAGGCCAAGTGCCAGAGTGTAGGCTGAAGAGCGGGAGCAGAGTCTGGGGGTGGAGCGGCAGCACGTCATGGCTGGGAATGAAACTGGATGGAGTTTAACCTGCTGGTTCACATGAAATATAAAAGACAGATATTACTGGCAACAATCTGATGTGTGGTATTCATGAGACCCTGGACTGAATTTCACTGTTAGAAAACTATATTTTCAGATTTACACAGAAATCAACATCTGGACCAACTTCAGTTAAAAACTGACGGATGTCAAGCTGAAGGCATTAGTACAGATCATGTACTGGCATATTAAGCCAATTTGGGGTATTGTACAAGATTCTGTTAATTAAAAGATACAGAAATGTCATGAGGCTTGGTTTGTACCATTGTTAATAACATGTAAAAAAGATAATTTGTTGTGATCAGATTTACAATTAAAACTGTGTGGTTCTGTTCCACTAGGAGAAAAGAAGGAAAAAACTCACAGCTGCTCTCTATACAGATTATACACAGACATAGGTTGGATACACTGGTCACACCATAAATCTCCTGTATCATTGTGAAGAATGCAGCATGAAACAATCATAATGGGTCAGTATTTCTACTGTTTTGTCCACATTTTTATCAATGAGCCTAAGTAGCATACACTTACATGTATAACACATTAAAGTTTGAGAATACAAAACTCCTTTGAACATACATAAGAGAAATGACAATCTAATAATATCGCTGCTATTTGACAATGTGTTTTCTCTCATCCCTGTGTGGTTTCACAGCATATCTATTCAAAATACAGCCTGAGGGCCAAAAGTGATCTCTGGATCAACTGAATCCAGCACTCTTTAGGAGAGATAAGATCATGTAAAAACAGAACAAGGTGCTTTTTGTTCATGAATCTTGAGATGAAAGAAAACATAGACTCCAATGACAACTTAATTTATATCAGAGATTACTGCTTTAAACCCAAATTAAGACAGACCTTGTTTCTCTCAACTCTAAATAACAGAAATATCTTCATTTGAGTGTAGGATATTATTTAACACCTATGAACATGCACCCCTTTCTTATTGTATATTTCTAAAGTTTTGTGTTTCTTCTTTTTTGGACTTTATTCTGCATTTTATGCTGTAAATTTTCTAATCTCTTCCTTTCTAGTTAAAAGGACTGAAAAGCGCTTTGACTTATTTTTGTGTATAAAATGTGTAATATATTTTAAATTTCCTTTCCCTTGTCTACGTTTACACTGAAATAAACGTATTCTCTTACAGGAAGAGGTTAGTTTCAAAAGCAGAGCCATACTAAAAATGCATGCTTCTAAAATGAGAAAATTTAACTCAGAATTTAGATTTTAACCCCGTCGTGGTCATAAATATCGATTAAACTTGATTATGACTGTTGATATATTAAAGGAATAAATACAAAAGGTTTCGATCAAGTGATCTCTGAAAAATAAACTTGACATGGCCCTATGAGGGAAAAAAATATTGCGTTTAATCCTTTTAGTGGCTGTCTGAGTATCTGGATTACTCAACTTTACTTTTTACGTGTGAAGGGACGGAAACATTCACTTTTGCTTTCCTTTTCTCTTGGTAACAGTTGCTAAAGAGCCTCCTGATTCCTTCAACTGTCAAGATAGGTTTTAATATACTAAAAAGTTTAAATTTTGTACACATTTTTCTCTTTTTTTAAAAAAATCAAGAATGTGAATTTTATTGCGCACATAAAGCTTTGTAAACTCAGTAAATTTAGCATCATTAGCGCAGTAGCCGTGTGGTTCCGCATATAAACTAGTCCAAAAAAAAAATTGCAACACCACTTTTCTTTAAATAGCCGGACAAATATCTTTAAATATACTGCAACGAAGATGTGAAAAAGAAAACAAAAGCAATTACTTGCCTCCTATTTCATGTTTTCGCAAGACAACCTCTATATTTACATTCCGTCAACACGACTTCCTAGTTTATACGCGCAGGCGTACTGGCGCTGGTGACGTCATGACGCCATTCTACACGCACTGCTGCTCTCAATTCAGTCAATTAATCGGACAATCGCTTCACAATAACTAGCTGTTGTCCAGAGCGCTTTACACCAAATTCCAGAATTGCGGAGAGCAGGTAAAGGACAAATTAATCAGATTAGAACATAAAACATAAATAAAATCAGCTCCAAAGCACGAAACCTTAACTTAATTAACTTAATACAAATAGTTTCTATCTGTTAAGTTTTATTCGTGTAGCACTTTTTCACAGAGAAAGTATGATCACTGGCATACAAAATGGAAGAGCTTGGACCACTAATGACGACAAATCAGGAGTACATGTTTCACTAAGACATGGCTGCAAGAACATGTTCTGGATGCCAATTTATCCATCTTACATATGAGGAGACAGAGGCTCCTCATATGAAGAAGAAAAGGGAGGGATTGCAGTGCTACTTAAAGGCAGGGTAAGTCATACGCACTTTCTAAGCCAGAATCTTAACCCCAACCGTTACTTTAACAATCTTGACTGTGAAAGAGCGTCTCTGCACCCTGGTATTGAACTATTGACTGTGGGTTTCGATCCATGTCATCAGATCAATTGTTGCCATGCTACAAAACACAGCACCTCTCACTGCATTCATGGTGATCTCTGAAGATTTCAACCATTACTCTATCTTTTCTGATACACTTCCAATTTTTCACTAGATTGCTATCTAATGTTATCTTATTTTTTCTACTAATTTATTCTGAATTTGTGTTTACAGCCATACCCAATAGCATGTAGTAATCACAAATATGAGAGGCAATAGAGATGCTGACACCTGTCCCAAGTGGCTTCTGTCAAAGGAAAAGAAATTGGATGGTAGTGAAGGGAGTTGAAAAGTTTTTAAAAAGCATACAAACATAATCCTAATAGTGCCAGGTGGGCCAGAACCTGTGTCTCAGAATCAGAATCAGAATCATTATTTGTTAAAACTTTATTGCCAATGTCAGTAAAACAGGTTCACAGACTAGGAAATTGCTCTGATGCAACGGTGCAGATATAATAGATTAATGGAAAAAGTAAAAATAGAATAAAAGTAAATAAAATGAGAATAAATCAAAATAAAATAAATATACAAGGTAAAGTTTACAAAAAATAAAAATTACAAAATTAAATAATAAAAAATTTACAATTTATATGTGCAAACAGTAGGAGGTGCATAGTGTTGCTGTTTTATGAGTCATTTAACTATTGTTCATGAGTCTGATGGCTGAGGGGAAGAAGCTGTTCTTGTGGCAGGAAGTTCTGGTCCAGATGGACCGTAGACTCCTGCCTGAGGGGAGGGGGTTAAACAGGCAGTGTCCTGGGTGAGAAGGGTCAGCCGCAATCCGACCTGCATTGCCTAATATCCAGGAGATGTACGGGTTCTGTAACACAACAGACACAGACCGCTGCAGTCTGTGTCTGTCCCTGGTGGTGGCACCAGTGTACCACACGGTGATGGAGGAGGTGAGGATGGACTCGATGGTGACTGTGTAGAACTGCACCATCATCTCCATCGGCAGTTTGAATTTCCTCAGCTGCTGCAGGAAGAACATCCTCTGCTGGTCCTTCTTGATGAGGGAGCTGATGAAGGTCCTGGGTGATGGTGGTACCCAGGAAGCGGAAGGTGACCATGATGGGGATGGGGAACTCCATGTGGGCAAAGGGGGATGGTGGGGCTGTGACTTTCCTGAAGTCCACGATCATCTCCACTGTCTTCTGAGCTTTGAGCTCCAGCTTGTTGAAGCTGCACCAGGACACCAGCTGATCCACCTCCCTCCTGTAAGCAGACTCGTCTCCATCTGAGATGAGCCCAGTGAGGGTGGTGTTGTCTGCAAACTTGATCAGCTTCACAGACTGATGGCTGGAGGTGCAGCAGTTGGTGAACAGGGAGAAGAGCAGAGGGAAGCCAGTGCTGATGGTCCAAGGCTCCGAGACCTTCTTCCCCAGCCGGATGTACTGCCTCTGATCCGCCAGGAAGTTGGTGATCCACCTGCAGATGGAGTCAGGCACGTTGAGCTGAGAAAGCTTGTCTTGGAGCAGAGCTGGCCGGATGGTGTTGAATGCAGAACAGAAGTCCACAAACAGGATCCTTTGTTGCACCTTCATGACATATGACATGCAATGTATGAATCAGATGAGGTGTTTTTCCAGAAACAACAAGTTAGTCATCTTGTTGTTGCTGGAAAGTGGGCAACAAAAGACTTTAGGAGACTAGGGCTGGTTTTATGTGGTCCCACAGCTTTGCCTTGGAAGATGCGAGTATTAGATGTCACTTGTCACATACTTGATAAGCAAGTATGTAAAAAATATAGCATATAGCTTAGTTCAGGAAAATGTTTCAGACAGTTCATTCATTAAATTCACAAGTTCATTGTGTACTCAGAGAGCCATATGCGACGAAACATATGTCACATTTTGTTCATTACTTCTTAATGTGGTGTCATTTAAATTCACTTCTTCTGGTCAATGTGTTGGGGATTCTGTCTACCCTAAAGGATGTCATCCTACTTTTAACCTTTAAGTACCTCCACCCACTTTTCTATAAATGGTCAGCTTCCGGTTCCAGCGGACTAAAATAACCATGATCAAGTGTTGAGCTGAAAGTGCGGTTAGCCAACATTCACGGTGGCAAGGTTCACTTTTAGACAGTCTGAGGAAGACTTTGGTGGTCTGACCCATGGCTGTTAAAAGTGGGATACCTACATGTGAGACTTCACTGGTTGGATAGGAGTTAAAAATACCAGCTAGAACCACACAACAAGGGTCTGAAACCAGTCAGCTATTGAAGGTGCTGGATGGTATTCATCTGTTGAGTGGCATTAAGCCAGAGTGGGCTCATCTGTAGCCCTCCACCTCAATTTTCAGTAGTCAAAGTTTTCCCATGCAGACCGAAGGGTAGCTTCCCCACACATCTGGGTCAGGAAAGGGAGCGTGACTGTTGTTTGTGTTTATGCGCCTCATGGTCATTTGGAATTCCCGACCTTGAAGTTTCCAGTCGTACAAATAAAGTTCAGGGTGTGTGTCTCTCCCTATTGCATATGAAGTTTGGAGTACTGTCTTAGTTTTGAGTTATGTTGTGGTTTTTATTTTTCAGGCTGACTTTCCAGGGACATCCTGAGGTCAGAAAAATCTTTCGACGTAATCTTCAACATAAATGGGAATCAGACACCCTCAATGATGACTCACAGCAAAACACATACGGTTTCAATTACAAAGAGGAAAAAAAACAGTAGAAGAGACACAGTTCATTGCCCTGGGACAGACTGTAATACTTGAATGCGCATGCATGCGTGTGTGTGGGCTAGTGACAGATAAAGAAAGCAGAGAGCGGATCCGTCAGATCATAGTTTCACACTCTTGCAAAACAGACCGGTTTCACCTGGAGGATTGATCCCAGATATGAGGCTCTGTTCCTGGGCTGGAGCTCGCTGTCTCCTGCCTATCCTGGTTCTTCTGACAGTCCTAAATGTCAAAGCAAGCCAGCATCGACCCAAGGAGAGACACTACTACATCGCTGCTGTGGAGATAAACTGGAACTACTCTGGAAATGACCAAAACGGGTGAAATACTAGCAATATCTGGAAATATTATTGTTTTATTGTGACAAAACTTTGTTGTTGTTGTGTTTTATTTTTAAAACATCATAAGTTAATTTAAAATACCTGCTATAAGCCTGTTATTAACTAGTTTGTTTTGAAAGAAATGGAACCTTTTTTGTCTGTTATTTTTCAGCAGCCTCTTCTTCTTATGATATCATCAGTGTTACTAAGAAACTCATTAAATCACATCCATCAGTTACAACATACAGTCTGTTTAGTGGCGCAACATGCTGATTAATGCTGGTGTTTCTTCTTTATTTGTAAGGTTTGGTCCTACCTACAAGAAAGTAGTCTTTCGGGAATATGACAGAGACTTCAGACAAGCCAAGACTCATCCATCCTCGCTGGGTAAAATGTCGCCTCAGGTTTAAATGAGCGCTGTTTGTCTACTTTTATTTGTGAAGGAACATTTATCTTGTGGCTATAAAAAACATTTATTTTCTAACATTTTCTCCACTAAAGAAGTCAGATTGCACACAATCTTTATATGTCAACAGTTTAGGTTTCCCAAGAAGTGCGGTCTCCGGGTGTGTGGTCAGTTAGGGGTTATTAGGATGTACTCTTTTTGTAAATTATTACACAGTTTTCAAGACCCATGTTAGACAGTGTTCTCATCCATCCCTTCAGCAGAAACTTAAAGAATCGTGAATTGATGATTTACCAAGTCATTACTCCTCACTTTCATTTAAAGTAAGAAGAAAAAGGCATTGTTGCTTTTTACATCTGGAGAGCACATTGACGTTAACTTTAACTGACAATGACTGCATTCAGCAGATGAGTGTGACTTATAGTGGAAATAAAAACTAATGTTCTTTTTAGTCTCAGTTGGTTTTTATTTCTGCCTCGTACATGAAGAAATAAAGGTTTTAGGTCATTAGACATGATTTCAAAACCTGTGTAGGTTTTACACTGCTTTTCAAAAGGAACTATTAGGCCTTAATTCATATGTGATGCTTATCTGGTAGACACTTCATCAGTGTTAGTGAATGGTGTCTAAGCAGCCATCGGTTTTATGGATTTTCTCAGAAAGACTTGTTTAGGTTTTTAAGCATTTGTAACAGCTTCCCTTGACTCTTAAAGCTCCTCATAAATCAGCAGGTCTCTCACTCATTTTGCGCCAAAGTACACAGTCCTTTCCAGGAATGTTCCCTGAAATAGCAGTTATATATTAAGAGGAAAGCCCTGCAAGAGGGAAAATTTAAGTTCTCGTCAAAATGCTTAATATACTGTATACTTAATGTACTGTCAGTGTTTGAATAGTAATTTCCACTCAATTTTAGTAGTGATCTCAACAAAAAGATGGATTGAACTGCCGTCTGAATTTGTCCCAGTACTTTTGTGGACTCCAAATAAATAAACCCGGTCCTGTCTTTCCCTGCAGGCCTGCTCGGACCCACGCTGCGGGCGGAGGAGGGAGAGACGATTGTCGTCACTTTCAGAAACATGGCGAATGGAGTGTACAGCATCCACCCACATGGGGTGGCTTACGGGAAGCAGTCAGAGGGTGAGCACCGCTTAACCGAGCTGCACATTCTTCTTGCAGATGTGACAACCCAGAGGACAACAGTCACACGTAGTCAGCCTGCTGGGGTCATGGTGGATGTTCATGATGTTACTCACTCTGATACCATTACACAACATCAGCCAATACTACAAACAACTTTGTTTGTCGTCTTCTAAAATATTAACCAGGACAAGCAGATTATCGAGGCAGACGGTTCTGAAGTCCAACAGGAAGCGTTACTGAGCCTTTAGAAATCGCTGTCTGTGTCCTTACACATAGAAAGAAACTTAGGAATTGCTGTATTTGTGGATTTAGGAAATTGAGACTAATCCCTTCTGAACTTTCACTTAATGCACAAGTCAAAGTACAGAGGAAATGCGAAATTAAAGAACAAGCTTGCAGGAAACTTCATTAGGATCTAATCATTTTGTAAAATTTCATTACTCTTAGTTAGTTGATAATCATCTCAGATCTTTGCACAGCAGTGAAATTTAATTCATTTAGACGCCATGTTGTATTTAAAGGAGACATCAAGAAAAGATGAAGCACTTTTTGTGCTTGATAGTCAATGATTGGTTATCTGAAGTGACTAAAATAAAATAAAATAAAAAGCATTGGGATAACACAACATTGTCATTTAGTTTATTGTGACATCACAGACCTGGATCAGAGAAGAATTCCACCTTCCTATGTCTTATTCCAACTTGATGTCTCGGTATATTTGCTATACCTCTGAAGTAGGTTGAGCAAACCTGTACAAACCAATTTCAAGAGAAGTAGAGTCAGCCGCTGAGCTCGCCTCAACTCAACCATGCTGTCATGAACAGAGCTGGACGAAGAAGGTCGAAAAGGGAAGAATTTTATTGATTTTTTACTGCAGGTCGCAGACAATTCATTAAGACCTGAGGACAATGAGTCAACATTTAAAAAACAAAACAAAACATATGTCCCCTATATTAATTTACCAGTCTATACTGCAGAGAATTTGACACCCCAAAATACGGATTTTTTTTTCTTTGTACAGGAGCCAACTACTTTGACAACACATCACTGAAGGAAAAAGAGGATGACATAGTGCGCCCTGAGAGTGAACATGTGTACTACTGGGAAGTGACGCCACAAGTTTCTCCAGGACCAGATGATCCTGCCTGCCTCACCTACACCTATGTCTCCCACCAAAACGTCGTCCAGGACTACAACTCTGGCCTCATCGGTGCTTTGCTCATCTGCAAACGCGGTGAGCAGCCAGAATGTGCCAGTGTTTGTTGACAAAGCTTGCTGGTTTTACACGATCAGGTAATATTCTGAATTGGTTTTGTTTACAGGGAGTCTGGATGAGTCAGGAAAGCAGGCTGAGATCCACGAGGAGCATGTATTCCTCTTCGGGGTTTTTGATGAGAAGGACAGCATGTATAGTCCAAATGGACACGCCCCGGACAACCACGTCAAATACACAATCAACGGATACACAAAAGGGTCTCTGCCTGGTTAGTGGTGTCATTCGGTAAATTAAAAGTGCATTTGTATTTGGTATGCATATGCGATAAGTAAATATTTCCATTTGTGCACAATAGCTGAATATTTTTGTATATGGTCTGTTGGCTGAGCAGCATGGTAGTGTCACAGGGTCAACAAGGTTTGTGTGTTTCTCTCCCTCTACGTGGGTTTTCTCCAGATTCCTTCTACAGTTCAAAAACATGTATGTCAGGTCAATTGGTGATTACAATTTGCCCATAGGAGCAACTCTGAGCATGTGTAGTTTTTTGTTTGTCCAAATGTGGCCCTGCGATGGATTGATGGCCTGTCCAAGGTCTACCCCCGCCCTTCACCCCAAGATAACTGGATGGGCTCCAGCAGATCCCCAAGACCCAGAGGAGGGATAGACAATGCATATGTGGATCTGCTGGCTGGTAAAACTAAAACAGGATACCAATTTTCATGTTTGTGATGATTGGTTCATTGATGTTAGGCAGATGTTAGGTTGCTAGGAAATATTGAAATAAAAGTGACGACAAAAGGACAATTTAAGACAGAAGTGATTAGAATAATTTAAGAAGTTTGGCTTCTGGCCAAATAATTTTAAAGGTAATTACAAAAAAATGTTAACTTGATCACTACGGTCCATGCAAACGTGAAGCACCATAAGTTTGAGCTTATGATGTTTCATATTTCCTTGGTTTCCTTGAGAGAGTTAAACCAAATATGATTTAAATATGATTTGACCTTGACTTTGATCCATTAAGAATATCCCCCACTGCTGCTGCTCACGTCTACAGATGCAGACCGATGTGAACTATTGTGCATGTGTGTGAAAGTGACCCTCAGTTTCCTCTTTTCCCTCAAGAAATCAGCATGTGCGCTCATGCGTCGGTAAGCATGCATCTGATTGGTATGAGCTCAGAGGCTGAGCTGTTCTCCGTGCACATGAATGGCCAGGTGCTGACACAGAATGGCCACAAAGTGTCTTCAGTGGGGCTGATCAGTGGCTCCACCGCCACCGTCAGCCTGATGGCTCTCCACCCAGGTCGCTGGCTGCTCTCCTCGCACACTTTCAAGCACATGGAAGGTCAGTGCTGCTCTGTATTCTGAGATGAGCAAATCTGAGCTCAGCTTACAGTAAATACACATCCCTATCTTTGCAGCTGGTATGCATGGCTTTGTGGATGTGAATACGTGTGAAGGCTTTAAGGGGCCTGTGCGAAGGTTAACAATCGCACAAAAACGACAAAGCACCGAATGGAAGTACTACATAGCTGCTGAGGAAATCGTCTGGGACTATTCACCCAACATGCAGGAACACATCGACGAGTAAGCAACAGATATACTTTTCAAATATACATAATATAGCTTTTTAAAAAAAATGATTTACTTAAGCTTTTCCTAATTTTTACTTTACCAAGTTATTTTACATTAGCTGTTATCAAAATGATAAAAAGAAAAATCTTCTTGTGTTACAGGGACTTTAAGCTCCAGTATCTGACACAATCATCCACACAAATTGGTAGGAAGTACAAGAAGGCGGTGTACACGCTGTACACAAACGAGTCATTCACTGAAAAGTTAGAGAACAAGCAAAGGAAAAATGAACTTGGAATATTAGGCCCAGTAATCAGAGCGCAAATCAGAGATGTCATCAAGGTGAGACTTTCCAAAACCGAAACATGTTACCAAAAGTTGTGACTTTATGTATCAAACAGCAGCAATGTAAAGTTGATCTTCTGCAGATGCTAACACAGTCCCATTGGGCTGAAAGACATGACTTTTACCTTACAGTCATTTAGCATAAAAAAATACCAACTGGATCCTCATGCACTCTCTACTCCTTTTACAGATTGTTTTTAAAAACATGGCCTCCAGGCCCTACAGCATCTACCCACATGGACTGACCATAGAGAAGTCAGAGGAGGGAGCCAACTACCCAGACGGAGGTAATGGTGTCTTATAACGCTAACGCAAACTGTGTCCATGCATGCTATGACTCGACTGTATGGAATGATGGCATATTTTGGGGATGTTGTTGCTAGGAAACCAGTCTCACGCTGTTCAGCCAGGGGACACACATACCTATGTGTGGAAAGTGCTCGAAGAAGACGAGCCTTTGGATTCAGATTCCCGATGTCTCACACGAATGTACCACAGCGCAGTGGACACGCCACGTGACATCGCGTCAGGACTGATAGGACCCATGCTCATCTGCAAGAGTCAGTCCCTCAATGTCAGGAACGCGCAGGTAAAAAAAAAAAAGAAAAGAAATTTTCTTTGTTTTTTGATCTTGTACTTCTAATCATATCTAAGACTATCAACATTCAACTGAAAGATGTGTTTGCTGAAATGTTGGTATAAAAAAACTATAAAGATTATAGTCATAGACTGGAATAATATTCAAAACTTTATTTTCAAAAAGAAAACAGTCTTTCTATACATATTCATATATCAAAAGATCAAAACAATGTATACTGACCTTGAAAGTCAGTATAGCAGGACTGAATGTAACAAATGACACAATAATTACATGTAATGAACTTATATACTTAAGATGTTGATGCTTTTGAATCTGAGTCTGTTAGAGGAAAAATATTTTAAAGCATAGACTGAAGAGAAATAGATATAATCTTCCCATTTTAGACCGGAAGTCAACATGGAAGTTCTCAGCAGAGCAATATCACTAATATTCCCAGGTGCTAGATCAAGAAAATCTGAGATTTACCCTTTTTGTTGCTTGTTAGTTAGTTACTTCGACTATACTTCCTAAAATAATCAAATATTACATCAAATAAAACGAAAACTGATATAATAACATGTAAAAAAAAAAAAAAGCCATCTCCATGGTGTCACTTTAACAAACACTACCCTCTCTCAAGAAATACTGTCGAGTCATTTTGGCATCATTAGATATATTTACTCATTCCAATCCTCGTGCTGGTAGTTTTTCCAAAAACAATGCAGTATATATTTGTCCCTAGACATGCATGTTCTTGTCCAATAAAAGAGTTCACTTCAGGCTTCAAAACGACAAACATCACCAAGGCCAAATTCCAAACTCTTGGATTAACTACCGATGATTTTTTTTTTTTGTCCCTCTTTTACTTACAGCCTGTTACAGAGCCCCTGGTGGTAAGATCCTTTAAGGGCTGTTGGTTTTATTATCCAGAGCAGATGGCAGTCTTTTATATCTAGTGGACTGTCATGTTTTAGTGTCTTGTTTTGGGACATGACATTTAAAATATTAGCAAACCTATGGCAGGAACAAGCTATTGATAAATAAAAGAATTTGGTGTTAACATTGAGAGCTATAATATTTATTCCAAAAATACTAGCAAAGTGTTAAAAAAACAGTCACATTAAGTGTCTTTCCCACTTCTTCAGCTGAGAGCAGACAAGGAGCAGCACGCCATATTTGCTGTGTTTGATGAGAACAAGAGCTGGTACCTGGACGATAACATTCGCCGGTATTGTGATCGTTCCAAAGTCGACAAGGCGGATGTGAGCTTTTACCAGTCCAATGTGATGCACAGTAAGTTTTTATTGTAAATACACTGATAGTGATTCTAGGTCCCCTACCATACATTTTTCCCAATATTTTTTTTATATTTGCAACCGTTTGGATTGTATTATTCATTTGTAACAATGTTTCAAATAATGAAGTACATTATA
>JAOWBL010000014.1:4893316-4926390 GCA_028564865.1 Zenarchopterus dispar | reverse complement strand
AGTTACTCAGAAATTATTATTACTCTAAAATAGAGTGCTCAGTAGAGTTCACAGTTGACTCACTGGTAGCCAGGTTCTGTAGCTCAAATCCAATCATCACTCTCCCACTGCCGTGCTTGACAGTTGGTGTCAGTTGCTGATCTTCTGTGACGTGTTTTCACCACACATGGTACTGTGCTTATTAGAAAAACATCTCTTCTTTGGTTTTATTTGTCCAAAGGACATTACCTTATTTCTTATGGTTTTCTCAGATACAACTTTGGAAACATGTGCCAGCCTGCAACATTTATTTTAGAGAGGAGAGCCTTTTTTCACACTGCAAACCTTTCAATGATGCCAGGCTTCTATATATAAGTTAAACTTTTGCAAACTAAGGTAACAGAGTCTCAGATGTAGCCCATGGTCATTTTTTAGGAACAGTTTATTTAATTATTGCACATTCTGTCATCGCCCCTGAGAAAACTGGCAACTTCCCCAAATGTTGTGTTTCTTACTGTGCTACAAATGAATCAGACTTGATTAAGTGCATTTGATTGGCAGCACTTGAGTGCTGATTCCTTTCATTTCCACAGTGGGAGTAAGGTGATGATTGGTTTGTCACACTGTCTTTGCATTTTGGTTTAATTCGATCATGGGCTGTATATAACTTGTCGTTGTTAAATAATAACACAGTGTTGTGTGTCATGTGTTTTTCATGTTACATTGTATTTAATTCTTCACACAACCCCCCAAGAATCAGATGGTTTTTTTTTTTTTTTACCTTTTTATACATAAAACCCCACAACTGAAAGAAGTTAAAAGAAAAAAGCATGTGTTGATCAGTGTCCAGGTAACTTTTTTTTAATTCCTTCATGTCTCTATAAATGTTTGAATAATTAATATCTGTAGCAGACAGAGCTGTTGTTCCTGAGCATGGCCAGCAGGAGCATCTCAGTTACAGCTGAAGGGCAGAGGTCTGAGTTGAAATGTCTTTACAGTGAGGTCATATGCCATTTGAGGAGATTTCGTCATCTAGGTGTTGGCCTCTCTGTTAGACGGGACGGGGAAAGACAGATTTTGTGCTGTTAGTCTCACAGTCTGGTTCTGTGTTTGTTTACTCTTGTGTAAAGGTGTTAAAGTCAGACACATGAATCCACTTCTGGGCCTTTCTGTTCCTCTTTCACAATAATTAAGACAATTTTGATCTCCACATGGAGCACATTATATACATCACACCACAGAACATGTACAGGACAGTGTTTCACTAATGCAAGGATTGGAGTAAACAATGATATAATAAGAGTGTCTACTAAAAGACACAGAGGGTTTGAATTTTATTCTTTCAGACTGGCAGCAAAAACAGCAGCTTACACAAAGTAAATAAATATTCCTGCTGTTGTGATCTTAAAGTCTTAAAAATCTCTTATGTTTAAGTTAATAGTATTGTTGACACCATTCAGCAGCTACCTGCATCCAAAGGACTTGATTGCAGTCTGGTTGATCCGATCACAGGTGGACAGCTCAGAATTCCTCAGTTGATGGCTGTCATTCATGAGTCCCCATGCGTGTTTCCTTTGACCTCTTGGTTCAAGTTTAACTGTAATGTGTGCCTAAAAATGAAGTCATCTCTGGGTGAAAAAAGTCTGAATTGAGACCCATAAAATGTTCTACCTTAAATTGTTTAATAAAAGGCAGCCATGAACTCAGAAGGAGTGCTCTGCATGTTTCCTCCTTCAAATTGACATTTTTGCTGGTGCATTTATGTCATAAATTGTAAAGGGACTGATTTAATAGAAAACAAAAGTGGCTAATGAACATATTTCTCACAGGCGACCTGCATACCATTGTTTTTTTGTTTTGTATTGTATTTTTTAGTGACCCACCTGTTGAAGCAGACATCTCTAGGCCCAACATGAGATCCACGCTCCCCACTTGTCTGTATGAATAAGGGAGAAGATGAGTTAAATAAAACACAATTTAAAATAAAGCACTTGAAGAGAAATGTGTTTGCTTTCATGCAAATACCTTCTTGAGAAGCTACCTCTACCTTTGCACTTTAATAAGACTCTGTTGTTTTTTGTGCGTGTGTATGAGGACATTTTCAGAATATTCCACTACCAATCAAACCGTTAGCCGGTAGTATGGTTCTCCATTTCTATATGTTTGTCTTATATTGATTACCTAAGGAAGTAACTGGTGAATGACCCCAAGTAAAAAGAATGCTGGTGCTCAAACACCTTTTATGCTGTTTTTATGTGCTGCTGTTTTTGTTTTTTTGTTTTTTGTTTTTTTGTTTGTTTGTTTTCTGTGATCAGTTGTAGTTGTCCTCTCTAAAATCTTCATTTGTCTTTTCATGTCCTCAAATCAGATCTCCTTAGCTGTTTATATTTTGATCAAACTAGGAATAAAAAAAGTTTGTGGGTCAAAATAAAAAGTTTTTCAAGATCTTTTTTCGCTTGTTGGTGTGCTTTGCAGGAAATGGCAGTGCGGGCACTCAAGCAGACAGGCAGCAGGAACATTGAAGCAGCCTTAGAGTACATCAGCAAGATGGGTTACCTTGACCCTCGCAATGAGCTCATCGTTCGCGTTATCAAGCAGACGTCACCAGGTATGAATAAAACGGAAGTTGACTGTGACTGGTGAAATTCCGTTGCTCTTTGTCCCTTTTTGAACATATTAAATGGTCTTATTTCTTGTTGTAGGAAAAGCTGGTATGCCAAACACAATGGACCACCGACCTGCATTGGAGGCTTCAGGTGAAGCAGGAGCCATGCCTCCATATCATCAGATGTATGACGGGGTGGCAGGATATGGCCCTGAGGGTGAGATGAACAGACCCTACATGAATGCCCCCCCTGTTATGAACTACATGATGCCTCCCTCTGGTCCAGCACAGGGCCCTGCAATGGGAAACCCAATGGGTCGACCTCCCAGTATGGGCAGCTATCCACCCGTGATGGCCTCACAGAGCAACCCAGGCAACACCATGTATACCCCAGGCCCTCAGCAGAAGAGTTATCCTAGTAGCATGGAGCCACATGGGCCCATAATGAGCTACAATGTCCCTGGGCAGCCTTTGCAGCTCCAGCCACAGCCACCAGGAGGCCCTGTCCCAGGTCCACACTATGACTATGGCCATGCGAGGCAGCACATAATGGAGCCTACAGGCTACGGAGTCAAAAGGACCCCCTCCTTCCAGAACAAGATGGCACCGCCCCCGATGGCACCTTCAGACAACTATGTCAACATGCAAGGCAAAGGGGGTATGGCTCAGAATGGGCCAGGAGGAGGAGGTGGATACCCTGCAAACTTGTACCTTCCTCCACACTCCCACCCCCGACAGGCCAGCCCCACCTCTCACCAGGTCCACATGATGTCCCGTTCGCCAGGTGGAGTGGCAGGCATGGGCCCCGACTTCTCAGATATACCCCAAGGTTTGATGACACCTTCCAGGGCCAGTCTCAACCTGGACCTGTATGACCACCATTGGTCAGGGCCCCCAGGTCCCGAAGGGGCTCCTTCAGCCAGGCCACCCCAACCACAAGGTCCATTCAGAGGGGAGGTGCGTGTCCCCAGCAGAACCAACTCTTTCAACAGTCGTTCTGCATGTCCAAATGGTGTACGCCCCACGATGCCTGCACCACCTGCTGCTGGAAAACAAGACTCCTCACTTGTCCCTCCTAACACCCTCACAGCGGTAACATCCCCACCCATCCAACAACCAGTCAAGAGTATCCGTGTGATGAGGCCAGAACCAAAGACAGCTGTGGGACCATGTCACCCAGGCTGGATGACTGCTCAGACCCAGGAACCATCAGAACCTCTGGCCTACATGCCAGAGGAAACATATCCTCTGGAGGCTGCTCAGGAACCACGCTGCCCTCCTCCACCTTACCCAAAAAATTTGCTCATGACTGGAACAGGTGGCGATCCGGGGGTCCTGGAAGGAGTTGGAGCCATTTGTGGAGCTCAGGACCTCAACAACCCTGCTGCCAGAAGCACACACACTGGCAGCGCAGGGAGTGGAAAGGCTGACGATGGGCAGCAGGTGAAAGAAAAGACCAAGATGGGCAAGGCAGAAAAAACAATGAAAGACAAGAAGCAGATCCAGACATCCCCAGTTCCTGTGAGGAAAAATGGACGAGATGAGGAAAAGAGGGAGTCCCGCATCAAAACCTACTCTCCTTTTGCCTTCAAGTTCTACATGGAGCAGCACATAGAGAATGTCATGAAGACGTACCAGCAGAAACTGAACCGCAGGCTTCAGCTGGAGCAGGAGATGTCCAAGGTAAGACATAATAGCAGACTAGTAGTTAGGTGGTTAAAAGTACTATTTCTGTTGCACTCCTGAAGTGCTTTACACAGAAAAACAACTTAAAAAAAACACACAGGTCTAAGTAAAACAAATTAGCTGCACTAAAATAGTCTCTTCTTTTTTAGATAAATGGTTTACACAAATAAGCATACTTTTAAATGGTCTAAAGATGTAAAGATTTTTCCTTCCTGTGCAAGCGGTTCTCTCAAGAAGTTGTTTGTTGTGTTTGATGTTGAAGAAATTTCAATGTAATGGGCCAAAACTAGTCACCCTCAGGTAAAGCTCTTGAGTCTGCACAAAAGATTAGAACTTTAATAAGCATGGAGCATTTGTAAGTGAGATGTTTTCAGCCATTGAACTCTCCCTGAGGACTGTTTTTAGACCGAAGGAGCTTTGGTTGTCCAGCAAGAAGTCAATCGATTCACACTCGTATTTGCATGAGCTTTATCTGAATCATAATTTTGGCATTTTGATCATTTTCTTTAAAGTTATTCAGGGGCATCTTTAAAGCATCAATGACTATAAATGAGTGGAATAAGTTGAATTTGAAAACTCTGGGTTTCTTGGAAATCTCGGCTGAAAAATGATCTTGTTTCTAAACTGTTTTGAGGACTGCTTCTCTTCAGCTTGTCTCCTTTCTGCCCAGGCCGGCCTGTCAGAGGCGGAGCAGGAACAAATGAGGAAAATGCTGAACCAAAAGGAGTCCAACTACAACAGGCTACGACGTGCCAAAATGGATAAGTCTATGTTTGTGAAAATCAAGACTTTGGGCATAGGCGCTTTTGGTGAAGTGTGCCTTACACGTAAAGTAGACACTGGTGCTCTTTATGCCATGAAGACACTGCGTAAGAAAGATGTCCTCAACCGCAATCAGGTGATTTCCTGTACTTTTTCTTCATTAGTTTTGTGCACAAAGATTTTTTTAAATCTTTGTTTAGCATGTTTTTAAACAGAACATTCACTATTTAGCTGACTTTTTGTGCCTTTTTCTTTTAAAATTTTGCTGATGACGACAAGCTGTTTTGCAAAATAATCTAAATGAGTACCTGTGGTTCAGGTGGCCCATGTGAAAGCAGAACGCGACATCCTGGCGGAGGCAGACAACGAGTGGGTGGTACGGCTTTACTACTCCTTCCAGGACCGCGACAGCCTCTACTTTGTCATGGACTACATCCCTGGAGGAGACATGATGAGCCTGCTCATCCGAATGGGCGTCTTCCCTGAACATCTGGCGCGCTTCTATGTGGCTGAGTTGACGCTAGCCATCGAGAGCGTCCACAAGATGGGTTTCATCCACCGTGACATCAAGCCAGACAACATCCTCATCGACCTGGACGGGCACATCAAGTTGACTGACTTTGGTCTGTGCACAGGCTTCCGCTGGACGCATAACTCCAAGTACTACCAGAAAGGTGAGGTGATTTGGATTTGTGCTTACCTGAAGGAGAAAATCTTGATGTGATTTGGAGGATTCAGCATTATATGTAACTATGTTTATTTTTAACCTTTATTTAAAGTACTAGTTGTAACCTAAACTTTAATTGAACATGTGTGTCCACACATTTTCCATTAGGCATAAAGTGCTTACCGAAGCAGTTTTTGAGTTTATTCGGTCTTATCTGAGCTCCATCTTATCCAGGCAACTTTAAACTGTTTCCTGTTCAGAGCTTAACAACGTTACTCTTCCTCTTTGGTTCGCAGGTAGTCACGTCAGACAAGACAGTATGGAACCAAGCGACTTCTGGGACGATGTCTCTAACTGTCGCTGCGGCGACCGGCTCATGACACTGGAGCAACGCGCCAATCGCCAGCACCAGCGCTGCCTGGCCCACTCCCTGGTCGGAACGCCGAATTATATCGCACCTGAGGTTCTCCTGCGTAAAGGTAGGTGAAATCTAGGCTTGGGATCACTGCAGATGCACCAAGACAGAGCCTCAATTGAGTCACCAAAATTTTTTTTAACTGTTTAGATGTCAGAAATTAGATTCTGCTGCTTTGACACTCACGGCTTGGGGGGTGGACTGTTAATCCACTACGTTTAAGGTTTTGGATTCAATTCTTGAACATCTCATAAATATTTGTGCAAGTAAATTAAGTGAAGACTAAAATGTTCACTTGTTTTGACTGGTGACAACTGATTTTGTATAGCTAATATTTTTTTTTAAAACAATTCCTTAAATTTCCATATCTTCTCTGTCTCCTGTACATTAATGTTAATTATTGGAAGATTATTTGAAGAAAATCATAAAGTATTGTCTCAATGTCACAAGCTTAACAATTCAATACTTTTTAAAGCATAGATAATTGTTTTAATTTGTTATTTTGGGTGAAAGAGCAGAAGAAACTTTAGTCCTGCTTGTGTGCGATTTGTTCAGAAAATTGTCACTTGAAGGCACTTAATCCACAGATGCTTCATTCCATTACAGATCAGTGCTCTGAAGCACAGAACCAGCAGAAGAAGAAAATGTGGCTGAATAAAAAATAGTAATGCTTGACTTTATGTTTGCTTTTCAAGTGAGAAAGCGCTTATTGAATAAGCTGTGTGCTGTGTGCAGGCTACACTCAGCTGTGTGACTGGTGGAGCGTGGGAGTGATCCTGTTTGAGATGCTGGTGGGACAGCCACCTTTCCTTGCTTCAACACCTACTGAGACTCAGATTAAGGTTAGTATTTGCTTTGATAATTGATATATTTGTCTGTTGGACGTCAGTTTTATATACAGATGTGAGCAGCTGCAGCAGTTAAGGTCAGATCAACAGTGGCAGATTCGATCAGCTCAGTCGGCAAAAACCAGCCAGTCTTTTCAGAGTCGGTCGGTTTTTTTAATTCTACATCAAACATCAATATGACACACATCTATAGTAGCCATCTTGGCAGAGGTCGAATCAAGAAAAAAAATTATGGAAAAGAAAATGATAATGATCAAGCAACAAAAGCAAACAAAAGTAAATGTGACTTAACCTCCTCATCTATAGGGGGACAAAAAGCTAAAAACAGCAAACATTTTTTTGATGTGGATTTAACTCTACCTTCCTTTTGACTTGATGTTAGGGGAAGTAATACTTATGCTGAGTGTGATTTTTACATCATTTTAGTCACTTTATTTTCTGTATGGCACAGTAAAAAGGAGAGGATTCAGGGAAGCCGGTTCAGGCTGTGTCTACTCTAAAACCACTTATGATAACCCAACGCTGGTAGTTCCCAGGCCTAAGGAAGGAATAAGAGGGTAACTGTTCACTCAGCTACCTGGTTGAGGCTAAAAGAGTAGCCTATGTTTGTGTCTCTGTGATAAACTGAGCACCCTTGAATTTGAACTTTTCCTCCACTTTCAGATGTTCATATTAGGTGTTTGACAAGGTAGCTAACCTGGAGGATTAACAACTTCATTCTGTCATATCCTATGCATCTCAAAGAAAAGTGTTTCAGTATGAAAGCAGAGAAAAAAAACGTAACAAGAACTGTAGGCATATTTCAGTTTCATGTCCCAACTTTACCACACTTTCAGATTTGAATTGCCTGAGACTTCCTGCATTATGTCTCTGTCCCTGTAGGTCATTAACTGGGAAAGCACACTGCAGGTGCCCGCTCAGGTCAAACTGAGCCCAGAGGCTGTCGACATCATTGGCCGCCTCTGCTGCTCTGCAGAAGACCGCCTGGGTGCCAATGGTGCGGGGGAGATCAAGGCCCACCCCTTTTTTGCCCAGGTGGACTTCTCCAGCAATCTGCGGCAACAGCCTGCACCCTACCGGCCAAAGATCGCTCACCCGATGGACACGTCCAACTTTGACCCGGTGGAGGAGGAAGGTGGCCCGGGAGCATGGAGCGACAGTGGAGACAGCACCCGGGCCTTGGACACACTCTGCTCCCCACATGGGAAACACCCAGAGCATGCCTTTTATGAGTTCACCTTCCGTAGGTTCTTTGACGACAATGGCTGCCCCTTCCGTTACCCAAAACCGCTCGAGGCACACGAGGTGATGCCAAACATCACTGGAGCCATGGGCCCAGACGAAGAGGAGGAGGGGCAAGAAGAAGAGGTGGAAGAAGAGGAAGATGAAGAGGAGGAGGAAGGAGAGCAGGGGGAGGGATGTGAGCCAGTGTACGTCTAGAGCTGCACTCTGACAAGCTTTCTGAGCAGCTTGTGTCTGATACTGCTTATCACTCAGCTCTGTCACTGCTCCTCTCTGGTGTACGTCTGTGTGTAGAGGTGTGAATGCTGCACAAGTGTGTGTCTGTATATTTTTGCATCTCTGACATGTGGGATTATTGCAGGAGCAGGATGGATGAACATTGCCACCTTGTGGAATCTCTACTGCGCTCCACAGTGACTTTAAATTTAAAACCTCTCTGATCCGGGACCAAGAAACAACTGAAAAGAGGTGGTTCATATTCTTGGGAATGCTAGGATGCCTGGTTTGATTTTGAGCTCCATTCCTGGTTCTTCCAGGGGTTTCTTGTCCCATTCCTTCCACCCTTGGTCTTAAAGATGACTGAAAAACCTCCACGGTGGCCTTTATGACACAGGAGCTAATTCCTGTTCTGCCTGAGTTGCTTTACAGTCAAGTATTGAAGACAGCGAGTTAGGGTTGAACCAGTTTACCTGTTGATCACGTCTCCTTCACAGCTGCTGCAAAATAAGCTACAAAGGCACATACATGCACATGCACGCACTCGCGCTTATTCATCACGGCTCGTAAAGGGTGTTAGACTTCAGGTTGAGTTCAACGGCCATGGTGATCTTTTTGACCCTTTTCACTCTAATTAGAGTCGACAAAGAGATCTCTCTGATGTTGTCACCCACAACAGAAAAACCTGTCGTCACGTGTTGTGAGACAAATAAGAAGTGCCTTTTTTTTTTCTTTTTTGCAGCATCAAATATATAGTTGCTTTCTTATGTATTTACACCTGCCTCATGTTGTGCCAATTTTAATTTAGTAAGACTGAGTCTCCTACCTCAGAGGTAGCCGTTAGACATAAGTTTTTCTATTCTGACAATTTCAAGGCTCAGCTCTAAAGTCATTTTTTTAATCATAAAGTCTTAGCGCTGACTTTGGAATTCTTCTAAAAGATAAAATAAACATTCAGACTTTTGTTTCTGCATGGTTCAAGACTGCACTACTGCAGCATACGTTTTATTACTATCAGCCACATCACTGTTACCCTGATATACAATGATATATTTTTCTATAAAGTACAAGAAGAGTCAGATCACGTGAAAACTGCTCTCGCATTCAAACTGTACTTTTGGTGTTGGTGCAACACGTGTTTATTCTTTCTTTGTTCTTTTTCCGAGAAAAACAAACTGAGTACCATGAAATCCAACCTGATTGAACAAATCAGAGCCAGACCTGTACAGGCCTGAATCTGTCTGGGCAGATGAGGCTCCAGTTCCACACAGAAGCAAAGCGCTCATTCACACACACACATATACATTACATCTTTACACACATATTATTCACAGAAATGCACAAATGTACAGCTGTTATGCAAAGATCATCCTGCAGTTGCACTGCACCTAAAGCAGTCTCCACGAAAACAAAGCAACGTGTCCTTACAACAGCCAAACATGTGATAGTATGACTATGTGCAATACAGAAATGACATATGTATATAGTTTTCTAAACACTTAATATCCTTTTGAAAGTTTAGTCCTGAAATGTGCAAATATATTGGTTTATATATGTATTTTCTCTTTTCAGTTACAACATGCTGCTTATTATTGTGATTAATATTATTTACATTATTACTATTTGTTATTATTATTGTTATTATTATTATTATTATTACCTGTTTTCTTTTGCTGCAGTCTAAAGAATTGGAGACGTAAGCATGTTTGGGTTCTGAAAGTAACAAACTGTGTGCCTTCCTTACTGAATGTTGTAGTGCGAGTCGCCACTGGATGATAAGGAAGATGATGATGATGATGATGGTGTGTTAGGTGTTTGTAAACTTTGCCGGCGGATTCCTCGCCTGTTGCAGCCCGGCTGGCCCTGGCTGCAGCGTAGGGGAGGGGAAACAGGGTTGATGGGTTCCAGTTCAGACCGAGATGGAAGACAGAGGACAAAATTAGGAGATGAAACAGAGTGAGGCAAGTTGGCTTCAGGGAATGTTTTTTTTTTGTTTGTTTGTTTGTTTTGTGTGGGTTTTTTTTTTTTTTGTTTTGTTTTGTTTTAAAGAATGAATGAATGGCTTTTCTCTATGTTAGGAAACTAGACAAAATTAAAATTGAAAGAGTTTGGTACATTTTCTTTTATTTATCCAAAATGACCACAAGTTAAAGTGTTGTTTAACCCTGTACTGTTAATACAGAGCTGTGCCATGTTCTGTTTAGCACCTGACGTTACCATCTAATAACTTTTTTGCTTATTGACAATCAGCAAGCAGTGAACACTCTCTTTGAGTTGAACTGAACTTTTCGGTCAAACTAATTAATACCAAACTATTCCAGCAGTATTTTGAATGTCACACATATTTATGTTATAGTCAGAACTGTAAAGTGGTTCTCTGGGTGATAGAAAATGTGTGGTTAAGAGTTTGTTGACTTGTTTTTCATGATGATGTTTTGATATTTTGTTTCTGTAAATGTGCCATTTCTAACATGAGCAGCACTATCTTAAGACCCTCTTCTTGTTTTCATCACTTTCCCACAGATCCCTGTTATCTGCCGTTGTTCTTAATCTGGGTGGGTGGGGACGGAGGGGGGTCTGCATATACACATGCTGTGTTTACTTGCAACACTCCTCTTGTTCTGGTCTAAGCCAGCTAGTAGAAATTGATATAAATAAGATAAGGAAAATTGGTCAGAAATATTCAACTCTTAAAATTAAACAGTAATGTTGGTGGCTTTCCCCCTTTGAATCTCATGGAAACACCCTCCCCTGGTGTTTTTCTAAAACTCAGTCTTACTGTTGCCACAAATGGGTTTTAGCAAAGGGAAACAGTTGTTGCCACTGTTCAGTGTTCCAACTCAGGTCTCGTTCAAATATCTAAAGCTGCGTTTCAAGATTCAAGCTTTTTCATGTCAGTTTCTGCAGTATGTGAGTACATACACAGGAATCGAAAAAGGACGTTTATCTCCATTCCACAGTCTAAAAATACAGAGAATACTTTTAAGACAATATACAAAAAGTACAATAAAGAGGAGTAAAATTCACACTAGGAGAGAGGTATAAAGTGTAAAAGTAAGCATTTCTGCAAACAGAGTTGTGCAAGAAAAAGATTGTACTGTTCAAAATACAGATGCTTGCTCAATTTGATTGAAGGGGATTGTTTAATTTTACATTTCATATCTGACTGGCAGGTTTGTTGCACGGCTTCACAATAGGTCTAACGTAATTACAATGTGGCATAACGTGTTTCCTTCATGAACCTGTCTGATAGTGGTTTAAACTGTTCCAAAGCCAGAAGGGTGCATGTAAACACAGCCGGTGTTTTGCCAATGAGCTGCAGAGATAAAGTTGTTTTTTTACACCTCACTGAGTCTATTTAGATGATGGTGATTGCTCTGCCACTCTTCCTCATTCGGTTGGTCTTTCAGTCTAAATGTCTGACAGCACATCCTTGCTCTTTTCCAAGCCTATCAGTGACTGTTTTTCCAATTTGCTTTGGATGGGCATCTGTGTGAAAATGCTTAAAAACAAGTGCCACAGCCAGCTGTGAGAGTGCCACAAAGTGTGTGAGGCGATTCCTGAATGCGTTTCTGTTTCATAGTGTAGAGAGTGATGACTGACAATCTTTAACGGACTTGGTGTCCTCTGATCTGATTACCTGGCAAGACTTACTTGTCTTTTTTCTTTTTGTATTTTTACTCTAAGGAATCTCTGCTTTGCTCCTTCATGTATGATACAGCTCTGTTACTCTTAAAATTTATATTTATACAGATATACATATTTTTTGTATCTTTTCCTTTTTTTCAATTTTCCTTGTGCTAAAATTAAAAATCTATCAATACACAGTATTATAGAAGATGTAATTTGGACAGCTATCTCTTTTTTTACAGTTATGTATGAACTGAGAATTTGTTAAAAAAAATGTTTTTACTGTCCTTGTGTGTAAAATGTATGTATATATTAAATTAACCAACTTGGAATTGAGTGGATTCAAGTGTGAAAGAAACATCAGTAAGCGCTATTTTTTGCACACTAGATAAAATATTTGGGCTCATTAGTAAGACATTGGTTACGCTGTATAAATTAATTATATACAGTTGTTGCTATTTATCAGCAACTTAACTTTACAGAGTAACTCACAAATCAGTTATAATTTTCACTATCTCAATATTTTGAGTTTTACTATATAAATGGCTCTTGAAGTTTTCTGATAATGTTTGACAGTTTTATAGTTTTGGCTTTATACAATCCTATAATGGATTTAAAATACAACAGTCAAGATGCGATTAATGTGTAGACGTTCAACTTTAATTTCAGAGGTTTTACAGAAGTATGGCATTTACCAGTTGGGAATTAGTTATGTCCAGCAAAGTACCTCCAGTAGTGAGTTGGCATTTGACATCTGCTTCACTGGAATTTCCAACATGAAGTCCAAAGATCTCAAGTGAAGCACATTAGGTTTAAAAATAACATACATATATGAGATATTTTTTAAAAATTATATGTGATTAAATTAATAGTCTGACACATTTTTAGAACGAAAGCAGTCAACATCAAAACATGTGAATGACAGGTGAATTATTTTCATAGTGAAGAAAAAGTCCTTCACAACATGAAAAGAAGTCAGAAGATTGGTGTATCATTGTCAACATCTACATTCAAAGACACCTTCATGAAGGTAAATACAGAGGATTTACAACAAGGTGCAAAGTACTGGTAACATTCAACAGCTGAAAATCCAGAAGAGGATGGTGGAGTGGAGTAGAGTGGTTGACCGCCTTCTACAATCAGCTGCTATGAACCACGAGGCAAAAATCTAACATCTACGTTGAGGCCAACCCAGAAGTAATAAAACTTGCTGTTCATTGACAGGTCACTAGGGGGCTAGCTCCACAAGTGAGTCAATCGCCACTGAGTCCAACTTTGTTCTAAAAATAATCATATTTATAAAACAAATTTATGAATTTATATAATGCATTGCATCTATTCATAATATTGGGCATGTATTTTTTTTTTTTTTTTTGCAATCAGCTTAGCCAATGGCTAACAATTATCACTTCCACAACAGTCATTGTCACGCTACTGAACTCAGTGAAGCCATTAGTGGTTGGTACTAACCCAGTGTGGGCTAAATAGAAGTGGTCATTTCTGTCTTTGCCACCAAAAGTATATCTGAACAGGAATATTCTGCTGCAAAGGTTTGTTGACAGCTCTACAGCTCCTCCAGCTGGATCGGGCTGAAGTAGCTGGTAGCCATGGCTAACTGACTGACATGAGATGTAGTGTTCCAGTTGTCTTCCAAGGGCTGTTTGCTCTGCCCATGATTGCAAAATGATGCATGCAGTAAAAGAAAATAGATTTTTAAACCATTCTTCAGAAAACTAATGGGTGATGTCACTGATAGTCTGTCTTATAATTTTACTGACTATAATGTCAATAAAGCTGTAATGACATGGTTGAAAATTTTGTTTTTTTCCCACCTCTGTAGTATTTTGATCAAAGCATGTCAAAGACGTTCCAGCTTTTGAAGAAAGGCCGTATGTTGCCTATCCTGAAATGCAGTTTTAAACTTTTAGTACTTGTAATAAGTTTTTTTTTTTTTTTTTTGATGGATCAGGTAAGTCGTTCTATTTCTACTATTTTTATTCCAGGAATTTCATGTTTTATTTCTAAATCCTGCAGGACGTTAAAGCCCGTGTTTAAAGTTTGACAGCAGTTTAAGTGTTTTTATGGCGTTACGTAACCCGCCGTGGCGCGCGCTGCACCCAGCCGGGTACCAGCAGCGCCGTAATCCCACAATGCAGAGCGCATGGCGCGTCATTGGAGAGGGACGACGATGGCGGCGGTCGGTGCACCAGAAGTGATCACACAGCTGGAGAGCGCTGCCAAAGTTTTAATGGTGAGAAACGCGTTGTTGTTTCACGGTCACGACTGCCGCGGTGTCCGAGTCCCCACTCCGGCGGGAGTGGGGCGTCGCGAGTCGACACTTCGGTGGGGGTTTGTGGTAGAAATGTGTCCAGTTTAGAAACGGCGTGTGAGCAGCGCCTCGCTTCTCTCCATCACACTGGGGGAAAAAAAAGACAAAATAAATCTTTCCAGTTCGTTACCTTCCCTCCTCTCCAGCTTTAACCGGTACCCACGTCTGGTGTGGACCGTTTCCATCGTGACTCGGTTTTCCAGAAACTTCGTGTCGCTGTCCTCTGAGCCGCTAACTCAAGTTTTTATTTTCTTTTTCTTTGGGAGCATCTCCTGTCTGTCAGCGTGACTCTTGTGTAACTCTGTGGTTTGGCTTTATCTCACACTTTCCCAGCTGAAACACCGGGACACCGAGCGTTTGTCTCTCCCCGGACTGAAACAAATGACTGGACGACAACAGCTAGGAGCCAGGCAGCTAACCATGTGCATGTGTCGGTTAAAAAGGCTAGCTGCTGTATTTACTAGCTTTTCTTCCAGCTTTTAACGGATTTCTTAACTAAAACGGGGCCCCTCAAAGATGACAAAGTTCAGGATTATCGAGACCTCTACAAATGCTCCTTATTTTAGTCAACTGCAGATGTCTTTCCCCGGGGTCTGGCTGTAAGTTGTCGTTGTGTCAGTCACTATGCGTTCACGTGTGGAAACATAGAGCTTTAACTGTTTGGAAATACACGCGTGTCAAAACATACTTTCTTGAATATGAGGCTGTTTGATTCCATGTTGGAGGAGGTGGTTTGGGATTGACATTTCTGTAAAGTAGGACCATTCAAAAGTTTGGATACATCTATATTTTCCAGAGCCTCGGATGTATTTGAGGGTAAATGACTATAACAAATTCAGTGTTAGTTTTTATTACTTTATTGAGAATCCTTTACAGGCAGTGACTTCAGTTGTTCTGTTTTGTTTACACTTGTTCAAGATTCAGGGTTCTTGTCAGTTTCTGCAATATGTGAGTAATCGAAAAGGACGTTTCTGTCCATTCCACAGTGCAAAAAATACAGATAATAGTTTTAAAATACAATATACAAAATGTACAATAAAGAAGAGGGGTATAAAAAAGTGAGTTTTAAGGTAAACAGTGGAGTTGTAGTGTCAGAAAAAGATTACGTAGTGCAAAATTGTTCTCAGCATTTGAATTGAAGCTCAGTTTTAGTCTGAGATATTCTCCTAACTTTACATTTTTGATTGTCAGCACAAAAATTGATTTCAATTGAATTTTCTTTTTCTTTAACTATATTTTTGTATGGGGTTATGCAATAAAGACTTAACTGTAAATGGAAACACATTAGAAGTAGAATCAAGCGTAATATGAGCAGAAGTAACTTGTACCAGTTGTAAAGCATGGTGGTGGAGGAGTGATGATGTGGGCTTGTTTTGTAGCAACGTGACTTGGGCACCTTGCATTTATGGAGTTTACTAGATATACTAGCATAGTCTACAATGAGATGTGAGCCTATCTATATCTACAACATGACAGTCATCCCAAACATTCAAATAAATTTACATTATGGTCGTGGATAAAGAAAAAGATCAGCATGTTGCAATGCTTTCGGTAAATTGTGTTGTATTTGCCACATTTTAAGACCTTCTAAAGGCCAAATTAAATGATTATTTCCTCATACACAAAACCTTAGAATGGGGTGGTGTAAGTTTTGTCTCATGACCAGTCTGTAATCATATTGTGGTATTTTGCTTTTTTTTATTATTATTCCTTTTTTCTTTTTTTTAAAGGTAGACGTTTGTATTTTTATGCTTGGAAGTAGCAGAAATTGGCATGTGAATGTGTGTGTTTCTGACACACATTCACATGCCAGTGTGGGGTGGGACAAGTGTGGGTGGTTTGTCTTCTAAATGTGTCTGAGCTGTAAACAGATTGCTGTTATTTTCAGTATATTTGACCCTTCTAATTATGAGTTAATTTTTTTCTAAACTTTCATTCAGATCCTCTTGTGACACTGCAGTCCCAGAAATCTGAGGGTGATAAAATGTGGACTCAACAAGTGAACTCAGTTTAACAAAGACAAAAGCAAACAGCCCAAAACCACATGAAATGCAATTTATATACAGAGATGGCTTTTAAATGGTATTCCAGTTGTATTTGCACAGATGTGTCTATCTGAGCAGGGGGGTTGCTCAAAGATGTTTCAATAGTCTTTTGTATCATTTGCAGTTCACTCCAAACTATAACAACATGAAGCAGAGGGACAGAAGTGATGGGTCTCCTCTGTTAGCTAGCCTTAGCTGTGACAGCTGACCTGACCAGGCATCTGCTGCACCGACATATCTGCCACTAACTTGTTGAAAACTTGGATTGTGCGAACATAAGCAGTGTGACCGTAGCGGTTCACTGCCTTCTACTGTGGACTGTGGTTCCATTCATTCTATGCATTTAGGTTACCGTAGCAACCATGTGGACTAGGGATGATACACAGATAGGATTTCATCACATGCAATATATAACGTAAATGGTGAGCTGCAAAGATCAGATGTACTGAAAATAGGATTTGGGCTTGGAGAGTGCAACACTAGTCTGAATGCATTAGCTACGCATGAATAGATTCACCGATGGACTGAACCACGTCTGTCTGCAACACACTTAACCTCCTAAGACCTGAGCTCTTGTTTGGTATGCATTTTTAATTTGGTACAACTATTTTGGCTTATTAGGGCTTGACAAGTATAAAAATCAAACAGTGTGTGCAGTTCTCTGGAAGTGACTGTGTTAATCAACTAATAAAAGAGGACATGCAACTCAACATGTTGGTATTTATGATGCATTTCTGGCATTACTAATAAATGCTTTAGTAATGAGTCGACAATGAATTGGCCCATAGAAATATTAGTCTGCTTTTAAAATTTGTGTAATTTTAGGCATCCACGTTTTTTTGTTTTTTTTTAAAAAAAACGGCAACAAAAAAACAAACTCATTCTGTCAGATTTTTCTTTCTTAACATCAGAGACTATTTCGTGTCTGTTTACCAACAAATTATACTATTATCAATTGTGTAATTTAGGTGGGAGAACTGTTAAGTCTTGTATTAAGATCAGATTGACCATTGTTCCTAAATTTTGTTCTGGTGCTCAAGTTTGCAGTTTCAAGCATCAGTGGTGCTTGTGTGAATTTAGTATGGTGCCCTGCTAGCCGTATGTTGTCTTTCATCTGTTCATGATACATTTTGTGGTTTGAAGTCAGTATGTGCAGTGTGCTCTCAAATAAAAAGGTCTTTTTTCTCTCTGCTGCCTTCAGACGTAGTGCAGTGTTTACTGCAATTAGGGCTGGAATGTGACTTTCCTGCAGAGCGATATCATTGAGACCTTCCTCTATAGAAATCTCTGCTCTGCTTTCTCACTTTTATTCCTTGTAGAGCAGCATTGTCCATGATATATAAAATGATTTTTGGCGATATTTTTCTTTTATTTTCTCCTCCACCTGGGAAGCTTATCATTGCTGTTGCTTCATTGGTTGTCATTAAAACTGTCAGATTTCAGCTCTTTTATGCTGAAACTTTAGCAGAATGAAGGATTTTTACTTCATCACAATGTAAAGAAAATTAATCGTCCTCACTATATTCCCTTGTGTTTGCTTTTATTTAAGATATAAAAGAGTCACGCAGTTATATTATCATTAGGAACTTGGCTTAGCAGGAAAACTTGTGAGCGTATTCTATTATAATGTAAACAAAGTTATAATCCCACAAAATTTTATTGACATTGTGTGAATTTACAACTTCATCTACATAGAAAATCTGATATGGTAAAGAAAAACAAGATTTTGTTTTATTTTATGTTTGTAGGAAAGGTCTCTTGGAAATATTTTATTTCACTTGAAATTGCATTTAATTATTTTTATTTATTTGGTTGAACAGTTGTTATATTATTCTTTAAGTATAGTCTAAATGAAGCATATACATGAAGCTTTTAAATTGAAAATGATAAAGTTCGAATGGGGGGGTTTAAATGTATGTATTTTTTAAAATCTCAATATGCGAATCTTGTAAATTGTTATTTATTGTTATTTAATCTTTATTTCTATTTGATTTTTTTACTCAAAATGCTCATTTTGCTTGTTTACAGGCACCGCCGTCCATGGTCAGCACAGAACAGAGACAGCATGCTGAACACGTCTTCCTCTCCTTCAGGAAGTCCAAATCCCCTTTTGCCATCTGCAAGCACATCTTGGGTAATTATGAACTAAATCAGTGGTTCTCAGCTGGTCTGGCTTTGGGACCCACTATCACTCTGTAGTGACGAGCTGTAACCCAAATCGTGGACAATTTTCAACCTCTCAGATGTATTTAATGAATACATGGTGCAGTTTAAACGTTAGATTGTGTAGAATTAACAGCGATTTCATGCACAAACATGAAATAAAAAGTAAGAAATAATTCCAAAAATCTGTAATTTACCTGAGGCAAAAGCTCACAAACCACTAAAAATGGGTCTCTGACCCACTTTTGAGTCCCAACCCACCAATTGAGGAACACTAGATTTAATAATTTAACTTGATCCTTTGGATGCACGCAATGTTGAGAAACATTCATTTAGCAAAAGTCACTATTTTTTGGACAGAGTTCTGCAAGGTTGTTGATATTACACATTCTTCAGTTTAATTTAATTTTAATAAAATTTGTTCCCCAAACCTGGGCTTCAACCTCTGTGGTTTGGTAAAAAAAAAACAATAATAATAATCAGGTGTGATGTTTGATTAAAAACTAACATTTAAAGGTCACCTACCCCCATACCAACAGTATTCAGCTCTCATCTGATTATACTTTGAGCACTAACTTAACATGAATCAGAGTTGCTGTAAATCTTAAATGTATCCAGAATATCCTTGTGGTCCAACTTTCAAAAGTTTTACTCCTACATATCAAAGGATATGGCATATCTCGTCTCGATTCTTAAGCTAAATAAATAAATAAATAAACTGTGTGCTTTGTACAAGGCTTTTACTTACTGGGTGTATGCGTTTGGTGTGTTTAATAAACCTGTCTAATTTTATCCTGCAACAAATTCTTTGTTCATTAATGATTTTAAAGATCTTTGATTGTTAACATCAATTTAAGTTAAGTCAGCTAAAAATAACATGAACTTTTCTGTCAAACATCTGCAACACATGTTCTAGCTTTTTGTTTTTTATTATTATTATTTTGTTCCTTTCTCTTTACATTTGTCTTCCCATGTCCCCACCAGAGACCAGTAAGGTGGACTACGTGCTGTTCCAGGCAGCCACAGCCATCATGGAGGCCGTGGTACGGGAGTGGATCCTGTTGGAGAAGACCAGTATCGAATCACTACGAGCATTCCTCCTCACATATGTCTTGCAGAGACCCAAGTAAGTAGGAAAATGAGGAAAGAGCTTAGCAAAGCAGTTTTTTTTCTTAGTCAAAAATGCAGAAAACTATTCAGCAAAATAAATGAAGTACCTTTCCAAATTCCATGTTTGTATTTTGGATACTAGACTAGAACTGGGCTCTTGCTACAGTTGTAAAGCTAAACATAAAATACACTGATATAAGAACTTGCACTACCTGCCCAAAATGTCACTACCCGGATTTGAGTAAGCAAATGCATAAAAGTCTACCAATAAAAAGTGTCGTGGTGAGAAGTTCCAGGACTCTGACTAATGCAGTATTAGAAGACACATGATGTGGTCATGGAAAAGAACCTACTCTACTTCAGAGGCATAAGACTATTAGTTCATATGAAGCAAACAAAATAATTTGGGAAATTGCTTAAATTAATAAAAATTAGGTCAAAGAGCTAATGCATAATGAAAACCTGGAAGGACAGTGGTGTGTGACTTTGTTTTTGGCCAGGCAGTGTGTGTAGTACTGTTTCTCTGCAGTCTGTGAAAGACTCCTGGATGTGAATATTTGACAGACCTGTTTGCTTTCTTGCCTTTAATTCAGGGAGTCAGTCATTCATATTTTCAAATGTAAAACTTTAGTCTTGGCACATTGCACCAAGAATAATCTCTAAGAAGATTCTTGAGATGTCCACCTCAAACTTTTATGTGTTTGCTACACGATTTGTCTAATATTGCTTTATATTTTGATGAGATGCGTTTCCTTTCAGCTGCTCCCTTCAGAAGTAGCCACAGCAAGCCATCAGTCTCCGTCTAATCCTATCCTCTGCATCTTCTTCTCTCACACCAACCGCCCTCATGTCGTCCTCCACTACATCCATCTACCTCCTCTTTGGTCTTCCTCGAGGCCTCCTGCCTGGCAGTTCCCACCTTAACATCCTTTTATTTCTCTCAGATGTATTCCTTGATTGATGTTACACATTGCACTGCAGTATCCGACGTGCCGTCAATCATTGGTGTTAATTATCTGTTTAGTTTTATTGGAATAGACGGTGTAATGGGAAAAGATAAAAAAGTAATGTTATCCAGGTGTCGTCAAGTGTTCATTCAGCTAATTGTTGTGTCTCTCTCCATCTAAAGTTCTTTGAAATTACTTGTGGTCATCAGTACTGGTGGTGCTGTATAAATAAAAGTGAAATTGGATTTAATCAATACAATACAAAGAAAAGAAGCTACCACTGAGCAAGCTAAGAAACAACATTCACATTTCCCCGTTAGTTTTTGGTCTACGTACTTATTAGACTTCATCAGGACAACAAACTTTTTTTTTTTTTTTTTTTCCCCCGCAATGACTTGATGTTCTCTGCAGTCTGCAGAAGTATGTCCGTGAGCAGATCCTGCTGGCCGTGGCGGTCATCGTGAAGAGAGGCTCTTTGGACAAAAGTATCAGCTGTAAAAGCATCTTTCATGAGGTCGGACAGCTCATCAGCAGCGGGAACCCCACAGTGGTGAGAAACACGTGCCTGAATTATAGATGTGCTGCACATTATCCAGTACGTAATGGTGTGCTATTGATTCTGTTCAGTTACAATGAACAAATCATTGCTATGAACAGCAAGTGAGGTGAAAAAGAATAAAATGTAGGCAGTTAATCCTTAAATAATTCTGGTCCTCTTTCATGGCAGTCAGCATCTTTCTGATTTATTTCTTTACTGAGTGTTCCAAAATGTGACAGTAAGAAATTCTTAATTAAATAGGTTTCTGCTTTCATCATTTATTTGTATTTGTGCCCAGATGGACCATGTTCTTTGTTTTTCTCAGGTGACAAACCTGGATGAGGTTGATTTCGGATGAAGGAGAGTTTGGTCAGAAAATATTTTCAAACAAAAAGTACAAAGGCAGTTCAGTGAATAAAGGTTCATCTATGTTTGCGTAGTTGGAAGAAAGTATATCAGTGACCTGCTGTCAGTGTCGATGCCATTAGTTTGATTGTTCTCATGATGACAGAAGTCAACAAATTAAAGACTGACTCGGAGTTCAAGAATGCCTTAGTCCACACACACATTTAGAAAAATGTCTTTATTCACATAATAAAATCCAGCATCTTATTCCTTGTTTATAAACGCAATTTTTGTATTAGTTCTGTCACGTGTTGTAGCTCAAGTCTTCTCGTAATCCAGTAGATGGCAGTACAATATTTGTCTCCAGAACCAATTCCCAAACATGGGAAGGTCAACTCTGCTCCATGGAGGACTGATAGTGCGGTTTGGATTTTAGGTGAACGCGCTCATCGTAGGCTGAAATCTGCAGATTGTCATGTCCTACATGACATTTATAAAATGTTAAACCTGGTCTCCAATGTAAAAGAATAGAAGCTTAAACTTTTTTCTGAATAAAGTTCCATAATAGTCTGATTGAGATTGACATGCAAGTTAGGAGGGAAAACACTGATACTTTGGGGAAATAATGGAAATAAGCTATCACTAAATTAAGGGATATAAGGGATCATTAACTGCTTAGTGGTTATTTGAAAGTATATTATTATAATTCAAAATATTTACTTTTTTAGACAAGATTATGCTTGAATGAGCTCATTCATTTTATGAAATTATAGTTTGTCCTAGTTATGTATACTGGAGGCCTGTTTAAAAAAAAAAAATCAAAAAATCTCAAGTAGTTCCTAAAAATAAATGATTTTGAACCCAGACATGGAAGACACACAGTTTTTCTGCACTTATGTACTTTTCTTTCTTTTTTCCAAAAACCCTTTTCAAACACGAAATTCAGAGCGTTAGTTACTGGGTTCATGTTTTGGGGCAACAGCCATGTCTCACCTCACCTCACCATAACAAATTATATTAACATCTGCTGCAGCTGCTGAAAACATAAGAGTTGAAATTATCACAGTTCTACATATTTTGGGTTATTGAACAATGATTGTTATATTGAAAATACAGTTTGGCCTAATTTTTAAACATTTAATTGCATAGCCTTTTTTTTATTAACTGGAGAAAAACATCAGCTGAATATGTCATCTCCACCATCACATCTGTATGAGAACCCGCACTGTTCACCAAATTGCATGTCCCTCTAGAGTGCAGACTTTTCCTCCAATTATTTTACCATACAAAGTAACTTCAGCCTTATAGGTACTTTGCATTGAAGTTAAAGGAAGGTTAAAAATCCAAATTTAAAATCAGAGCAGGGCTTTGAGCTCATATGCTTTTTAAATATTTTTTTTATGGTGTTTAGTTGGTGCAGATGCTGTAAAAGCAAAAGTAGGAGCTGCAGCTTGTTGTTATAAATAAAAGCACAACAGAAAGTTTTGATGTTCCTTATCTTAGTGACTTAATTGTGCAAATGGCCAGATTGTGCTCAACAGCTGATGAGAAACTAAATGAACCCACTGCTTGTGTGAATCTCTGTCTCTTCATGTGGCCAGCAGCTTTGACTTGTAGACTTGTTGAAGGTGATATGTAAATAGTGTTGCTTGGTCAGATTGCCATTGCAATGCATGTCTGGAAGGGGTTTATTCTAATACATCACTGTAATGGTGAATCAGAAACTTAAATGGACATTCAGCATGTTTTCCGCATTAATTACCAAATATGTTATTGACACATATACAGTATGTCAGTAACACAGATGTCCTCCTGTATCTCTGAAAATGTTACACAGCAGATGTATCTGGATTTATTTTTCACGTGCTCACTGGATGATTGTCTTTATTTCTATGTATAACTATTGACCTAATTAGTGTGGGCAGGTTTTACCCTCTGATTAGTAATCCATGAATTGACGCTTCATCCAAAAATATATCTAGATGCCAGCAATAAACACCACAAAAGTTCAACTTTATTACCTTTGCTAAAACATAACTGTTTTGAAAGTTGTGCAGTGTAAGAAACAGATTTTCATTGTGATTTTGGAACATCATTGCAAACTAATCTCTAAAAAGAGCGTGGAAACAAAAGTTTTAACCAAAAGGTTGATTCTTAATTAGTTTTCTTAAATCTTCACAAAGCCATTGCATTAAAAGCTTCAACTTGTTTTTCCTGTGGGTTTTTTTTTTTTTTCCTTATCTTTTTTGGATTTTCAGTTTTTTTTTTATTAGAGTCAGACGGGTCCTGTGTTTTTTGGGTCATGCCAGCCGTTTGCTGTTGGTTGTTGTTTCTAAGCACGCGATCATCTCCTCTGCAGCAAACGCTGGCCTGCTCCATCCTGACCGCTCTGCTCAGTGAGTTCTCCAGCTCCAGTAAGACCAGCAGCATCGGCCTCAGCATGGAGTTCCATGGCAACTGCAAGCGTCTGTTCCAGGTTTGTTTCCCATGTAGTCCACTGCTTCTCCTTTCTATTCATCCTTCTTTACTCGCCCTCTGAAACTGATCTGTTGTCTCCCAGGAGGAAGGCCTCCGTCAGATCTTCATGTTGACCATGGAGGTACTGCAGGAGTTCAGCCGGCGTGAAAACCTTAACGCCCAGATGTCCTGTGTCTTCCAGCGCTACTTGGCTCTGGCCAACCAGGTCCTCAGCTGGAACTTCTTGCCTCCGAATCATATCCTTTCTCTTCATTGCGTTTTTTGAAATTAACATCAAGTCATATGACAGTTTTCTTAATAGTTATGTTTTTTTTTGTTTGTTTGTTTACCATAGACTAAAACAAAACTCAGGTCGCTGATGAGTGAAATAAAATAAAAAACAACTAATTGTTCTAAATAATAAGTCCTGCTCAAAGCACACAGTTTGATCTTGGAATAAGAGAGTGTGTTTAGGAATTAAAAATGAAAAGTCCTCCTAAGTTTATGCGTTGTGCATTAGGATAGGATAGCACTTTATTGATCCCACAAGGGGGAAATTTGTGTGTTACCACAGCTCAGCATAAAAATAATACAGAATTATACATAATACATTATTCATTTTAATAGCTGACACATCCTTCTCTATTTGTGTGAGTCTGTGCAAGTATATGATCTGTCGGTCAATTTCACTTTGTAGTTCATCTCTTGTCCACACTTCTATGATATCTTTCCAGTTGGTCACATTGTTGAGCAAACTTCATCACTTAGTGTGTCAGTGTTGTGTGTGTGTTCAGGCAGGCTCATTACGGCTTAAATCCCAACAGCCTGGCGTCCTCTCTGCCGGTCTGAGGGGATCTGGAGTGGCGCTTGCTGCTATCCGGAGCCATGTATCATTTTCAAAGAGGTGTCTGTATGTCCATCCCTGCATCATTCCAACAGCAACACCACCCGTGCCTTGGCTTGTTGAGGCTCCCCTTGGTATGCCTGGCACGCTCACTTCAATATGTGTGTGTTCTCAAAGATGCACTTTTAAGTCTAAGAGTAGTAGGGGTCAGTTTTTAGACCTTGGTTCTATTTTGTTTTAGGCTATCTGAGTCTAGAAGCAGTTGTTGGACATCTAAAAATCCTTTAAGTTTATCATTTGGTGTGTGATGTAAAATATTAAACAAGATTATTGTGCTGAAATTGAACATTGAATTCCCACTGCACTGACGTATTTTTTTCTTTTAATATGTCAGGTCGAATCTAGCTATCAAGGGAAATTTTGGATGTTTGAAGAACAGATTGAATTGGGGAGATATTTTTGATAATGTACCTGGATTCATCAGGTATTTATGTCAGTGGATCAGAAAGCCAGACCTCTCACCAAAGACCGTTTGTACAGGTGTGTGGTGTCAGAACATTTACCATGTCATCTCTGCTCAGCAATAATGCCGCATTTTATCTTTGTCTTATCAGTGCGACGATCACTTAATGTTTCTAGCAAGCTGCAGCCTAAGCATTTCCCTTCACATTATTTTCCTTTAACCATAATTTATACTTATTAGAAAGCACACTTCAAATGAAATAGACACATTTTTAAAGTTTTCATTGGCTCATAGCATTAAAGGATTTCTATATGGGTGTGTTCCACCTGAAATGCATCATAAAATCATCTACGAAGCTTAAATGACTGAAGTAAAGGTAGCTGGGTGACGTTTCATCTTGGAGCTAGTTTTACACAAATAGAGCTGTCGTTCTTTTGTTACTTGATGTTGAGTTGTCATAAATGCGGGCCGCTCTCTTGGCCCATAAAAATAGCTTGTGACTTCTAAGATCAAGTGGCGTTCTCCTTGAAATTTGGTGTGCGTGTGAAGTCTTCAAGTGTTTGAGCTGTTGTTGAAATGGAGATGGGAATGATGAGGACCAGAGAGAGGCCTGAATGAGTGTGGCTGCTGGTCTGCAAGTGTCACAACACGCTTGTGCTGGTGGGATGTGATATGAACGTATCGCAGTAAGGGGGTTGGGAGAGGGGCCCCCTTTTTTTTTTTTTTTTTTAATTGCATGGCTGACAGGAGCCACCCCTCGCAAAAATATTCTTTAACCAGCTCAAAAAAAAAAAAAAGGCCCCTTCGCTTTCATGAACCGAGCAGCGTCATCTGTTCTTGGCGGCATGTGAACATCGTCTAGTAGAGACACACTCCCCAGTCATCTCTACGACACAGTGTCATTCCACACTTGGCTTGACTGTGGTCGGGGTCGCGGTCAGGCCTCGAGACTGTGGCGGCAGTCAGGTGCTGTAAATGGCTCTCGGAGCTGACGGATGACCCAGCTGCCTCTGTGATCCTGCATTAACCTGTGTGTGTGGCTCCTCCTCATGTTGTTTAGATGTCGTCGGTATGCAGTGGAATCTGTCATTTGTGTTGCTATAAATGGTGCTTTGTTGTACAGGAGTCTGCCACATTGCTCTCACTCCTTCACTAGACAGGAATGTGTGGATTTCACGGTGGATTGGCTGAAATTGTGCAGTAAAGTTGTTTCATATTAAAGCACAGCTTGGCTTCCTCTTCTGCTGAAGTCCTGCTGCTTTAGTTTCTGTCTTGCTTGGAAAGTGTTTTTTCTTTTTAGTTCTAAATTCTTTTCAAATTGTTCTTTTTTTGTATTTAACTAATTTTTACAAAACTACACTGTGCTTCAAACGCTTATAGAACCACCTTTAGAGTCTGTTTTTTGTATGATATCAGTCTCACATTAATGTGACTCACTCATCTTCACTTCTGCATGAGTCTTTGAGGTTTAAGTAGATTTGTAGTGTGCTTGGCATCATTTTTCCTGTTCATACCTAATTTCAGTCAGTATTAGCTTTCGGATGCATAGCCTCACATTTGACTCTATAACTTCCTGGCATAGAGAGGAGTTCATGGTCAACTTGAAGAAAATCCAAATTATTGGATCTACATCACCATGCATGTTTGGTTTTCCAAATGTGGCTCTGCACAATGTTGCCACTTTGATCTTTTGTGTCTGCAGGAGATTGTCTCAAGAAGTCAGGTGGTTTGTCATATGCAACTTCTCAAACTACCCAAAAATCAGACTGCGTTATTAGACATTAGACGTTCTCCTGGCAAATCTTTCAAACAAGGCATACTTGTTCAGTGTTCTCTGTTTGTCCTCTAATGAATTTTACCATCTAACATGTTCATTAAAGATTGTAGAGTCTGAGAGAAGGGTCTTTTTTACACTTTATTGTTTCTGTCTTTTTATGGAAGCAGTGAGGGGGCACTGAGGTTTGCGTCTGTGTTTTGGCTTAGTTTTTCTCAATAATGGTGTTAATGTGTCATAGATCTCTGAGATCATTCTAAGGACCAGATCTTTTTTATTTATTTTTTTTAAAAAGTCTTCACAAGTAAAGCCTTAGAATTGAAAATCATTGTACTTTTTTGTAATATGATTATATCTTTATGCTGAGGAGTCAAACACTTGTCGTGGCTTAGCTCCTTTTTCCCGTTTGCTGTTGGGAGGTCATTTTCTGGACGCTGTGGCCCTCAGGTTAAGTTTGGATTAGGAGCATGTAAGTTGATGCTGGATGTTTGCCTTGACCCTGACCTGCATGAAGAATCTTTAACGACTACTGTCTAAACAAAGGTGGGAGGGCGCAAACAGCTGCTTAAAGTGTTGATAGACGTTCAGTTGGTGCATGTCTTTTCTAAGTTGTGACATTTAAAGTCAGTATGAATAGACCTTTTTGAAAAAAACAAACTAAATCACCACATTAATTTTAATGTGCACAGCTCATTAAGGCTTTTACACGCACTCTTTCCAGTAACTCCTAATTATTTAGCTGAAGATGGCTCATTTCATACTGGAAAAAAAAATGTTGCTCTTATTTCATTTAACTTGCTTTTTTGTAGAGTCAACTTTCATAGAGCGCTGGCATGTAATTGGTTTATTATTGGATTAATTCATTGGAGGGAGAATTAATGCCAACTGTCTAAACAGAAGAGGGCCAAGCAGTAGAAGGAAATGGAAAAGGAGGGAGGGGGTACAGATCACCTAGAAGGTATTTCTGGACTGTTATTCCACATGGTGAGGCTGCATTGCAGACTCGTGGCAGGATATATTACTTAAACCCAACCACGCGCCTTAACATAGCGTTGCAATCTTTGCACGGCCACTGGCAGATGCTCAGCTTCAGGACCATCCTCAGCTAGGATCAAGCATAATGAATGGAGGATAGAAGAGAAGCTTGTTAATCCATGATCCTCGAGGATGAAGATTGTTCAGGCTTACAATATGTTGAGATTACTGAGATAAGCAGATTGTTGGCTATTTAAAACAGTCACCAAAAAAAAACAAAAAAAAAAAAACAACCTGGCTGATTAACTTGTACCATGTCTGACATCATTTGTTTGTTTCAGAGTTCTAGTGAGTTCTGTTTTTATTTATTTTCTTCCACGGTTTTGTTGTTATTGAATGAAACTGTGAAATTATTCTTTATTTCAAGCTGAATTACAGACAGAAAAACTTGTATGCAGAAAGAGAGGCAAAAACATGTCTAACATTAACATGATCTAACTTTCACTCATTTGCTAACACTGCAAAAAGCTTCTTAGGTGAAATTCTGACCTCTCCGTTCATCTTTTACAGCCTAAATAACCAAAGACAAATGTTTGGAAGCAGTCCAACTATGAATGAGAATGTTTTTTATTTAAAACTGTTAAACATTATACAAGGAGCAGTTCCTCAGCGCAGAGTCAAGTGCTTTTTCCTTTTTTTTTCTTCTTCTTCTTTTTATTTATTTTTATTTTTATTTTTTTCATGTCATGTTTCCAAATTCTCTTTTTAATCATTTGCATCTGGCATCAACCTGCAGTTTTTGCTGCTAGATGTCACTAAAACCCTTAGTGGACCTTTTCAAGGTTCAGTATATAAAACCAGAGAGAGACAGCA
Source organism: Zenarchopterus dispar (assembly GCA_028564865.1). NCBI lineage: Eukaryota > Metazoa > Chordata > Actinopteri > Beloniformes > Zenarchopteridae > Zenarchopterus > Zenarchopterus dispar. Next base: position 4,897,477 of record JAOWBL010000014.1, on the reverse strand, counting down.
GGGTGCTGAAATTGAACAACAGGCTCTCGGCCCCCAACAAACAGAAGCAATAGTTGAAGTGAAAAATAACTTTTTGGGCAGCTTGTAGGTCTTTTTCAAGACTTTGGAGCAATGTTGTCCAGTTCTTGTCATTTAGAATGAATGAATGAGTGATTCATGGTGAATGAATGAATTGTCTGTCTTATTTTCTGTCTTTATTTCTTTCTATTTTTCTTCTTTGCTGAAGACACAAGATTTTTCACTGAAGCAAAACCTGAGGTGGTAACTGCGCTGCACAGCAGGGACTGTCACATCATAAAACACAGCAGCCAGGATAGCACACACAATACTTGAATTTAAAAAAAAAAAGTGGACAAAGTCTTTTAGTTGGCAGTGCTACAAAGAAGCTGCGAGTGATTCTGCAGTTGATGAAAAATACAGAGAAAACGAGGGACGAAGCTGCGTTTGTGAAGAAAAATGCAAACACTGAAATGGCTTCGAGAGAGAGAGTGTGTGTGTGTGTGTGTGTTAAAGCTATGGAGCTATGGGTATAAATAAATATAGATTTTAAAAAGTCAATATACTGTTCATCCCTGGACATATCCAGTGGAAATAAGAACATTTCGAGTTTAATTTTGTTATATAAATGGAAGAGTTTGAATCTGTTTGACCTCTTGAATATTGCACATCCTACAGTCTGATTATTCTATGTTGCAGTGTCGATGATAAAACGATAGGTTGTACAGCTTTACGGTTACACCTGTGTACTAATACACAGTCAAGAAAAACAAAAACAAAGTAATGTGAATCCCTTGGAATGAGCTCGTAACACAATTATAATTTCTCATTAAACATTCACAGCGCCAGAGGAAAGATTATGTCGAGTCATAGAGGAATTAATGAAACAAGAATAGTGTGTTATTTGCTTATGTTTGTCTATTATTGTATTGTGGTCAATATCAGCCCAGTTAATTCTAAGAGTTTCATGTACCTTTTTTATGTTTAATCCACCTGCCATTCAGCCTTTTGGCCTATTGAATTCCCTCTGCTCTGACTGGACCAGGTCTCTTAGCCTTTGAAACAGCTTGTGTTTCTGTAAGGTACAACACACTGAGTGTTTTTATCCATTTATAGCACAACCATCCACAAAAGCAGCCTGGACCTTTCTGCTAAACATAGTCTGAGAAAGCTTGGCTAAGTGCTGCCACATTCTGGAGTGTGTAGAAGAAAACTGCTAAATCTTATCTCTTATGTTGTTATTTTCTGTTTTGCATGAAAATGTCTTAAAGTGGTAGCCAGGAAAGGATAACGTATAATACTTATTTATAGGACATCATGTAGAATAGTTTAAATATTGAGAGGTTAGTTTTGAAAGAGCTTTAATTTTTTCCATATTTTTTTTATTTTTTATTTTTATATGGATCACATTGTTTTTTCTTTTTGTTTGTTTTGTTTTTTTTTAATAATCCTGGAGTAATAAGCTGTTTCACTTGAGGATATTGGTCATATTTACAGATGAACACAGAGATAGACTTTGATGTTGCCTTGAACACATTGAAGACTTAAAGCCTCTGAAAATCATGGTAAAACCCGATCAGTGTGGAAAACCGCTTCCTCAAACCTGACCGTTTTCAATAAAAACCTACTACTAATAATGACAGAATATGGCGCAGAAGTTCACAAACAGCTAAAAATGTTTGCATTCTGATCTTATCATTTAGCTAAAATGATTGTGTCCAGGTCCAGCTTGAGAACTGCTACCAAACCTTTATTAAGTTTGCTAAAGGATCAGAGGATTTCTGTAGTATTTACATTATAGCCAGTGTCATTTTTGGTACTTTGCTAACAACTGCACAAAGGTAAAATGACCCTGTTACCATGTTCAGTTCATATCGCTGCCTCTCTTTGCATTCAGAGGGAGATTAGTTCACGTTTGATGGTTTTGGTGTCGTGGTTGGCTCCTCTGTGGTGATGCAGCACACTGAATTACAAGGAAAGAGGGATGGCTTTAATTCAAGACACAGAAGAGTGCAGCACAAAAGATCAATCTTTAGTCACAGTGGCATAAAAGCAGGAAGTTCAACTTCAAACACCGCTTTGGAAAATCAGTCAAATCTATAAGCAGCATCTATTTTGACATTTGAGTGATGGCTGGTGTTAATCAAGGTATTACTGTGTGTTTATGAGTCTGTGTGTCTGCAAATTTGACAACCGCATGTGGGAACTTTGGGTGTGTAAACCTCTTCACTTGGATTTGATTTAAACTCTTGTGGTCGAGGGTTGACACTTGCTGTGTTCTGAGTCAGTCGAATGGCTTGCCTGTCTGTCAGTGCGTTTCATCTCTGCAGTGGAAAACTGACGTGCCGCGTTAGTTATTCTTGAGCCTGCTGGAACGGTTGGGATAGGAGCAGGTGATGTCTTTTAAAAACCCACCTAACCACAGCCACATGTCAAAGTCACTCTGTGTACATTACTCATCCCGGAGGTATGCACGCTGCACGCACAGACCCACTGTCCTTTTTTTAAAAGGTGGATCGAGCGGATGAGGTTGTAAATTCACATGTCGACTCTGCAAGCAGAGTTTCCTCCGAATTTAGATGGCCGAGCTTGTTCTTAACACAGTTTCCCTGCCATGTAATAGATGTAGCTTTTGGTAGTGAGCGGTGGGGAAATTCCCTCATCAAAGAAACATCTCAGATATTGTCATTGTTTATATTTATGTCATGGGACAATCTAATATTAACTCAAAAATTAAGCTTTTTTTCCTCTCTTTCTCCATTAAAAAAAAAAAAAAAAAACTAATTCCCACAACATGGGTACCTCACTGGTGGCAATGGTGGAGAAAGCTAGATGTTAAGAACTTGAGTTCAGATCCATCCAGGCTCTTGATGTTCCGTGCATGTGAAGTTGTGTTTTTGCTTGTAATTTTGGGAATAAAAAGAAATGTCCAGTCTGTTGGTGGCTCAAGCTGAACTGCTGAAACTGGGTAAAATAAAAGGACCTGTTCTGAGCGGTTCTTTAGAAATATAATTTCAGGGCCATCAGCCAGGTGAGTTTAGTCATCTGGAGACAGTAGATGGACTCTGTCTTTTATTCTCCTCTTTTTTCCTTTTAAATGTTTTTTCCAGAGCGGAAAGTAGAACTTGAAACTATCAGTGCTGCACAATAAATCAGTGTCATAGAAACGGTCCTGTTTTCATTACTTTTGCCTTATAAGTAAAGTTAAATACGTATTTATCATTGAGATTTTGATTACTGAATAATAATGGATTCTTTTAATGAATAATATGTCATTTTTATTACAAGGGTTAATAGATTTTTTGTATTAATTACAGAAACAATCTCTGGCGTGCAAAGTTGAACTCGGTCTTTTAGATTTTATTTATTATCCCATTTAAACCAACCATTTAAAGATGTCTCAACTTTTTAAAGTATCTGTTTAGACTTGATCCATTCATTAAGACTAATAACTCATCCGTGATAAATGATATTGGAATTTTTCAATTTTGTGCCCACTGAATTATGAGTGCACCTGGTAAAAGTACGTACTTACGTGTGTGATCTTCAACATGCTAAGATGAGTACACATGCAGTAATTTGCTCACGCTGTACTGGAGAAATCCTCTGCAAGTACTAAAGGTTAACCTGTACTTAGTAGGAAGTACTAGCAACATTAGGCCTACAAGTCCTAATGTTCATTTTTTTTTACATTCATTTTTAGATGTTTCAACAATGAGTGATCTGGGAACACTTTCTATATTTTTAGTCAAATTTCTAAATTGATAAGTTTATTTAGAAAAATGTATATTTACCCTCAAATGCAAATGATGTTGAAGTAATAAAAAAAAAAGTAACGCTGTTTTGATAAAATATCAAAGGTTTCTGAAGGACGTTGATAGTGTGGGATGTTACAGCAGCTGGTCTGCAGTTGCTGAGAGGAGATGGATGAGAGGACTTTCAGGGTTTGATCAGGCATATCTTAGCTGGGCTACAAGCTCACTTGTAACACTTTTCTTTCCCATTTCTTTCTCATTTGATTCCCTTTTTGCTTTTTAATATTCATTTCCAGGGATTTGATTGAGAATACAAAATTACACAGCAAAATAGTGTAATCGAAATTTCGAAATATCCCATCAAAATTCAGCAGAAATCACGAAATTGGGGCACACTTTTTAGTTCTCC
>JAOWBL010000014.1:4876908-4893216 GCA_028564865.1 Zenarchopterus dispar | reverse complement strand
ATTTCCTCTCTTTGGGAGGCTTCGGTTATAGGACCTCTGCCTCACCGTGCCTATTTTTAACAAGGTCTGAAAGCCAATCGTTGGACACACACATACGCGCACACTATCCCACAAACCCCTTAAACAGGTGCCAAGTTTTGTGCCGAAAAGCGTAGCGTGGCGTGTTGCGGTGGGGTGTGTGCGAGGGGAGTGACTGCGGGCTGGTGTCTGAGGAATGTGCGACCTTGCCGGCCTCTGCCGCTCTTTGGCTTTGATCGAACATTCCTCTGGAAGTTTCCGCCTTCTGCTGTCACCGAGCCGGAGGGAAGGGATACGGGTTTGTGTGGTTAATGTGGAAAAAGGCTGGGCTTTTTTTAAATCAATACATATTGATTGGAATAAATATAATTTAGTGGATGGGGACACACAACAGGACAAATTATAATTACATATTATAGTATTGGTAAATGGAAATTTACATGAAGTGGGAAGACGGTTGTGGTAGTAGTAGTAGTTGTTGTTGTTGTTTTTTTAAATAACCCTCAGTCATTAGAAACTTTTACTTGTATCCTTTCAAGTGTGCACCATCCTAGAGAACAGAGCAGAAAACATCATAGCGGTGATAGATACCATATTACATAAAGCCCTTAGATACGCCACATTTTTGAATTTCTGGATCACATCGCTGAGTTGTTAAATGACTGACACATCTATGCTCCAGGCAAACGTTGTGTACATAAACCTCTTCCACATACCTGTGTGACAGAACTATACCCACACACACACCTGTTGAGCTGTTTCAGAGACCAGGAGTCATGTTGTTTGAGGTCAGAGTGATGCACTTACACTATCTAAACTACCGGTAACCAGACTTATGGGTGAGTCATCCTCAGGCACAGTACTCATGAGTGTGAGTGCACCCTCGGTTTGCAAAAAAAAAAAAAAAAAGGACTGTTCTTATACACTTTTGGAGAAAAGCTAATTTTGTGTATTTTCAGAAGTTTGAAATAATAATGGGAAGTGTTATAGCTTAGTGATAAGTTGTGGCATTGTGAAAAACTTGCAAAGGTATAAAAAATTAAAACAAGCAAATTGCCTGTGGAAAAGGGTGAAGGTGAAAACTGTTGAAGCATTTTATCGAGTTAAATGTTTAGATGAAAGTGACAACAGAGAAAGACATGTAGTGTAAAGAAAACAATATTTCAGAGATCTTCAAGATAACTGTTAGCGAAACAGAAAAGTGTGTTACTGAAGTTTTTAAGTGAGTGCCTGTGAAGTAAAGACAGAAGGCTTCGGTCTTGGAAAGCAGTGAGGAGGAGAGGCACGGTGATTGGCCGAGGAGGTGGGAGAGGGAGTGTTTCAGGCCAGTAAGGAGCCTCCAGGACTTCTTGTAGAGGAGAGCAGCCTTGACTGCGTGCAGCATATGTGCGTCTGGTGGGTTTTAGGTCTTAAGGAAGCAGAGAAACGGAGAGCAGAAGCAGGGGAGGGCTTGGAGGAAGAGGGGTGAGCGGGAGGACAAGAAGGGAAGAGGGTGTCAGGCAAGTCAGAGGGGGAAAAGTTGGAGGAAATCAAGACTGAGGAGGGGAGAAGTGGATGAGAGGGTGAGAAAGAAGCAAGTTTTGCTGTGTGAGTAAAAGCTGCGTGAAATGAGGACCCGATAAGAGAGAGAAAGCAGAGAAAAACAAAAAGCAGCCAAGAGGGGAAGGATGGGAAAATGTTAAAAAACCCTGTTGTCAAATATCATTTAATGACAGGAAGAGCTGCCTCACAAGTGTCTGCTGCAGGCCACACAAGAAGCCAGAGACTCTCATAGACACACCAGAAAAACCGTTGAGAAGGAGCTTAGTGACAGGAGCTGGTGTTTTGGTGTGGCACTCCTCCTCCTCTCCTTCCTCCTCCTCCTCTTCCTCTTTCTTTTTATGCTGTTATTGGCCTTAACCAGCCGCGGATCACTGGGGCGCCACTACATCGCCATGTTTGAGGCCACGCAAAACGTCACACTCAAGCCTACGGAGTCCTGGAGGGAAGCGCTGCTGGACACCCGTGTCATGGACCTCTTCTTCACTGTGAGTTTCTTTCCACTTCTGGGTTCTTGATCTAATTACAGTCTTTTTTTTTTTTTTTTTTTGGTTGGTTGTTTTTGTTTTGTTAAATTGGTCATTTTGTACCTGAGTGTTAGTTTTTCAAAGTTCATCTACTGTGGCACAATTTTTTCATCACTCAGAAAATCAAGTTAATGAAACCTGAAGGTGCTTTATTCAGTTGTATCTTTCTGTCACTGAGCTAATTAAAAAATTACTTTTACTCCACATCTAATATGCTTTCGTCTTACATTTCAGTTTTTTTTTTTCTCTTGACCCTTTGATGGTAGTTTAATTATAAGCAAAGAGAGACAAATTGTCTTTTTGTGTCTGACAGTCATCTCTGGTTTGACCTTGTCTTTTTGGCACCCCCTAAGTTTGTTCTTGTTTCTTAGTTTTCTTGAACACGCCATTATTCAGATTTATGGGTGCCTTGCAGTGGGGTTATGTTATTGTGTTACTGTCTAGAGGACCGCCCGGTGAAGTAAATGTGTATTTTTGTGCAGTGTGTTTAAAGACACAGCTCAAGCTGGCCAAGCACATGGTGTGGGATAGAAGAGTGGAACAAACTGGTCAGCTCTTCTTCCATTAAGCCTCTGTTCAGACGCTCCAACTGGCCACCACACTGTAGTGCTCAACATATCAGCGCCCTCAAGATACATACAGCATCCTTCCTTATGCCTCTGCTCATCTTCTTCCAAATAACTTTCACACGCTGCTGTCGTGGGTCATGTTTGAGAGTTAAAACCCCTGCTGATTTTCATCCAAAATATTTATCCCTCAAAGCACATTGGAGCATTACAGCTCCTATTTTCATATTTCCCACCCTACTATAGAAGGCACATGGAAAATAACTGAATCATGACATTTTTTTGGACTCTGCACAGATATCAACAATCAGACAAGAGTCTACATTTCTTGGCTCTAATCACCTTTAATCAAAGCATTCAAAGGCTTGTGGTGGATGTACGACGACTGACTGGACTGGGAAGTAACTGCCTTGACGGATGAATCTTGATGTCTGCTGAAGCTGCAGATGCTCTCTTCTTTTCGAGAGCTACTGATGCTTTGACATTCAGGGGAATGCTTTCATCGAGAATTAAAGCTCCTTAATACCTTTCAATCATGGCTTGAAAGCTGCAGCCTTCTGAGTCTTGTTGCTGACCACAGCTGCACAGTCTTGTCTACTTGGAAAGCAAATTTGATATGTTGCTGAATTTACATCTCCTGCTTTTTGGGGGTTAAAAAAAAAACATAGTAAACAGAAAGTTGTGAGCTACTGAGTTGTGGTTAACAGCTGGAAAAAGACCTTAGACAAATCATCTTAGGCCAAAACAAAATGGATGGATGGAATTTATTCAGGAATTCAGTATCTTTGTTTCAATTTATGTTGCAATATTGGGGACTACAGTTGTGAAAATGGATATTAATTCATTCGTAAAAATGCTCATCACACCCATATGCGTATATATATATATATATAATGGCATTTTCAGCCTTAATGTGCAACAGAAAATCTCTAAGAAAGGCAAAACCCACCTTACACGAGTATCAAAACTTATCTCTTTATTTTTTAATTTATTTTGTAAAACTGAGGGAGCTTCTTTCACATTTTTATTGTCAAATGTTTTGTAATGTCCATCAAAAATGTGAGTTTAAAAATAATAATTCTTATGCTTCATAATACATATACACCACCTCTCAGCCAGATCATTCATTCACATGGCTTCTCGTATCACTGTTATGCAGATGATACACAACTCTGCCTCTCATTCCCATCAGACAACCCCACAATCTCTGCATGTATCTCAGCTTTTCTCTCTGATCCATCTACCTGGGTGAAGGATCACCACCTTCAGCTTATCCCATCTAAGACTGAAGTTCTGGTTATCCCTGCCCATTATTTGTTCCGCCTCAATATGGGCATAAAGAATTGGCTCTTTTACTGTTGCTCTCACGAAGGTTACAAAGAACCTTCGTCATGTTTTATGACCAGTTAACGTTCTCTGACCATGTTACTTCTTTGTCCAGGTCATGCTACTTTGCTATTTGCAACATTAAAACAAAAAGACTGCCCTTGACTCGATATGCAACTCAGGTCCTGGTACAGGTCATGGTTACATGTGCCCGTCTAACAGACCTTCCAGTTTATGTGATCAAACCAGTACAAAGTGTCCATGATGGTGCTGCTTGTCTGGTCTCTAATCAACCCAGAAGGGCACACCTCTGTTCATTAAGCTTCACTGACTACCTGTGGATGCTCAAATAAAACAAGTCTCTGTAGCTTGCCTACAAGGTGATCTCAGGGTCTGCACCTGCCCATATGTACTCGATTGTAAAGGCTCACACCCCTTCACAAGAATACAGACTGGCCTTTCCCTCTCCTCACACAAGGCGATATCAGTTTTGATTGATCTGCGTCGTTCCTGTGGTCGTGAGTCGTCCATCTCCACATTCAAGAACATGTGGAAAACTGTCTTTTTCTAAGAGCACCTTATGCTGAAGACTTTGCACCTCTCGAACTGCACTTTGTCATCTTAGGGGCGTTTAATGGCACTTACTTAAATACTGTTTTATCCACAGCTACTCTATGATCTACTGTTACTGTTGCTTGATAGTATTCTTGTGTTGTCAGTCACTTTGAATAAAAGCATCTGTTAAATGTCATGTACTGTTAAATATCTAATCATGGCTGCTTCCAGCATGATAACGCATAGAGTTTAAAGTACGTATTGTAGAAAAGTGGTTTCATAAATACGATTTTGTTTTTTTCCCCAGTCTCCAAATCTGGATCTTGATTAACAGGTGTTTTACTGCACGAATGAGCAGCTAACTCATGATGCCATGTTGATGTAGAATCCCAGACTCTCCGACCCAAAGATCTGATGCTGATGGAGTGTAGGCCCTGGCCACTTTCTTGGGTACACCAGCTTCAGCTTGGGCAGCTTTGGCTCAGAAGGTGGAGCATTTGTCTGCCAAGCACTTGGTCAGTGATTGATCTCTGACTTTGGCTGTCCACATATTAGAGCGTCTGAGTAAGACACTGAGCTCCACATTTCTCAACTACCATCATCTGTGTTTAATTGTTTCCATGAAAGAACCATGTATAGGGCTGTAAAGGGTCATATGAATGTGTGGACTGATGCATGTGACTTTTAGTGGTCAGTGAGTCTAGAAAATCAATATACCACTTTTGACTGAAGCCTGGCAAAGATATGACTTGGATCTTTTCTTGTGATACTTTTAACAATGTATATTCAAAATATTTGGAGCTTTTTTAATATCAATTCATTCTGTTTCGTTGCACTGTCTTTAAGCATTTGCTTTTTGTGTCTTATAAACACTAGTTATCAACTCTATAAATGTCAACGCTTTGTTGTATGGCTGAATGTTTCCCATCTGTATACACAAAGCAATCACAAATAACAGTGATTGGCTCAAAGCGGTGCATGTAATCAGATATGTGTTATACAAATAACAGAGACCTAATCAAGGTTTGATTGGCCTATTGCGGCGGCTGGCATTGAATAAAAATGTTTGCCATTTTTCGGTCGGTTGTTTTTGCTGCTGGAATCTGCAGGATGTGTTTTGTGTTGGTTTCAATTTCCAGGCCTCTGGTTTCATCTCTCGCTGTGGCATTTCTAGTAGCTCAACTGTTTGTTATTGTAAGGCTGCTGTTGTGCTGTCAGCTGCTTGTGTGTGTGTGTGTGTGTGTGTGTTTGTGTGTAAGTCGGTGTGCGTGTGCTGCAGTGTCATCTATGTTGTGATGTTTGCATTTTTGTGTGTGCTGGAACATATCTGTTTCTGTAGGAGTGTGTCAGTTTGAGTTTGTGTAGGAGACGTAGGTGTGTGTGTGTGTTGAGTTTAATGGCGTCCTTTGCTGTCTCAGCTGCTGTCTCCCCTCAGCTGTGGGGGGGACTAACAGACTGTCCTGGCTAAGTGTGTGTTTGTGTACACTTGTGTGTATCTGTAAAGAGAGCCACTCGTAGCCACGTGCCTTTAGGGTCACGGTCCACAGCCTGACCAGTGGCAGGATTAAAAGCCGGCCCCAGGATTAGGGGCCCCTGTTAACAACCACAGTAACCCAACCATAACACACACGCGCCACCGTGTTGAGGGGTTCTGGAGAGTCTCCATCCCTCAGTGGGTGGATGTCTGTCAGCCTCTCATTAAATGGCTCCTGTGCTCTATCACCCATCTGTGTTGTGAGCTAACAGGAGGTCGTTGTCAGTTTCTGCAGCCACAAGGTTTAGTTGGTGTTCAGAGTATGTATCCGTCTGTATTCGTCTTTCCTATGTCCACTGTTGTTTGTCCTTCAGTCTGTCACTGTAGTTCTCCATCACTCCGTCTCACAATTACTTCAGCCAGTTCTGCATTATACGTCACAGAGAGCAACATTCACTGTCCCTGCACTGTTTGGACCAGTGTTTATAGATGGCATTTAGAACTAGTTTTAAAAGTTATTCTGTTATTTATTTTTAATGTCACTTGTGATTATATGATTCTTTTTGGTGTTGGTGTTTTTAGATCGCACTCAACATACTTTTAACACACTTTTAGCATTAAAAAGGGCGACCACAAATGCCAACTGCTGCTAAACCAGACTGCTGAAATGAAGACACTGAATTGTGATTCGTGGAGAAGACAAACTCTCTCCCAGCTTTATAGTCCAGACAATAGAGGGAGGTTCAAACAACATGACTGGCTAGAAGTTTCAAGTGCTGTTATGACTTTGTGTCTGTGGTGGCTCTCTGGTTTGTGGAAAGTCCATATGGTTCTTTGAAGGTTTTAAAGTTTAACAAAATTCTTTCTGGCACCAACCAAGAGGTTAAAACCATGTCCAGTTTTTTTTTTTCCTCTCTCTCTCTCAGGGCATCAGTCTCCATCTTTGTTGTTGGTTAGTAACCAGAGCCTCTAAAATTGTCAGTTTAGGAAAGAAATATTGAGTTTAAATCTGAAAAGTCGCATCTTTGGAGGAGAAAAATGGAGTAAAATGTAAAACATTGTCTGTACGGGGCTTGCATTAGTCAGTCAAAAAGAGTTTCATTAAACTAAACCAAAAAATGTACTATGTACCATAAGTTACAATAGTGATTACAAGCTTTTATTATAAACTATGGTCAAAACAATGAAAATAAGATGTAACATATTAAAAACCAGATTTTATTACTTACTTTGGAAAAATAATTAGAAAATATTATCCATTATCCATATTATCTAATATCCAAAAATATTAGAAGGTAGATTCAGTCAGTGCAGGTTCACTGTCAATATGTGCAATAAATCTGAGTAAGATCAATAATTATTGGGCCAGCTCAGGATGGAGATTTGGGATTTTGTTGGGGTTTTTTTTTTTTTTTTGTGTGTTGGCAACAAGACATAAACATGCTTTTTGAAATGAGCGGGATAATTATGCAGTGTTTAGCATTCGTTCAGCTCTTGAAAAAATCCTTGGTGCAGCAATCTGTCATTTTAGCTCCCAAGGGATTTTGTAAAAGAGTGCTTATCTCTTTTCCCACTTCAGCGACTGACAGTTATGGTTCTGAGATTCAGGGGAGAGATGTTTGATGGAGAGATGAGGGTAGAAACAAGAAAGCACAGGGATATTGAGGGGAAAAAAATCATCAGAAGAATAAAGAGAAATAAAAACAGTAATAAGGACATGGATCACTGTGTGGCAGTAGAATGAAGAAAAATTATTTTGAGAGAAATAAAGAGAAAAGTTGGAAAAAAAGGGATTCAATTGTGGATTTCATTTTTGGGGGAATGAGAGAGGTTAGGCAAATAAATGGACTGACATAGATTTTTTTTTAAAAAGAAGAAGACAACCCTGTTTAGTGGTCCTTTAAAATAAACCAACTGCCTCGTGATGAGTATAACAAAAGAAAGACATTAAAAAGAAAGAAATCATGCACAGGGAAGATAAAAGATCACACAAACTTTGTTTTTACTTCCAGTTGCAGCTTTGCTCTGAGTAGTTGGGAGCAGCAGTATATTGTTTACGTGCACAGGCAGTACAGTAGCATCTGGTTAATGTCATCCTGTTAAACGGACACGTGCACTGCAAGCCCACATGCACACTGGTTCTTTTCCAAAATACAATGTCGAATTAAACAAAGCTACGAAGACTATTTTATTTTCTCCTTGCATTAACACGTGATTTTGTTTCTTATAACTGTGTTTATTTATATTGAAATTGTTTTCTTCTCCTATCATAGTACTGGTATCGACAAACAAATGCCCCAAACCAAATTATTCCTAAATCTTTGTTTTTTTTTTCTTTCTGGGGACATAAAACAGACCAAAATTGGCTAGATTAATCACTAAAAAATTAACAAATGTCCAAGTTTGAACTCTCACACAAGCATGTTCAGATGTGAAATTATAGTTGTGCATTCAGGGGTACAGTGTAACTACAGAAATGAGCCAATGAATGGGCAGTAAGAACCTCATAGTACCCGAATTCTGCCTCCTCCTAAGAGTTGGGCAGGACCTCACCAGTAGAGGTGAAGGAGAAAATAAATGTTTTCAGGACTGTAAATAAAATGCACACAGGGATTTATATTAAGTACAGCTATAATGGATCACAAATGATCTGTGATCTGCATGGATCAATCACTGCCTTGTCTGTGTTATGTAACGTGAGCGGCGGACATTTGAAAAAAAAAACAGACTAGGTGCAGACTGAGAGGGCTTAAAACGGTAAATGACAGAGGAGCTTCAGAAGAGTCTGGCATTAAATACCCAACTGTGCCACAGATGGGAGAAAAATCTCAGAAATTTGTTTTTACATTGTTAATTTCATTGGAATTGTCTCTTTTTAATTTAAGAAAATTCTTACATTTTACTAAGTAGGTGTAACAATAAGTCAAGCATTTATCAAGCCTTTGTACTGAACATTTGTTGAACTTTTTTGAGTCTTTCTAGTCGTATTTTGTTGTTTTCTTTTGGGTTTTTTTTTCATGTTTTAAGAGAAGGCAAATTTTTGGAAAGTGTTCATATTTAAGTTATCACCCCTGATGTGTCTTAAGCACTTTTTTTTAATTGTTATTAAGGTCATTTAAATATTTAAGATGTTGAATTTTGTTCTTTGCTTTAAGTGTTTTTTACTTATTTCTAAGTGAAAATATTAAAACAAAATTATATTTTTCCTATTTTCTTTTTTTACACTTAACCAATCCAAAAAACAATTTGATTTGCCTAAAAAAACAGTACTATTATTAAAAAACAAAAATCTAAGCATCAGAGTGCTGCTACAATTTGTACATAGTGTATCTCGCAGGAGTTCACTTCTTAAAATCAGTTTGCATGTGAGGTAATCTTTTTATTATAATTATTAAACTGAGGTAATGTTAAACACACACTGAAATTACAGCCTATATTACAACCAATGAAAAGTCCACTTTACCTAGACTTAAATGCATAATCAAAGTAAATCAGTGACCAAAAAAAACAGGACTTCATGTTTGTGTACTTACAACAATCAAAGCACTGCAACAGGCCCATCAGCAGCTACTGCAGCCTGGAGGGGGATGTCATGTTGAAAACCTCAACACTGAGTGTATTGGGACCACTGCTGAAAATCAGCATGTGTGATGAACTTGTATTATTTTACAAGATTTTCTCAGACAGATTCTGTATTCTGATTATGTTCAAGTTTCCAAGATGTATTAGAAGAAAAATGAAATATTCCCTCTCTAGATCTGGTCTGGTTTATATTCTGTGATATAAAATAGCTTTGTGGGATAGACACCCACCTGTGGTCTTGCCAGAGATGGAGCAACCAGAGTGCACGCACACACGATGAAGCATTACATGTTTATCCGGTAAACGCAATTAGTTTGAAGTGCTGGGGCTGATGAGGCAAAGGCAGATGCTTACAGGCAGACAGTAACCTAATCTGAGAGAGATGCTGGAAAAGACAATAAATTGGAAGCACAGAAAGATGAGCCTGTGAGCTCCCCGAAGCAACAAACATTAGGCTGTCTTTTTCTATAAATGTCATTCCTGATATCTCCCTGCTCTGTTTCCCACCTTATTTTTTTTCCTCCCTCCAACCTCGTTTTGCCTGCACTTTGTCTTCCCCTCACCTACATTTCCATAACCTTGCCTGTCTTTATTATCCCTTTCTCACCAGTATCTCCCATCTTTCCTGGTTTCGTCTGTTAGACTTCAGGTTGTTGAGTCTCAGTAGTTTGATACAAATGCTGAAATGTGCCTTTAGTTTGTTTGGAAATGACTCCAGTGGTGAATTAGAATTTTCCTAACTGGAAAAGTACCTGATAATCTGGTCTAAATCGTTTGATTTGTTGTATGAAGGTTTAAGTGATATTTAACTGAACTGCAGAGCTGCAGTTCAAGCACTCTACGGACACACACATGCACAGATGGTACTTTACTAGGTGAAACTGGAGTGTAGTACTATTATGTACCAACTGTTTAAAATCTATTGTCATTTTATCTGTGTGTCAAAATCGTTTCATATTGTTGTATCTTGTTCTCTCTTCTATCATCTCACTCTCCCGATAATGACACACACACACACACTCACTCACTGTGTATCTATAGTCAGGCTCAAGGCAACTGAGATTACTGGCATTGCATGGCTCATTCGCTTAAGCAGCTGCTTTTTCAGAGCTTGCGCTGCTCCGTCCGCTGGCCTTGCGCTGCTCTCCCACCCCTCCCTCTCGCTTTCTTTTCTCACTCACCAGCCAGTTACCCCTCTCGCCCCCCATCCTCTCACCGAGCTCTTCCAGAGGATGACTTCACGCTCTGGAAGAGAGCAGCAGCAAGCACTGAAGACTACAGTGGTGGCTACGCTATGTTAGCATCTGACATCCCCTTCCCAGCCGTGTGGCTTCCGACCAGCAGGGCAGCGGAGCAGCACAGCTGTCGAGCAGAAAGAACAATGAGGGGAGGAGGACTGTAAACAGGCTGTAAGAAAGAATTTGGAGGCGAGGAACTGAAAAGTGGAGAGGATTTGAAAGAAGAAGAAACAAGGAGGAGAGAGAGAGGTTGAAAGTTCAATTGCTTCAACGACTCCATGCACGAAGTGCTGGTGAAGAAGTATTTACTCTGAAAAACAGAAGGATGACAATTCAAGAGACGGGACAAGAACAAGAAAGAGGCAGAAGGGCTCAGACTGGATGAGAAGAGAGCCATATCTCCAAAAGAAGGAAGGCATTTGAGCTCCAGACGTCTGCCTGGGATTGTCTCTGGAAACACATGTTGCTGCGATGACTCGCAGTGATATTACTGCTGCCACCTTGCTGCACCCGTATCAGTGAATGTGCACAGTTAAAAGCAATGATGCTTCTTCTGTTGGAGAGTGACAGCTCAGTACGGATCATGCAACTGAAGGACAGCTCAGAGCTGAGATGAGACTTGGGCAAGCAGCTTTTTCTCATCGGGAGTCTGATCCTTCGTCTCCGGGTTTGATTGAGGCTGTCTGTGAGCTCAGACCACCACAGCAATTATCTGCTTAAGACCAGGGTCACACTCTCTAAAGATAAATCAAAATCGGGCGTTTCACAACACCTCAGTTTGCTGAGTTGCTTGTTCCACCAGTGAGTATTAATCCTGCTAGGTATCAGCTGGAGTTTTTCAAACGTGGTGACAGGAGGATGAAGCAGGTTCACTTTTTCATTCTTGACCTAAAGGTCTTTCTATTTCAAGATGGTGTCCTTTGCAGTACTGTTGTACTGGTAATGATTTTTAAAAGTGTAAAAATATCACAAGCACTTGGTTGCACTGCGAACTATAGCAGTTCAATTCACATCATACATAGGATGTAATCTGGATCAGTTTTTCTGCATTTGGAGAAATAATCTTTCAGGAGATTAGTCAATTCTTACCTAAAGGATCTGCAGGAGTCAACAAGAAGATTTTTAAAATAATAATTTTGGGGTTTTTTTTAAACTGCATGTTATGAATAATTATCAGTTAATGTGGTGTTAAAGATTGCACTTCAGGCCTAAAGAAGAATGTGTGATTGCTACAGAGCAGTGTTGGATAAATATTTCAGATCTCCTGGTCTTTCATTACTATTACAACATTAGTACATTAGGTGTAGCTGATCAGTACGCTGTGCTGCAGCATTAAAAAAACAGATTATCATTTCCACAATCTGCTTTCTTGATTATTTACAAAACAAATGTATATTTTTGTGCAATTGATTACATCTGCATTCATGTCTTAATTGTCTGTGTTTAAATATTGTCAGTGGCAAAGTATTTTATCTGGATTTATTATAGTGTCCAGTTATCATGCTTGAGATTACCAAGAAAAAACTAGTCCTAAAGTGCTGACTGGGAATTTGAATAAATAAAACTAATGTAAATAGTTTTAAAGTTGGCTAAATTTAAGTTCTTCAAAGTGACAAAAAAAAAAAAACAGACAGAAATGTCAAATCTTGGGTCATTTAACAGCACATTGAACCCAGCAAATTTACAGCACACTGAAGGAAAAATGAACTAAGGTGATGTAATAGCATAAAGTCCAAACTTGATTGTTTTAGGACAAAGACTGAAGAAGAGTGCACCAAAATTCCTCTACAATGATATGGGAGACTGATAATGTCATACAAAAAAATTATTTATTCAGGTTATTGTTTTACAGGTGATTTCACAGTATTTTTATTTGTGTCTAAATGCTGTCTCTGCATTTACATTTTTTTATAAACTAAAATCCATGTTTTTGTTTTAATGTTGTTCTTATGAGGTTGTTTTTAAGCTCTCATAAAGACCAAATGATTGTTTTAAATAGCTTCGTGATTAGAGTGGGAAAAGTTGTTCTGTTTTTGATGTGGCTGTTTCCCTCTGCGGAGCTCCTCTGTATTAGAGATTCAGCGTACGAGGGAAGGATCTCGCATGACTGAAAAACACAACCAGGATGCACCGCTTCCTTATTCTTAGCTTTTCCGGTTAACAAAATTAGTTTATTTGGTTTCAGTAAATCGCAAAATCCCTGATGTGCAGTCATTAATATGCTGATTTCCATTTAGTCATTTCATTTTTGAATTGAAAGGAATTAGTTTGGAGGAACCACTGGGCAGCTTTTCAGTTGATATACCTGATTTTTATCTAAAGTATCAGATTTTTTTTTTAACATATATTTAATGACTGTATCAAATAAGGACACATTGCATTGCTTGATGTTTGTTCTTGTCATCATGTAAGCTTTAAGGGCATAGTAAGAGATTCTATGCAATTTCTAACCCAGAACATTTTATGTCACACTTAATATGTAAATATTATGCTGCTTCACCTGTTTTTCTCTGGGAGCCCCGGGCACCACTGGGTGGCACTTTGTGTTTTGTTTAAAATAACAGACATGAGATTATTCATAAATGGCTTACCCTGCCTTTAAAAAATGCTCATTTTAAATAATGTGGTACCTCATCTATCACCTTACAATCATACATGAGGCAGTCTGTGAGTCGATGTATTTCTAATGTGATTCAAAAGCCTCCAGTATGTCTGAGTGAAAACATCCCATCTCGGCTAGGAGGCAGAGAAAATGAGAAGCTGTCTGCAAGTTGTATTAATTCAGATTTTTAATCTAAATTCATTTCTTCTTTCTTCTTCAATTTCACCTTAAGGTTACCGAGTATTAGCATAAATGAGAACGAGTTGAACATTTTCCAGGATATCTAAGACTGCGCTCACACCACCTGCCTGAAGTGACTTTATATCTGGTCATCATTTGTTTGTTTGTTTGATGATTTTCCATAGTTCTTCCTCACATTTCAGTGTGTTCTCGTGAAAGTGTGATTAGATAAATATAGTAATCCGCTTCCTAAAGTAGAAATGGGTTCATTGAGAAACTGAGAGCTGTTTATGAAATCTGCAGGTACACAGGAAGATCCGGGAAGACTCTGACATGGCGCAGGATTCCCTTCAGTGCCTGGCCCAACTGGCCTCCATGCACGGTCCCGTCTTCCCAGACGAGAGCGCCCAGGTCTCCTACCTAGCCCACATGGTGGAGGGCCTGCTCAGCATGATCAACGGGTGAGTTTGTTTCTGTGCCGAAAACTCTGTCACTGTGAATTAAGTATTTACACAAGTTACCAGATTAGTGGTTATTCTTATTTAGTCATTAGTTATTTTTTGCTTCTAGTATTTAAGCAGTAACGACAGTTGGAATAATTTACATAGAATGGATGAAATTGTGGACGTGGATTTTATTCCCTGTCTGCAGAGAATGAATTTGACCTTTGCTGTAACACCAGGATGCTGGCATTTTTGCAGGAACTTCCCACATAGTCACGTTCTTAAAATGTGGATAATTAAATCATGATATTGGCTATCAGCTAGTTGCCTCCATTGACAGAGGTGTTTATTTTTAGTATTACTACTTTGGTGAGTCACGGACTAACCCGGCACTATTATTAGCTCAATTTTTTTATTGTATCAGTTTCATCAGCTTATTCTTGTTTATGTTGACTGTTTCCACATTAGGTAAAGGCTTTTAAAATGAGCAGCACTGTGATTCATGTGTCTCACACTTGTTGCCTGCGCTGTAATCACTCCCAACGATTAAAGACAAGCGTTTTCCTCATCACCTTTGTCCTTTTAGGCTTTTCTTTGGCTATTAAACAAGTCTTTTATTTCATCATCTGCAAGTCTGTTAAGTCATTTCCTTTAGAGTGACAGCTGAGGCTTTAGAAACAACCTGACACAGCTAATTTAAACTTGGCAGCTCGGCCAGCATAAGACACTTCGAACTTGTTGGATTTTCTCTCAGATGCATTCTTTAAGAGATTAAAAGTGTCCTTTATTGATGCGCACCATTAAATCCGCGACAATCGCAAATATATGGTAGAACTAGAGAATCACATTATTCAGAAATTGCCTCAAATTGTTGTCGTCCCTAAGGAAGGTGAGAGAGAGTAATAAAGATGACAAAAATTTATTTTGTAGAAGGTTTGCCATCGAGGCGGCTGGGTTTAGGATGTAGAGCAGTCATCTGCCAACCGGAAAGTCTTCTCTTCGTGTTTTGGCCTCACAGTCTACATGGCAAAGTGTTTAGGACAAGACTCTGAACCCCATATTGCCCCCACTGAATTAATCTTTGTGTGGTTCTGTGCATGATAGGAAAAAAAAACACTGCTTAGTCTCAATAGAAAATGAAATCTGTGTAGAACCCTACAGAGTGCTGTATGGCTGTACTTGTGGATGGATCACCGTGACTTGTAGTGTCAAAGAGAGTTGAATAAGACTAGAAAACTGATATCTAAATACAGTTCATTTACTATTTAGATTTTCACCCAAATAAAGGATTTTTTTAAATTAATAACTTAAGCTGTTTATTTTACCTGCGTAAAGAGTAGAAGCACACTCGGTTGCGGTCTCTGCAGATTTTGTCTGCATTTTCTTCTCAAGGATATCGTATTTCCTAAATTCAGAGACTCAACACTGATTTGGGCAAATATCAACAGGAGCGCTACTCGTACTGAACCTTTACTGGTTTATTTACAGGGAATAATTTCTTGTTGAGTCTTTGTTGAAATGCCCTCTTATTTTTTCGTGGGAAACTGTCTCCTGCTTCAAAAACAAATGGAATAACCAGTGCCTTATGTTTCCCACATGCCTCCAAAGCCAGGTTCATTCAAACTTACAAATTATCACTTCATTCTTCTCTCAAAGACAGTTTTTAAACGTAAAGGATTATAACCAAATCAAGCAACCACCCAAAAATGGATAAATAACTGGTATGGATGTGTGTTGCGTATCAATCAGCAGGTGTCCTCTGATACAGAGCTGCCAGACTCTGTAACAAAACTGCAAGTAAAATCCTCTTGGCTTAACTTTCTAAATAAAACCAAAAATGTTTCAGTCTGTCAGGGGGGGAGTAAAAAAAAAAAAACTGAGGAGGTGTGATTTTACTGCTGTGATCTGTGCTCGTATTAATAATCACAGATGGATGAACACTGCTCAGTTACTAAACATAGCCCAAAAAGTAATGAAATTTGTGTTTGGTAGATTATTTCTTTGGTGTAGCAATGTTTCTTGGCAATAAATCTTATGTCGTTGGAAAGCCTGTTTCCTTCCCTTTCAAATGGTGCCACATTTATCAGGAATATACACTTGTGGGATTAGCAGCAGAGCAGAGTATGTGGGTTGCTCCCACAAAAAATTTGCCAAATCTTCTCTGCCAATTTTACCACTGAGTCTTGTTTGGTGTTTGGTGGATTGGATTATTGAAGTTAGAAGAAAAAATAAATAAACACATATTGGTAATTTAACCA
>JAOWBL010000014.1:4864265-4876808 GCA_028564865.1 Zenarchopterus dispar | reverse complement strand
TCCACATGTTCAGGTTCCCGTGCACATGTTGCCACCACCAGTGCCTGATTGGCACCTGATGGGCAGCAACTGGTGGTGCCAGAAGCTCAAAACAAGTGCCAATAGGAACAAGAAAATAAGTTATTTGGCACTGGCAGAGAAGATTTGGCAAATTTTTTTATGAATACAACCCACATACTCAGCTCTGCTGCTCATCCCAAAATTGTATGTGGCACCATTTCAAAAAAAAAAAAAAGTTTTCCATCAGTAGAAGATTTATTACCAAGAAGCATTGTTACAACAAAGAAATAATCTACAAAGCACACATTTTCTTACTGTTTTGTGCTATGTTTAAATGTCCACCCCTGGCACTAACTGACAATTTATCAATGGAACTTTATTCCACCACCGTTTCTGCCTCTTTGTCAGATTAATTGGTGTATTTAGTGGAGGGGATGTATTCACGAATGTATTGTATCTTAAACCCAGACAGGAATCACTGGGTTTTGTGATAACAAGAAGATATCAAAAGCATGAAGTTATTGCAAGTGAGAAATGTTAGTACATAAAGTTTGAGTGGATCTGCTTGCTATCAGAGGTTATGGCTCTTATAAAAGTAGAATAAAAGTTTGTTATTTTACTTTGTACAACAAGAATTTGAGTGCAATTTTGCAGTGGCATAAATGGTTTAAAAAAATAAATAAAACAGGCAAATGAATAATAGGCAAACAATAAGCAGGGAACCACACATACAGTACTGATACTATTTACATTTAGCCACATTATTGCACCAGGTTTTATAGATAAATTATTTTAAAAAAAAAGATAAACTAAGAGTGAAAATTATTGCCCCAGGTTATTTGACAAGCATTTTTGTGATAATTCACTATTTATTTTGCATAGAGTACAGTGATAGCTTGGGGATAAAAACTGCGCTTCAACCTGTTGGTTCTGATTTTTATTGACCAGTATCTTCTGCCTGGGCTTTATTGAAGCACCATATTTAAAATGGGTCAACCAGGGAGAGGGCAGCGACAATCTTTTGAGAGGTGGTAATGAAGTTCTGAAGCTGCTGCTTCTCCATTGATGTCCAGCTGGCATACCACAAACACATGCAGTCTCTATGGAGCAGCTGTAAAAAGACAGCAGCAGCTTTTGTGGTAGATTTTTCTTCCTCGGGAGTCTCAAGTAGAGTCTCTGCTGTGCTTTCTTAACCACTGCTGTGGTGTTCATGCTCCAGGTCAGGTCCTCCTCAATCTGGACACCCAGGAACCTGAAATTGGTCCCCCTCTCCACACACTCCCCATCAGTCAGGAGTGACTGAATGTCTGTCTTTCTTGTCCTGTAATCAATGACCAGCTCTTTGGTCTTGGGAGATGAGTCTGGGGGGAGACTCATCTCCCAGGGCCTCATCCCGGACTTCCTCAGAGGAAGTCCAGGGTTGCCCTCAGTCCCTCAGTTTCAGAGATGTTGCTGGACTTGTGGTTGGTGATGTGCTGGATTCCCTCCCACACCTGCCTTGCGTTGTTGCTGCTGAGGTGGTCCTCTGTTCTCCCCCCGTATGCTGCCTTGGCCTCTCTGATGCCTCTCCTCAGGCAGCGCTGTATTTCACTTCAGTGCCAGACCTGAAGAGAGGCATCCCTCTCCTTCAGCAGGATCTTTACCTCTCAGGTCATCCAGGGCTTCTAATTGTGATAAACCCTAGACAGACTGACTCACAGTGACACTGTCCATGCAGAATTTGATATAACCAAGAACAGCTGCTGTATAGTCTTCCAGATCCTGCTGTTCAGAAACATCCCAGTTTGTTCTTTTGAAGCAGCCCTGCAGTTCATGATGAGTACCTTTAGGCCATGTTTTCACAGTTCTTGTTGTGGTTGGAGTATTTTTCCTGAGGGGACGTGTATGCTGGAAACAAGAACAGGTACAAGTGGTCAAACTGGCCCAAATGAGGTAGTGGCTTTGTCCAGGGTGTTATCTCCCCTTGTAGCAAACTTGACATGCTGGTGGAATTTAAAGAGCACTGCTTTTGAGCCGGAATGAATCAAACTATTTGCTGTGTGGCGTTTTCTTACAAATTGATGTAATTAAGAGCTTCTATTAGTTCTCGTATCTAATATTTCAGAACATTTGTTTCCTTGTATTGATAACTATTTTTAGAATTCTTATGACACACACCCCAGTGTTAGGTTTCAGGACATGTTCTGAAACTTTTTTTGTTTTTTTTTTTCAAACAAAAAAAAGTTCTCAACCAGTGTGATTTACAAAGTCAAAATTACTGTTGATTAAAATTGTACATTGAAAAGATACTGTAAATAAAATGTGCACATAAACTTAACCACGCATTAAAGCCACTATGTTGTAATACCAGTTGTGTTCGCATGGGGGCAGTGTATCAGAAACTTCATGTATTACTCTCTAGAGGCAGGCCTGATTCCAATTAATGGTCATTGACAGGTTGTCATCAAGGTCTGAACAAGTCAGTCAATGACACAGCCACTTGTGTCATGGTGTGAAGAAGCAGGGAAACATCTAAAACATGCAGGACACCAGCTCTTGAGGACCAGGGTTGACTACTCCTGCTCTAGAGTAAGAAACACCAAAGTGTAGCTCTGGTGGGACAAAGCTGGATTGCAAGATGTGGCAAGTCATCCCCAGCCAAGCGACAACCATCTAACTTTCGGATTGAGGTTCAAGATTTGTTGTAGTTCCTCAACCGGTGACAAAAGTGAATCGATTTCTATTGACTTCTATTGATTTTAGAGCAGAAATAAACATTTACAGCTTTTCCCCATGGTCCAATTATTCCTATTTGCATACAGAATGCTATTTATTTATTTATTTTGGCAAAATTAGTAAGTACTAGTTGTAAAGTATGGGGTTTTGGGAATAGTCAGTGTGTAGCACCCTGCTCAGTTGCTGAAAATCCACTTACTTCTGTAATCCTTGTCTTGAAGTGAAGGATATAAAGCCTGCTGTGATTTTCATCCCTAAAGCTCGTCTCAGAGCTAGTTTCTTTTAGTACTTAACTGTTTTGTTTTTTTTCAGCAGTTCTTTCAAACCTTTCCTTCGCACATCATACAGGGCTGTAGTTTGAAATTTCCTTTGGTTCACAGCTGTAAAGAACTTCCCATAAGGTGTAATTCAGGTTCATATTGACTTTGTCCAGCAGAAATAATCTGAGATAATCTTGCTTTAAGGAACTGATAACCATAGTAATTGATACCAGAAATTGATAATCTGCATTTTACTTTCAAATTTAATTAAACCGCATCAAACTTTTAAAAAAAAAAAAAAAAACCCTGCAGCTCCAGGTTAGATCTAGTTTATGTTTAATACGATTACCATTTGTTCTTCATTCAAGGTTATTATCATTTCACAAGACCCTTAATATGTTTCCTCACTATTTGAGAGGAGCTCCTCCATATGTACCTTCTGTGTTGTTGCTTTTTAGCAGAGCTTATGTGAAGATGTAGAGTAATGGTAATAGCTTTACAAGGTGTGTTGTCAAAGAGCCTTGCTTGCCTGAAGCTATTGATCGTCCCCGCATCTGATGCAGCCAGTAAATGTTTAGAGGAAGATGCATTAGAAGAGAGTGCACTTTCACTATTCTGTTTTTAGCAGCAGGGTGACGTGGCAATTATCCGAAGGTTAAGAGAGAATCTGTTTCCAGACTAACATGGACACCAGTTTGAGTCGATGAAAGTAAAGAGAGAGAAGGTTGCGTTTCTTTGAAGTTATCCACAAGTATTCCTCCCAGAGAAGAGTGACAAAAGAAATACACTGACTCACTGACAAAACTGTAACCAGTTTTCATATTTTCCTGAGAAATATCATTAAGATTGATTTTTATTGTCAGAATAAATGTCGATGTTGTCAGTGGCAACTGATTATTGCAGCTAGACAGTCTTAGCAAATGACTTTTAGGAAAATAAGCAGCTCGGTTAACCTTGTGTTTACCAGCTCAGTGAAGATGTCTCAGTCTAGCAACAAACCAACACAAATCCTTCTCCCAGAAATCTTTTTTTTTCTTTTTTTTTTTTAACTTTGAACTATAGCATGGAATTTATGCTTGCATTTATCAGAAAAGAATCATCCTAATTATGGATTACACTGACCTTTAACGTTGTGACTTTTAAGTTCAACCTGCCTCAGCTGTGTTATAACAAAAAATAAGAATAATAATATTTACAGTTAATAATGCATTACATTTAACTGTGGCTTGTAGACTAAAACCCATTAGTCCTATTTTTGTCTCAGTTGCTTTTAAAATGCACTTCTGCCTAATTTGGCTCTAAATTGTCTGAATACTTATGGGGTTTTTTTTCCCCAATCAAAAACTGCTCCCTTCTGTTGCATTGAATTTAAAGTGTATTTGGATTAGTTTTAACTACAGAATGGCTGGTTAGAAACATTTATGAATTAGCGCTAATATGATGTCTCTTTTTCTGTATTAGGAGGGAAAAACATTTTTGTTGGTGCCATTTTCATTATAACATCTATAATGTGCTTACTGAAGCTTCTTTAGAAGTAGAAATCTAAACAGCAAAACAAGGGGTTGTTAATATCTCTATAACAATCTATAATATTACATCAAATTTTTGTCACTCTCAATGTGGCTCTGCTTTAAAACTAAACTTTTAACAATAAGTCTCTGTAAAATTCCCACTAGTAATGTATATTGAACTATTTCTTTATTTCAAGGTATCAAGGAAGGTTTCGCAGATTTTTATATTGTTATAATACATTTTGCAAAGTAATATTTCAACACACCACCTCTTCAGTCATGTTGTCATTTTCTTAGGACTGACCATTTAAAAAGAAAGTTTTTTTTAAAATGGTTTGTATGTAAAGAATTATTCATGAGTTTGTGTGTATTTCTGGCTGAGTTGTTTCTGTTTCAAATGTGTTCTGATTTGATTTCAGTTGCCACACAATTACACATAGTACATATAAGAGAAGGGTCTCTCTCTCTCTCTCCGTTTTCTGTCCGTCGCGCTCCCCTGCTCTCTGTAATCACCTATTCTTGGAACCTTTTTTCCAGTTGCATCATCGGGAAACCATTTAGAGAGGGAAGGGGGGAAAAAAACCATTCAAGTCCACACAAAGCGCCAGGGATGGAAGTAATTTTTGTCGGGGATTTCCCTCCGAACATACACAGACATTTATCTTACAGAGGCGGGACCTGTAACGCTGGACTGTATAAGACCAAAGCATGTATAAATAAACTGAGCAGCAGGCTAATAACATCAGAAGATTTTCAGCTTTTCACAAATATGTTGATGATGATGATTAGTTGGTCCTTTTGACAGTAAATTGTTGACAGTGTTATTTCAAGTATTTAGTTACAACTAGAATTTTGCACACTTAGGTATCAGGATTTTCTGTGACGGATATTAGGAAAGCATGAGCAGTATAATAATGTAATGATGGTCCTTTATTCTTAGGTATTTGTGTGTTTTGGGAGGACCGTTTTCTGGGAGTTTTGTCGCTTTATTATGTTGTAGAATTCAAATATATATATTTCGACTGTCTTCAATTTATTTTCAACTCAGACCGCTATTACATGCACAGTTTAGACAAGTTGCAGCTTTAGCTCATCTTGGACATTTTGTTGGACTTCTTTCTTTGTCACTTAATACACATGCATGCAAAGGAGAATGGGTTTCCCGACCAAAGACTGAGAGTCTCTGCCACAACAGGTGGTAACGGTGCCTGCTTTCATCTTATTAACATTTAACCTTTCAGTTAACCTACACACCAAAACAATAAAGTCATCTTTAGTTTCTGGTTGCCAGCACACAGGAACAGTTGCCAGTGGTGAACTGGGTGCACCTTGTACATTTAGTGCATCCAGCAGTGTTTATTCTTTCTATTTTTTTTTTTAAATCTATTTCTTCTGTTATTCCTGCATCAAAGCCTGGGACAGGATTAAAGCTTAAACTCCATTGTCTGACCATGTTGCTCCATCTAGGAAAAGTTTGACTTCAGTCAGACTAAAATGATTACATGCATTTTAAAACTTCAGTTTCAGTCAGGTTAATGCAGTAATTAGTTTTTCGTAACGTCATGTAAATGCCCTGAGAAAAAGAAATAAAATGTTTAACTGCACTTATGTTCTAATGTACTTTTTACACTGGACTAAAATGACCTGCATTATTTCTGAAATTACTCCTCTACGTCTGTGTTTCTTTCAGGACTTTAGCACTGTAGAAGTCGTCTGTGTTTTACCGTAATTTACAGACACTGATCCCCAGAAGTATCACAGCGCACTTGTTTCATTAAACAATTGTCTTTTATTAAACATAAACTTTGAATGTTGCGTTTAAAGCGTCTCATTGGACACTACGGTTAGATTTTAGTGACTAGTGTCACTTTTTGAAGCACAAAAATCTGACGTATCATCTTTAAGTTGCTATGGTGATGGTAAACATAGCATCAGCTTTTGTTGAAGTATAAAAGTTTTGTGCTGTCAGAGTTTTTGAGATAAAGATAAAGTTTCTTGGTGACGCAACTACGCATGTCATCATCACATTGTCACTCTTCTGCAGACCTGGACGTCTTGTTTTAAATGTCTTTGAATGAAACTTAATGTTAATTCATTTCATTACAATTTGTCCGCCAAAAATACTATTATTATGCCGAATGCGGTGGAATCTTAGCTGAAGTCATTATATAATGTCACATTATGTATCGCAGCTGTCATATTTACGTCGGGAAAGGAGCAGAAAAAAGCAAGTCACTGAATTACTGAGATGTGTAATTGCACAAGATGAAAGCAAGAAGGAAAAGGCCCGAACTTCCTGAAAGCCTTGTTTGAAGCTCAGATGTTTCCTTCGTTGGAGAGAACATTTCTATATATGAGTGGCTTTGCAATTTCAGACCTTTGTTTATGCCCTAAAACGCACTAAAAGAAAGAGAAGGGAAGGACACCAAGAGCATAATATGTACTCTTTAATTTTTTGGAGACACGCTTCTTGTGAAGAATGTTTTGAGTCCAAGTTTCCACACAACTTTCAAGTTTAGCCTCCTTGATTCTGACTTGTTGACTTTTGTTTTGCATCTGGTGCTATTTTACATGCATGCTATTCTCAGTCTGTATTCTTTTTCCTGCTCCTGGATTAGTTGTGGTGTCAAATATAACCCATTTTACACAGAAAAGTCTTTCAAAATGAGATTTTATAAAAGAATTAATGAAAGTTGGAGTTCTAAATAGTTAAGCAATGTGTGATTATAAATTGATATGTCAACTATAGTAGGCGTTGAGCTTTTATTTTTCTCTTTTAAATGTACAATTTTTTTTAAATGTGTATTATCTTTTTACACTGTGCAAACAGCATGCTTGGACGGTGAGGAGTTTGGCTGAAAATCTGCTCTTATCTGCTTTTAGAAAGTGAGCAACACTCTTTCCACATCTGCCACTTCATCCTTCACAGTCTGATCTGGTTTGTAAAGGTCTATAAAACCAGAAACTGGATTGCAGCTGCACAGGCTTTTTTTCCATCTTGAAGTTTTATTCCTTTTCCTGGGATGTAGTGATGCCATTAAAAGTATATATCAGCTGCAGCTGTAAAAAACTGCTCGGAGGTCAGGCTGCCAATTTTGGTCAAGATTCAATTTTTGTGTCAATCTCCTTCCCTTATTGTCCAGTGGGTAAACCAGATAGTGGTTCCAACTCAGCTTCAGCCAGAAGTGTGTAAACTCTTGCACATTAAAATGAGGGGAGGAGTTGGGGCGGTTTCAACTTGTATTGACCTTTTACTGTCCAAAAAAAAAAAAACACCACAGACTTTTATTTTAGAGTGAAGTACTGCTGGAAAATGGACTCATAAACCTTACTAT
Organism: Zenarchopterus dispar; assembly: GCA_028564865.1. Classification (NCBI taxonomy): domain Eukaryota; kingdom Metazoa; phylum Chordata; class Actinopteri; order Beloniformes; family Zenarchopteridae; genus Zenarchopterus; species Zenarchopterus dispar. The sequence goes on along the minus strand of JAOWBL010000014.1, from coordinate 4,868,987 downwards.
GTTTTTGAGTACAAAATTCAGATTGTTTTTATGTAGAAAAATCCTTTGGACCTCTGCTCATGAGCGTCATGATAGAGGAGCTGTGGGATTTGATCCAATGACGTGTCGTTTTTATCTGTTATTTTAGGATCGAGATTGAGGATTCGGAGGCGGTGGGCATCTCCAATATAATTTCCAATCTCATCACTATGTTCCCACGGAGTACCTTAACAGCTTTGCCCAGTGACCTCTTCACCTCCTTCATCAACTGCCTCACACTGCTCACCTGCTCCTTTGGACGCAGTGCCGCCCTGGAGGAGGTGGTGAGTAACGACATTTGCAGTCGCCGCTCACAACTCAAGCTATCTTTATTAACTTCAGTCGCACTGAGGTACATCTTAAAGAACCAACCATTTGATGTTTTAATTCAAGTAATTTAATTTATATACATTTGCTTTAAATATTGTTACATGTATCGTATGTGTTAGATTTGTTTGCATCATATTTGCAATAAACCAGATTTTCTTCCTGATTAGCCTTAGTCACCAATTTTTTGCTCACCATTCCCACAGATTTGATTATCTTCTGAAGGATGTTATAGACAGGTGTTTTTAGAATATAAACCAAGAAAAAAAGAAACCCTACACACAATATATCACTGTCCAAAATTCATTTTCTCCTTTTTCCTCAGCTGGATAAGGACGACATGGTTTACATGGAGGCCTACGACAAGCTGCTGGAGTCGTGGCTAACGCTCGTACAGGACGAGGAGCATTTTCCTCGTGGCTGCTTCATCCAGCCAGCTATCCAGGTCTTCAACTCGTATATCCAGTGTCACCTGGCTGCTCCTGATGGCACACGCAATCTGGTGAGACCCGTCCTGTAATGCATTTTTAGAAGGCTAAAAAATGTGACGTTTATCATGAATCTGGGCTCGATCTTTTCTCCTAACTTGGAAATTTTTCTTTGCAAACTTTTCTGGGCTTTATTGAACCCCAATTGACCCTCACCTGCCAACCTCTCAGTCGGTGAACGGCATATCGTCTCACGACGAAGAAGAGATCAATGAGCTTCAAGAGGATGACAGAGAACTGTTCTCAGACCAGTTGTCAAGTATTGGCGTGTTGGGACGTGTGGCAGCGGACCACTGCATCCCACTGCTCACAAGGTAAACGCATAACACTGAACTGCTTTCTTTAACCTTTGTGATGTGATTTGAAGTTGCTAACATTTCTTTTCTGTTGTAGCCTTCTGGAGGAGCGGGTGAACCGACTGCATGGGCAGCTCCAGAGGACCCAGCAGCACCTCATGGCCTCATCTGATCTGGGATCAGTGGACCGCAAAGTCCTGGATGACCTCTATGAGGACATCCACTGGCTCATACTGGTCTCAGGTGGGCAGCTGCACAGAAAACTTATTTACTTTTGTAAACAGAAACAAGGAGACCTGTAAATAATAAAATATCAGGACTGGTATGAACAGCATTTTTTTGTCATCTTTGAGCCTTCGGTAACTTTCAGACCTGATTTGAAAATAAATAAATAAATAAAAAATCTAAAACAAATGTTGGGGATCACATTTCACAAACGTCATATAAATTAAAATCAATTACAGACATATACGCTGAAACCACTTTGACAAAGTTGACAGACGCATGACTTTGAAGTACAGAACAAATATTTATATTTTGCTCACAAATGGCTTTTCCAGTGTGTTTTACTTTTAATTACTGACTTTATTGGTGATTAAGTGAACTCCACCCAGACGTGTGGCTTGAAGTTAATGAAAAAATGTCTGCGTCATTAAAGCTGTGCAAGGCAACATTGTGGATTTAAACTGGATCCTCCAAAAGACGCCTCAGACTTTATTTTTATTTGACAGAGTAAATTAAAACGATAAAAAAGGGCATTTTAGAAAACTGCTTTTATTTTAAGTAAATGGAAAAAGTAAAAGCAAAAAATAAAAAGCATTGTGCTGTGGCTATAAAATTGTAGGTTTTGAAGTTCCACTGTAATGATAACAGGTAACCCTTCTTTTTATTCTGTCAGAGGTTGTATGAAACCATTTAATCGTACCATGTCATGTTTCTGGTTTTTCCAGGGTATCTACTAGCAGACGATCCTCAGGGTGAAACCCCACTGATCCCCACTGAGGTGATGGAGTTCTCCATCAAACACTCAACAGAGGTGGACATCAACACAACACTCCAGATCCTCGGATCGCCAGGGGAAAAGGCCTCCTCCATACCAGGCTGCAATCGCACAGACGCCGTCATCAGGTAGCATTTCTGCTGGACTAGACAGTTTTACAGAAACAAGGTGAAAATAATACCTACTGGGAAAAGAAAATCATTTGGAGCTCTGCTCATCAGCGTCATGAGAGAGGAGCTGTGGGATTTGATCCAATGACATGTCGTTTTTATCTGTTGTTTATGAATATATTGTAGGATCTTATTACCAAAAACTGAAGAAACTAAAACTAAACTGCAGTCATATCAACCAAAGGTTCTTAACCTTTCTGACCTCTGGGCCCAATTTTCCCAGTACAAAGTGTCCTGTGGCCCATTCAGTTATTAACACTTTCATTGTAATTGATAAAGTCTTCATTTGTTTTGTCTTCAGTGACTAACTCAAGTCCACCTACACTTGAACAACCTAAAACCTTGTGAAATCAATAAGATAAAATGATAAATATTAGGAAATAAATAATATCCTGTGATCAACCGAAAGATATTTATATACTGTGTACATTCAACAAGATACCGAACAGGCTGGCAGTTGTCTGAACAAACCAAGTTTCTACAAGAACAACTCTAAAGGCTCGAATCAAGGTTATTAACACAAAAATCAGAAATACGAGAATATTTAGATTTACATAGTCAAAACAACTGAAGAGAAATTTTGATAAATTAAAATATGTAGTAAGAAAATAAGTATTCGTCATAATGAAAGTTTCATAAAGTGTAAATGAAAATATTGTCTTATCTGCTAATGAATTTAGCAGTCTTCATTTTTGCCGGCCAGAACTATAAGGCGCTTACATACTGGCATTCAGTAACATTTATGTAAAAGTTGGCCACCAATTTTACTCCATTTACATACTGATCCAAGCAAGAGAGAAAAATCCTGCAAACATGCCTGACATACACGAAACCAGCATTCTGTAAACAAAGTGCATTGAACATGATTGACGTCGAGTCACACTCATGTTTATTTAAATAAATCATAGTGGGGGAGAAGATGCCGTCAGCTGTTTTCATATTGTTATGGTCATTTTAACAGGAACATGTACGGGTTCTTGCACAATTGGACGAGAGTGTAACGGGGTGTGTGTGTGGTGCTGATGTGGAGAAGTTGACCGGGAAGGTTTGAACAGTAAAACTAGACATCAGTAGAGTAAATAAAACCGCTGTGGCTCCTCCAGCTGGAAGTGTCCGGGAATTCCTCACCAGCTCTGGAAGTATCCGTTGCTGTTTGAAAAAGGAACTGATAATAATATTTGTCATTTTAAGTTGCATAAATATAATCAGTTTTCCTCCCATGTTAACGCCATACTGAATAACTCTGAGCAATTCTCCGGCCTGACAGCAGCTGACTTCATTCTTTCTTGACGTGAAAGGATGTGATTCCAGGCATGTTCATTCAACTGTTTTCATCTTCCTCCTGATTTCATCTTCACTTTAAAAACTGATCATTTTTCTTGTATCTCCCAAATTCATTGGTAAATTATAGGCACGTGAATAAGACTAATGATGCGTGGTTCAGACAAAAGTTTCCCTTCTTCTTCCACGACCCTGTAAAGGTGCCGCACACGTACAACCAACATGTTCAGAAAGTTGGTAAATCCTCACACTTCCCACTTGGTTAGGAAATGGTCTTCTCAGTCGGTACACAACTGCTCTCTTCTTTTTTTAGCCTTTTTGTCTATTCAAGGAGGTAAAAAAGACATGGGATCTGACTCGCACCTGACTGCCACCATGTGGTGGGAAGCGTTATTGAGGGCCCACAGCCACACGCAAAACCCAACGTTTTTTTGTAGCCTGTGAGGAGGCGCTCTCAGCCCATTCTTGAACCGCTGCCCCATGATAAACATCACTGATATAGACTGCTGCAATGGCCCTTCTTTATATGAAGAAGTCAGTTGTAACAGTTTGTCTCACCTAACAGTCGGCTTCCCATAAAACTCTCCCCGAACAGATGTCCTCACTGTCCCGATCTAGTCAGGTTTCCAAGTGTAGTCTCGTTTATTGTCCTATAAATTTAAAAGTGAGCCTGTTTCTGTGCCTTCGCATACTTTCACCAATGTGCAGCCAATAAAACACAGCCACAGTAACCGTGGCAATGTTTTAATGTGCAGCTTGTAGTGCTTTGAACTCTGGATGACAAACTCTGTTTAGCTCGGTGTAACAAACACACAAGTACGATAAAATGGCTTAATAAAGCTGTCACTGCTGAGCTGACATAAAATAAACAATAATGGTATGTTTTCTAAAAAAAAAAAAAAAAAAAAAATCACATTTTTATTGTTTGTGCTGAAAAGGATGAATGCAGGCATTTTAGATTTATATTAAGATTTATAAAGGCAAAAATTGTAATTAACCTTGCCACAGTTGTTTGTTAACTTTTGTCCAATATTAGTTAAATAAGTAACTAAAGCAAACATTTAAGAGTAATATCAATATAAAATAATTCCTCAAATATTGTAAAATTTGATACAGATGTTCTGATATGGTTTGGAAATGAA
>JAOWBL010000014.1:4832503-4848263 GCA_028564865.1 Zenarchopterus dispar | reverse complement strand
AAAGTTGTTTTTTTTGGTTTTTTTTTTTTTTTTTGGTTTTTTTTTTACGTCAGGAGATGTGGGCTGTGTGAGTTCAATAATGTACAAATTCAGCTGTATGGGGAGCAACTTTTGCCATGTTGATCTTTCGAGTTTGGTGTTTCTTTTTCGTATCTCTTTGCCTCCATACAGGCGAGAGATGGTTCCAGCCTGTGAGGGTTTGGGGTCAACTTCAGAAGTATTTTTCTACAGGCAGCACATCAACAGTTTCCCTCTTCAACACACACTGGAGACTGAAGTGAAGGACAGCAATAAAAAAAAAAAAACAACCAAATAAAAAGGAGCAGAGCCACTTATTAAAGCATTATGTTGGAGACTGGACCCTCTTCATTCAGAGCACTATCCCAGTTATTGTAGATGGCTGTTTTTTTGTTAATGAAGTGTAAAAGTGTACATAAACGTATTGTATAAAATGTTTTGGCCTCTAGTTTCCTTTACATGTGCTGTGTCTGCTGTAATGTCTTTTATCTACTTCAAATAATAAAGTGAATTATCTTATGTTTTATAACATATTTGGTCTTGCAGATGCTCAAAGAAAAACTATCTTGACTGCTGAATTTTTCACCATGTTTGAACCTTTTTTTTAAAAAAAAAACAAACACATTTTTTGACTTTTCTTTCACTTAACATCCAAAGAGTTTGCTTCTTATTTCTCATTCAGATCATTGTCCTCTGCTGTCCAAGTGCATACTGACGACCACCGTCAGCAGCTTCTCACTTCATGAAGATGCTGGTGAAAACAAAGAACAGGATTCTGACACTGACAGTGCTCCCTCACTCTGAAAAGAGTGGATGCAATCAAAGCCAAAGGAGGGAAGGCATAGAGGAGAACGCGCGGCCATGTGTGCGCTAGCGCGTCCACGCCGAGAGGCGCGTCCCCGTCGCGCGTGGAATAAAACAGTGGACACTGCGTTCTCCCAAGAGGCAAACAAATGCACCGCCGCTCGGCCGTAGCGACCCCGGACCTGCACCACAATGGCTGGATACAGAGTCCATTTCCCGTACAAGGGTGTGCCTCTGGACAGCAGATCCACTCCCTGATTCATAATCCCCGCACTGCAAAAACAAACTGTTAAAATTGAACCAATAAATCTGGTCTAACAATTTGCACTCATTTTATTTGGGTTTATTTCAACCACTACTGTTGATTACATATTACACAAAGTCAATAGCTAAATAACGTTTTAAAAATTACTTAAATTCTAACTACTTTTTTACATATATAATCACCGTATTTTTCGGACTATACGTCAAAAATTTTTTAATGGTTTGGTTGTTCCTGCGACTTATACTCATGTTCGACTAATATATTAAAAGATATAATTTCACATGTTCGTTATTTTCACACTGACAGCCGCGAGAGGGCGCTCTAGACTTGTGTGCCAGTATCTGCTACCCCTGTTACTCCTGTACCACTGACAATTTAAAATTTAAACATCAAATTATAAAGACAACTGAGAAAGACTGAACACAAATGCCCCCAAAACGAAAATCATATTCTGCAAATTACAAGCTGGTAGTACAAGACGTGAGGTGAAACCATCAAGATTCATTAAGTAGTGAAATGTGCAGCGGAAAGCGGTAATCGAGCGGCAGAAATAAAGTTTTGAGTAAGGGAGAAACGTATGAGGGACTGGCGAAAAGCAGAGGATACTCCAACTGCAATGATGAAAACAAAACAAAAAAGCTAGATGGCCACAGCTTGAGGAACAAGTTCACAAATGAGGGGGTTTGAACTACGTGCTGCCGGGAGAGGCTTGGTTAACAGTGTAGTTACGTCTCCATGCTAGGTAGTTACCATGGCGATGAGTATAAATGACTTTCGGGAAGGACCTTCTTAGAATTACTGCTTCATACAACGCAATCATCTCTCTGACAGAGCAGGACAACGATGTCCCAAAAAGTGCGACTTATAGTCCAGTGCCACTTATGTTTTTTTCTTCATTATGCATTTTTTAGCTGGTGCGACTTATACACTGGAAAATACTGTACTCAGCTAAATTAGTTAAATTTTAACGGATACATTTGCATCTGTTATTACTGAAATTATTTTTTTTAAATTCCAAGTATTTTTTTTTTTTACATATGTAATTTTTCAGATAATTTGATTAAATTTGTACTATGTAATACAATTAAAATTAGACACAAAAACAATATTGGTGTCAATATTTATTTATTCAACCAAATGGAAATACAAAAGATTCCTTTGCAACATTTAAACTTATAAACATAAAATTAACAACCATGGCTGCTTGTTTTTAATCCTGAACTGAGCTGGATGACCAAAAAAAAAAAAAAAGTCCTCGCAGTGTAGAAATATTGGGCTTAAACTTGGAAACATTTCACTCTATCAGCTTAATTTTGAGGTTTTAGACTTTATGCAATTTAGCACTGTCAATCCCCAAAAAGATTTTCTGAAACACTTCAAATGTGAACTTGGGCTTTTTGGGATACTCAAGGTTAAGGGTATAGATCAGTCCCATCAAGAGTACACACGCCTTGGTTCTGGTTTGACATCCAGTGATCACTTCCTTGCCCTCTATCATAATTGACACATCTGCTGGGTCCTCTTCAGCAGTGGGTTTATGTATCACAAGCACCTTTGGGGCTTGGTTGATGACATTCCTTGGTTTATCCTCCATGTTAAAAAAGAAAGGAAAAAAGATTCATTTTGACTTAAATTGCATGTTTTATCAAATCATTTTCTACACGTGAGAAAAATATTGAAACATGATATTTTTAAAATGTGTTCACTGAGTCAAAATTTCTTACATTATGAACATATTGGAAAAGGGCAGGGGAACAAAATGCAGTCAGGCTGTGGCTTTTAGCAAGGTTAAGATTTTGGACCAACTGATGAGCTAAATTTAACCCTCCTTTAAAACATATTTGAAATGAAACAAACTGTGGCAATCATTTATGCAAATATGTGAATATCTCGAGTTGCTCCAAGTCAATAACATACCTGGCAATCTTGGAAGAGCTTTTTTGGGGGATCCCTGAGGTACTCAATGAGGCAGCAAATGACAGAATCTTTCCTCTTCTGAACACTCTGGGACTAGAAGGAAATAAGTTTAAGGAAAAGAATGGTGGCCTTGAGAACTCAACACACTAGTACTTGTGCATCATCCAATTACTTCTGTGCTCTGGACTGACTTCTATTACCTTATCTGCACTTATACATTCAGAAGAGGATGTCAGAATACAAACACAATCTGCATGAAAAGTTGTACTGCCATGCTCATTCAAGAAAAGTAATACCAATAATCTACAGGCCATCTGCCCATCCTACACCAGTGTTAAAATGAAAAAATGATATCTTAAATATCAGTCATTCAGCTGTCTCCCATTATACCTTTAATGTGACACTGTAGAGCTGGATTTTTCAGATGTCCATATGTCGTGTTTTCATTTGCCTGTTTGGGAGTATCAAGCATGGATATCCAAAAGTCAAAAAAGCACATATGAAGGGTTTGGTATTAATTCTGGTATTCACGTTGGCATATGCCAGTGTTCTGGTAACCTTAGCTCTAATAATAATTAAAAGTGTCTTCATTATCATATTTCAGACAGAATAACGACTAGATACTTTAATTATCCTCAAGAGAAATTCACTTTTTCAGAAACTTTGCAAAGATGGGAAAAAATCAAGAATATGTAGATACGAGCCATGTGAGTTGCAAAAATGAGGATCATACAAGAAAGATAAAAATACAAAATAAATTCTAAAATCTGGATCTATAGTGCAAAATGACAGTGTGCAACTTGTGCAGCTATGCAAAAAGACAATGATAGGTCCAGGCTTTGTTTTATCGCTTCCCCTGAGAGCTGTTGAAGAGCCGCATGGCATTGGGGAGGAACAATCTGCTCAGTCTGTCAGTAAAGCAGTTTCAGTGACAGGAGTCTGTTACCAAAACTGCTCCTATTCCTGGTGATGGTGCTCTGCAGTAGATAATGTGGATTGTCTATGATAGACTGGAGCCTGTTCATCACCTGTTGCTCTGCCACAGATGTCAGGCTGTCCAGTTCTGTGCCAGTGACAGAGCTTGCCTTCCTCGCCAGTTTGTCCAGGCATGCAGAGACACCTACCAGCAGACTACTGCACGCAAGAGGGGATGAGATACCACAGTAGAAGATGCAGATGTCGAAGGACACCAGGCTTCTGAGGAAGCACAGACAGCTCTATCCTTTCCTGCACACAGTATCTGTATTGGCAGTGCAGTCCAGTTTATCATCCAACTGCACTCCCAGGTGTGCGAAGGTCTACACTGTCACCTTTGATGAGAATAGGTTCTGGGTGCAGCCAGGTTCTTGTAAAGTAACCATCTCCCTGGTCTTGGTGGTGATGAGGACCAGATGCTTGGACTCGCACCATCCGACAAAGTCCTGGATCACTTCTCTGTACTCCTCCTCTGGCCCACTCCTGATACAGTCCACAATGGCTGTGTCATCCGCGAACTTCTGTACATGATAGAGTTCTTGTAGTTGCACTGAAAGTCAGATGTGTACAGGGCAAACAGGACCAGGGAGAGCACAGTTCCCTCTGGTCATAGTGGTCATGGTATCAGACCTGCAGCCCCTAGTTAAATGTGCTGAGGTATGCCAGTCGGGTAGTCTGTGATCCATGCCACCAGGTGTGATTGTGCTGCCATCTCTGTAAGTTTGTTTCTGAGCAGCAGAGGCTGGATGGTGTTAAAGGTGCTAAAGGTATAGAAGAATGTAATTCAGCACACAGATGAGAGAGATCGAGGGAGTAAGAAGATGATGACATCCTCTACTCCCACCTTCTCTGGTATACAAATTGCAGATGGACAAGAGTGTGGTGGCCTCAGGTCATCACCTGGAGCAGCAGATGTTCTATGGTCTTCATCACTTGTGACATCAGGGCGACTGGCCTGAAGTTATTCAGCTCACCAGGATGGGGTTCTTTTATTACGATTTTCAGTATATCCAAATAAATTAAACCCCAGATACATTTGGCTATTAGACATATTATGTGTAAGGTTCTGATGAGCATGCTATCTGAATTAGATAGTCTTTCAGTCTTTTCCACCATGTGTCCATTCTAAGGGTCTCTAATAGCAGTGTTAAAAAGGTTGCATCCATTAAGACATGACATTACACTCATTTTCACTGTTAACTCTGCCTTGGAGAGATATCTTTCACTTTTTCCATCTTTTGAAAGTCCTTTTTTGACATCCTATTTAGCAAAGTTCTATACATCTAGTTTCTATACCTGCTTCAGTCCCATTCAGTCATGGGGTCTTTATGGCCACACAGATTTGAAAAACGATGCAGTCACTCTCGATCAATTTAGAATCACAAATCAGCTTAATGTGCATATTTGGGATGGAAGCCAGAATACCAGGATAAAACCCATATGACCACAGAGAGAACATGCAAACGACACTATAGACACAATAGTACTCCATTACATTTTAACATACCATCAGATAACATCAGATATATGTACACTGTTATGTTTGTTTCATCAATACCAACTTTAATAGTAGTAAAAGAGTTGTAGGATGCTTCATAACTTTTTCTAAAGGTTCAAGGGATAGACAGAATAAGAGTAATAAAAGTGGATATCCTATGTTGGTTCCAAGATGTAGGGGAAATGGAGAAGAAACAATGTCATCACTACTATGTCGACTCTCTGAAAGTCCTATGAAAAGTTGGGCATAAATAGCTCTTTGTCTTATGGAAGAGAATCAACAACTGTCATTGCAGTGTTAAGAAGTTCCTCTTTTAGCATTTCAGTCACATCTATGTTGATGTTCATCTCTGACAAACACTTGTATATATCTTCAAATGTTTTGTAAATGTCTACACTGGTTTCAGTGGAAAATGCTATTACGTGGTCAGATGTTCCCTCAAAATAGTTGTTAATTATGCATCTGAATGAGTTTTTCAGCCCATCGATGAAATCTTTTGATGTGGATGCTGATGCTGAAGTGGTAAGTTCATCCACAGTTTTGTCATGTGCCTCATGAGCCTTCTTGAACAGATACACAGATGGCAGATAACGCTCTGATAGTCTATCTTTTTTAAACTCCTCAGTCATGATTAAGTTCTGTTTCTCTGGTGTTAAGCGTATTTTGCTGCCCATGTCTTCATGTTCTTGCTCTGCAGAAACCAAGGTAGTTAAAGATGGAGAAGGCCCTTTGCTGCAGGCTAAGTCAGTCAATGATGGTATTTCTTCTGCCATACCGGCATCTATAGAAGCCCCACTGGTGGATTTTATGGGATAAAGTTCCTCCATATCATGTACTACAGGAGCCTCCTCCATGATGGCAGTATCCTCTTCAGGATGTTGACCTGTTGAGCCTGTGGGTGATATAGGGCTAGAAACAGGTTGAGACTCATCTGATTTGATGACATCTTTTTCAGCTTGAGTCACTTCCAGAGGGACATCACTCATATCTGATTCTGAAGTCTTCCTGCTTTCAGAAGTAGTGTCCTTAGGTAAATCTGTCTCTGTTGATTGCTCATCTGTAGTTCCAAAGCAAACCTTCTTTAAATGACTCTTTATGGAACAAAGAGTAGACTTCAGGTTTTTAAGGAACTTTGGTTTGCGTTTGCTTTTAGCCTTTCCTTTTATAGGTCCATACCTTGGTGAAAGTGACAAACTGGATGTCTCAGCGATATTATCTTCAGTTTTCTTCTGTTTTAGATACTTCTCTGGTGGTCTAGCCTGCTTTGACTTCTTAGTCTTGATTAAGTTCTGTTCATCTGCTGTTGAGTCCTTTCTGCTCTCGATGTCTTCAGGTTCTTGCTTTTCACAAGGTGAAGTGGGTAAAGATGAAGAATATTCCTCCATAGTTTTGTCAAGTACTACAGGAGCCTCCTCCATGATGGCAGATTCCCCTTTAGGATATTGACCTGTTGAGCCTGTGGGTGATGTAGGGCTAGAAACAGGTTGAGACTCATCTGATTTGATGACATCTTTTTCAGCTTGAGTCACTTCCAAAGGGACATCACTCATATCTGATTCTGAAGTCTTCCTGCTTTCAGAAGTAGTGTCCTTAGGTAAATCTGTGTCTGTTGATTGCTCATCTGTAGTTCCAAATAAAACCTTTTTTATGTGAGTCTTTATGTGACACACACCAGACTTCATCTTTTTAAGGAACTTTGGTTTACGTTTGCCTTTAGCCTTTCCTTTTATAGTTCCATGCTCTTTTGGTGAACGTGACAAACTAGATGTCTCTCCAGTTAAATTATCTTCAGTTTTCTTCCATTTTAGATACCTCTCTGATGGTCTAGCCTGCTTTGACCTCTTAGTCTTGCTGAAGTTCTGTTCATCTGCTGTTGAATCCTTTCTGCTCTCAATGTCTTCAAATTCTCGCTCTTCAGAAGGTGAAGTGGGTAAAGATGAAGAAAGTTTCTTCATAGTTTTGTCAAGTACCACAGGAGCCTCCTCCATGATGGCAGATTCCCCTTCAGGATGTTGACCTGTTGAGCCTGTGGGTGATATAGGGCTAGAAACAGGTTGAGACTCATCTGATTTGATGACATCTTTTTCAATAGTATCAGTCACTTCAAGAGGGTCATCGCTCATACCTAATGATTCGGAAGTCTCCTTGGTTTCAGACGTACTGTCCTTAGGTAAATCTGTGTCTGTTGATTCCTCGTCTGTCATTCCTAAGTAAACCTTCTTTAAGCGTCTCTTTATGCAACACATACTATACTTCAGGTTTTTAAGGAACTTTGGTTTGCGTTTGCTTTTAGCCTTTCCTTTCATAAATCCATACTTTCTTGGTGAAAGTGACCCAGTGGATGCCTCACTTGTGACTTTATCTTCAGTATCCTTCCATTTTATACACCTCTCTGACAGTCTAGTTAGCTTTGACTTAGTCTTGATTAAGTTCTGTTCATCTGGTGTTGAGTCCTTTCTGCTCTCGATGTCTTCAGATTCTTGCTTTTCAGAAGCTGATTTTGAAGTCTCACTGCTTGATGGCTCTTCTGTTAAATCCTGATCTATGATAATCTCTAATTCCTCTGGTATGTTTTCCATTTTCCTGGTCATTCTATCATACCTTTGCTTTGTCTTCCACCTTGCAAAAAACTGTCTCAAATAATTGTATATTTTTTCCTGGACGTGCAAAGCTGCTGTGGTTTCAGAGACCTGAGGAAACTTCGATTTTTCCGCCTCTTGCCAATTTAAGATTAACTCCATCAACTCATTTATATCGGAAATACATTCAATAAACGTCTCTGACACAAGTTGATTTGCAAAGTCTTTGATTACTGGAGTAACTGCAGGTGGAGAATATATTTTTTTCATTTCTGCACTGCAAGCTGAATTAGTTTGTATGCCGTCTATTGTGTTTTAACTTTTATTGGATAGCTTGTTTCCTGTTATACTTGAACAATCTTCAGATTGTCTTCACTGTTCGGCTATATAATGTAACCTCGTTGTGCACTTACTTTCACTCACTTAAAAAATAGTTTTAAAAAAAGTTTTGCAGCTGAAACGAACGTTCTCCGATTCTCAACGTGAATTTATGTCAAATGTAAGAATTGTTTGAAAGGCAACTTATTTAACTAAGGAGTGACGCATACCGACCTCACCGCTTTGATGTGCTCTGTTGTCATAGAAACATACTGTAATGACCCGTAAAGGCCCTGGAGACCAGTTGCTGTTGATCGTGGGTTTGGTCTGCTCTCTCTGCCTCGCACTCACACACTCACCCACGGGTTGGCCCACGCCCACTCTGCTCTATCAAACACCAGCCCACGTCTGACCGAAATGACACGCGGTCCAGTGATTGACAGGGAGAGGAGGAGACGGGCCAACCGCCGCCTCTAACTTAATTCAGTCGTGACGATACTCAGGCCGTTATCGCTTCCTCGCCAATCGGGTCGTGCCAAGAGGCTATCAACAACAGACTATAAAACAATAGAGGAAGCGTTCCGTCACGTGACCTGTTGTTTCGAAGCCCGATTTTCTTCTTGCGGGGCGAAGTGAGGTTTTTTTGTACCACGTCACGAGAGTTTATATAAAGCATTAAATATAGTTCAAATATGATTGATTGACAGTCGGCTAAGCCAGTGGCTAGCCGCCATCGTTAAGCTACGGTGCTTTGTGAAGTAACTAGCGGTATGTGTAAACCCAGCGTAGGCTAAAGGCGGCGATTGCATTCGATTTTGACGTCAACATTTTAAATGGTATATTTCCTTGTAAACGTCTGACGGCAGGGCGCCATATATTTCTGCGGTGTTTGGTTGAAGGAGCCAGGAGCAACGCTAACTTTGAGTGACATGCGATGGGCGAATCCCGTCAGCTTCCAAAACAACCTGACTGCGACCTACAAGAAAAACAATCGGGTTTGAAAAACGGTCTTTAGAGGCCAGCGGGTCACGTGATCGAATGCGCCGCCCATTGTTTTATACAATCTACGGGCTAAGCGAAATAATCGGAAATTTATGCTAACCCCCCCTTTTTTTTTTTTTTTTTTTAAATTGCCCAAGAAGTAAAACGAAATGGTATATTCTGGTGTAAATGTCCCCTGGAGTTCTGGCGCAACTTCGACGACAGTCGGCTGAAAGACCGAGTAGCTTCAGCTAACTTTGATTGACACACGGTGGGCGTGTCCCCCGTCATCTTTCACATGCAACTCATGAATATCTAAACACACCCAAAATATCCCCAAAATATATTTGGTCATTTTGAGGTTAGAAACATGACAGCTGCTGTAACTTCCAGTTACAGCTGTTTCCTGACTTGTAGCTGTATTCAAACATACTGTACATCCACACTGTTACACAACTGGATTAAGTCTGTTGTGTCATTCTTCATATAAACGCCATATAAACTATAAACTTTGTTATTAGATTATGACACAGAGTTGCTGTAATTAGTGACAAAGTTCAAATGCAGCATTCAGTAATAATAGTAAATTAAAAATATCAACAATATTGACAAAATACATACATACAATGTGATGGAGTGGTTACGTGTCCAGGTATGCATCTGCGTTTCACCTGAAGTGAGCTAGCACAGACTCCAACAGATCCCTGTGACTCTGAACTGGAATATGCAGTTATAACTAATGAATGGACGAATGGACTGTACAATCAAAAGCAGACACATGACTACTTGATGCCTTCAACATATAAATTATTATCTAATCAGGATTTTGCATTACTAAAATAAGGTTGCACAACAAATTTATAGTTAAATAGTAACTGCAGTAGCATTATTATGCAACTTTGCTGTATTTCAACTTAGCTACCCTCCAGCTAGTAAAATGAAAGGTCAAAATTTTTTTTAATGTGTTTGACTATCTTTAACGAAACCTCTTTTCTGCCTTCTCTTTTCTTCATTTTTTGAAAGCCCACTTAAGAGTTTGGATGACCTTTTGATGATGACAATGTCGATATCATAACTATGACTAGTTGTTGATGTCTGTCCATAGGAAGCACTCCCTGAGATACACACACCAATAACTTGCCCATCCACAGTTTACATGCAGGACAGATTCAGGGCTACGCCACTCAAATAAAGAGAAACGACCAGGAGGTTGTTAATTTTTTCTGTATTTATTCATTTTCTATTTTTCAGTGCCTTCCTTGTGCTGGTCCCAAGTCCAGGTAAATGCAGAGGTGTTGTGTCAGGAAGGGAATCCAACGTAAAACCTAAACCAAAAATAATCAGTGATGCAAGTCATGAATCTGATTTCAATACTAGATCAGTTGAGTTAGGTTTAGGTGGAGACAGATGACTTGCTGTGGCGACCCCTGAAAGGAGCAACCGCAAGGAAAGAAGATGACTCTTATTCTGGTATAAGCAAGCTCTGAGGACTTAAAGCCAACACCAGATTGTTGTTCACCCTTTGGTAATGCTCTCAGGGTCTTCTAACCTTGCTCAGTGTTTTTATACTTTAGATCTATCTGTTCCTCGTCCCGTCTGTTCCTGGACCACTTGTATGTGGATTTCTACCTTTGTCATTGTTCCTGCTCCCTGGCTCATCTGATTATCTGGATTATTAATAAAAGACTGAATCTAATAAACTGTACTTGGATCTTTGGAACCTGCCGTCTAACAACACAACACTTAGTGACTGTGACTTTGTCATTAGTTATTTCCTCCTTAAATATGTAACAAAATGTCTTGTGATTGAGGGGGAAAAAATATGCATTACATTTTTTTCAGCTTTGAGAGTGATAACAGAGGGTACACTTGAAATGTATGTAATTTCAAATGACACTGAAATTTAAAATGAGTGTTGTTAAAACCATACCTGCTTGTTACAAGTTAGCCCAGTGTGTACTGGTTTCCACAGACCACAGTACTTGCACTTTATCAGCTATTTTCACAAATGCTCTGCAATATCTGCATAAGATTGATCAATGAGTAAGAGGGAGTAATAACTCGGACTAATCATCTCATAGCCACTGGTAACTCTCCAGAGCATTCACGTGGAGTGAGACATTTGAGTATCTCTTCACACATCAACTAGAACATGTAGGCTGTGGGATATCTGATTTCTAGTTAGAAGAGCAGTGTGTGACGTCATGAGCTCGCCAGAACAAACGCACAGAAAATTGTCAGTTTGTAAAGCAGATCCAAGAAGCTTTTGTTTAACTAACATCTTTTTTTCTACATTTAATTACACTGTTTATTTTATGTTCATTATGTAGGCTACACGTGGTATACCGCAGTTTGACACTTAATAAAATTCATGACAAAATGGTGAAAAAAAGAAAACAAAATAAGTACCAAAACACTATATCAAAACTAAGCATATTACGCATCACGCAATAAAAGTTTTTTTTAATTTTAATTTTTTTGTTTTTTGTTTTCTCCAATTGTGACGATAACGCAATACATTTTCAGTTCACTGGGAACATTGTTTTGTCCCTCTGCAGACGCCGTCCTTTCTTGGACACGTGACCCTCCCTAACTGTTCACGTGTTTAGGATTTACTACAGCAGCAAAACATTGGAAACTAGTGAATTTTTTACCAGGTTTGTCCTCAGGCTCGGCATGTCAGCACGCTCGACTTTTAATAGTCGGTCTTGCCGCGGAGCTGCTTCGATGCGGCCAGCCGGGTTTAATGTGAAAACCGTTGAGAAAATAAGAATATCCCTAGAAGATAGCTGTTCAGATGTAAACAGTTTTGGAGCGACAACAAATGACCTTAAAACGAATGACCGAGTCAGACAGTTTCACTCAGTACGAACCAGATTAAGAAAAGAAGACATTTACGATAAAGAGAGTAAAGTAATAACGTACACGAGCAGAAGTTCAGTTTCATCTATCTGTTGAGGTTCAGAGGAAAAAGAATATTTGCCACCATCAAAATACATGAAGAGGAGCGCTTTGGTCTATGATTAGACCCAAAATATAAACTATTAAGATAGAATCTGTTGGTTTTTATTGAGTCTGTTTTTATATCTACTTTTTCAGTCATTTCCCCTGTATGTACAACTGTAGGAAGGCTTTTTTTTAACAAATATGTGAGAAATGAATAACCATGCTGTGCTTTGCATATTTTGATGCACAGTTGACTCACTGAGATGCATCAGATTAAAAACAGTAAGCTTATGTTAAATTAATATGTAAATACTTTTCTTTTGTCTCAGCTGTAGATTTCCTGTGATTCCAGAAGGCCTGCCACCCTTTTCATCATCCTCATCATCTTCATCTTCCCCTGCTCTATCAGCCATGAGCGACAGCGATGATGATGTTCCTACTCTGTCCGCTCACACGCTGGCTGCTCTGCAAGAGTTTTACAATGAGACCAGAACTGGTCTGGTTCAGACTACTTCAAACACATTTGCTGTGGGAGCACTGGAGGAGGACTGGGTGAGTTTACTGAATGTTAGAACTCAACCTCTTCAGCAAATTTTACTGGCTGACACAAGATGTGTTAGCATATCTCACAGCTAATATGTAAAGGTGTGGGAGATGGCCAAGGACCTATGTTTTGATAAATGAATTTGGAAAAGAAAAGAACATGACTAAAGAAATGTTGTGAATTGCTCAAATTTATACAATTCAACTTTTATCCAGGCTTTATCTGTCTTTATGTGTATGTAAATTAGTTAGGGAGATGTAAAACAAGAAGCAAAAATACTCCCAAAAGTTACTGTGAGTTAACACTGACATTTATGCAAGTTTTGGTGTCTTTTTCCAGAGTATGAGCCAGTTCTGGTACAGTGATGAGACAGCTGCACAGCTGGCAGAGGAGGTTATACGAGAAGCTGGAGAGGGAGGCAGGTAAAACTACATGACACACATTCAGTCTCCAAAGACTATTGTTCTGTGGCAGCAGTTTCTGGAAGTAAAGAAAAAAAAACACTTTTCTGATAAATGCCAAAAAGAAAATCACTCAAGGGTAGTTTCAACTGACTGCCATATGCAGCAGAGAAGCATGTGCCACATGCACTGTACATAAGCAACGCATGCACATAAAAACTGCGTTTATGCTTTGTCTTAAACACAAACTGGTATTTCTGTGGAAAAAATATACAGTGAGAAGATGTGTATCTCAAGCTTCTTTCAGAATGTATGCACATATTTTTGTGTAGCATTGTGGGATGATTTGGTGAAATTGAGTGGATAAAATTAGATTATATTCAGTTTTATCTAATCCAGCCTGTTGATTGGATAGAAAAATACACGTAAGACTTGGGAGTTCTTACAAGATAATGTCTAGTTTTTTTCTTTTTCTTGTTGATATTACTGTGCACATGATTGATTTTTATTATTTTGTTTGATGCACAGTAGGTGCCCCCCCCAACCCCCACCCCTCACCCCTCAAACAATTGACAGGTTAGTCGAGTAAGATAGCAGCTGTCAAAAAGAAGTTCTCTCATTTTGCAGAATTTTAAAGTCTTTTGTGTTTCATTTCTTGTCAGGATAGCATGTGTGAGTGCCCCCAGTGTGTACCAGAAGCTGAAGCAGGGCGTGGTGGGTGGTTCAGACCAGGTGTTAGCTGTAGTGTTGGAGTACGACCGTCGCTTTGCAACCTACGGTGATGATTTCATCTTTTACGACTACAACGAACCGCTGTCTCTTCCCTCCTGGGTGGAGCCACAGAGCTTTGACTTCGTCCTTGCTGACCCACCTTATCTGTCCGAGGAGTGTCTTAGAAAAGTGGCTCAAACCATCAAGTACCTCAGCAAAGGCAAAGTGCTGCTGTGCACAGGTGAGGAACAAGAGGGGCTTTAATGTTGCCTTGAAGGTCAATTTAAATATTTTTCAAGTTTTGAGACAGATATACTGACATATAGCCAGATGCATAAGATAGATCCATAGATAGATAGAAGAAATCTATTTTATTTTTTCATTTTAACCATTTAGCTTTTTTCACTGTCCTCCTGTTGATCTGTGTCTGTTTATCTCCAACTCTATTGTTCTTCTATTGTATTTTTATTATTAGTTCTTAGAGATAACCATGCAATTTACTTCTCATACAGAGGAAGATCTTATTTACTTCTGCTATTTATGTGTATGTAGCCCAAAGACAAAAGAATAATTTGGTTTCTTTTTCTTTAAATTCCTTGGTTAGTGTAGTGCAAGATTTAATGGGAAACATGAGTAGTAATGACTTCCTTCCTACCTTTTGAGCCGCTGGTTATATGTGGTTTCTGTGTGTGGTCTGTTCATCAGGAGCCATCATGGAGAATCTTGCCAAAGACCTTCTGGATGTAAATATGTGCAGCTTCCTACCCAAACACAATAGAAACTTATCCAACGAATTTCGGTGTTTTGTCAACTATCCATCTCGTTTGCTGTCCTGCTGAGGAGCCAAATCTCCACCCCGTCCAGGAACGCCGTGATGGAGGCAGCGCATCACTGATGTTTTTTTTGTTTGTTTTTTTTTAACAGCGGTGGACAAATGCTGTTGAGAAGTGAAGAGAGACGATGAAAACATATTTTTAACTGGAAAATAGGGACTGTTTTGATAATAGGGAGAAGTTTTGACGCCTTAAGATTAAAACATCAAACATTCAAAGACTCCAGCTTCTAAAATACAAGTGGTGCATGCCTTTTTCACAAGATATATTGAATATCTCTAAAAAATTATAATTATCTAGCCTGACATTTATAAATTGATAATTCTAGCTCAGACTCACCAAACAAAGTTAAAGAAGGACAACGGACATTTATTCACATTAAAATATGTTTGATTTGTTTAATCAGTTTCAGTTTAATTTGAAAGAATATTTGCTGACTTAGAAGCGTCATCTAGCTGCAGAGATCCGCTGCCCCTGATATCAGCAAAAACCAACCAGAGTAACATCGTGCTCCCATTAAAGTAGGACAACCTTTTCAACCCAGAAGTGAGATGGTTGGCGCTTGTGTCTTGGTTTCGGGCGCAGACACTTCAGTGCCATCCATAGACTGTATAAAACAATAGATGAAGTATTTGGTTATGTGATCATTTGGTTTCTGAACAGCGCTTTTGAAACCCATTTTTTCTACTTATGGGGCACAGCCACGTTGAGAAGCTGATGATATGGACTTCTCTCTCGCTAGCCACTTCGTCCAGGTTATCTCGTGGGATCTCAAGACGTTCCCATTCCAGCTGGCAGACATAGTCCTCCCAACGTGTCCTGGGGTCTCCTCCTAGTGGGACATGCCCAGAAAACCTCACCAGGGAGGCGTCCAGGAGGCATCCGCACTAGATGCCTGACCAGCTCATCTGGCTCCTCTCGATGCAGAGAGAGAAGCCATAGGCATGTGTGTGTGTGTGTGTGTGTGTGT
>JAOWBL010000014.1:4808743-4832403 GCA_028564865.1 Zenarchopterus dispar | reverse complement strand
GAGCAAATTCCTAGTCTGTAAACCTGTTTACTGGCAATGGCAATAAAGTGATTCTGATTCTGATTCTGATTCTGATTAAAGTGAGAATCAGAGTTTAATCTGAAAATTCACCTTACATTGTACTAGCTGTTTCTTAGGAGCTTCAAAGAATGTTTTTTTTTTTAAAATTTATTTAGCTAGTGCAGAAATCTTA
This sequence comes from Zenarchopterus dispar, assembly GCA_028564865.1. Lineage (NCBI taxonomy): Eukaryota > Metazoa > Chordata > Actinopteri > Beloniformes > Zenarchopteridae > Zenarchopterus > Zenarchopterus dispar. Next base: position 4,832,210 of record JAOWBL010000014.1, on the reverse strand, counting down.
ACATTTGCTGAGGAAGAAAGAGGATGATGAATAAATCATAAATCATGATAGTTGAAAAACCTTAGTTATTGTGTTATTATTATTATTATCATTCCATCATTAAAGTATGTATAAGATATCATCATGTGAACTAATGCTTTTTCATAAATTAGGTTTTGATTTCATTTACCCTTACTGCAAGATGTTACCACTAATTTTAAGGATTGGCATGCAAGAGGGCATTTATGTGAGCATGTGTATTTTTATTTTTGAACAAAGGCCCCTCAGTGCCACTGAAGTTTTGTGTCTGAGTCGTGTTGCTGTCGGATTTGTAACAGATGCAGAAAAAGAAAGCCTGTTATACCTCTGCTATAATCGGAGTTCCCGTCAAGAGTGAAACACAAAGACCGTCTTCCATCTCTGATGATTACATGATCACTCATGGAGGAAATGGTTAGAATAATAAGAATCGAGACGATGAGCATGTCAAGATGAGCTGCTGGAATGTTAATTTGAGAGCCTGGTGTTACGTGAACTGAACCTACTGCACATCAACACCGTGTTCTCTGCCAGAACTCGAGGAGTTCCTGTTCAGTAAGTTTACACTGAGCTTCCCTCACTAGTAACAATCAGACAGATTATCTATCAGTCATTTTTTTCTCAATACTTTTTATACCTGTCTTTTCCTGTAGTACAAACTGATGATTGCATATAAAACTCCTGTAAGGTTGTATTAAGAGTTGGAAGCTCACGGTCGGACACTCATCCCAGAGTTAACATAAAGAGTATTATCATTAGTCTCTTCTTTGTTGAAACTGTGTAACAATGAAAAAAACAAAAAAACAAACAAAAAAAAAAAACTGCCTGGTCACAGCTGAATCTGCGCACACTGTTCTTATCCCTGAAAAGACCGGAAGTGATCATCAGTAACAGCGTATACCTGTATTGGACAAGATACCCTTATGCTTTCAAAAAATGGACAAATATATTAATCATGAATTGATTTAACATGGAAGTGTACACAGGCAACAGCATAGGGGACACATGATAACAGTATTTTCAGCACCGAAAGGTTTTCCACTCAACTAAATAACCAGATCAAAGTAACTCAGGAATTATAGTAGAAAAAAAACAATATTTTATATTTTAATTAAACTTTGCAGATAATGGAAGGTTTTTCTGATCTCCTGTAGCGGTCTAAAGGATCTCCTGTAGCGGTCTGAGGGATCTCCTGTAGCGGTCTAAAGGATCTCCTGTAGCGGTCTGAGGGATCTCCTGTAGCGGTCTAAAGGATCTCCTGTAGCGGTCTAAAGGATCTCCTGTAGCGGTCTAAAGGATCACCTGTAGCGGTCTAAAGGATCTCCTGTAGAGGTCTAAAGGATCTCCTGTAGCGGTCTAAAGGATCACCTGTAGCGGTCTAAAGGATCTCCTGTAGCGGTCTAAAGGATCACCTGTAGTGGTCTAAAGGATCTCCTGTAGCGGTCTAAAGGATCTCCTGTAGTGGTCTAAAGGATCTCCTGTAGCGGTCTAAAGGATCTCCTGTAGCGGTCTAAAGGATCTGCTGTAGGGATCTGAGGGATCTCCTGTAGAGATCTGAGGGATCTCCTGTAGCAGTCTGAAGGATCTCCTGTAGCAGATTGAAGGCTCTTCTGTAGCGGTCTAAAGGATCTCCTGTAGCAGACTGAAGGATCTCCTATAAGAGTCTGAGGGATCTCCTGTAGTTGTCTGTGTTGCAGTGGATCTGTAGAAACCTCTGACTGAAGACACTTCATTGTTGAACCACTGTGTTGTGAACACGAAGCTCAGGTTTGTCCATGATCTTCATTTTATGAAGTATCCTACTTTTCAAAATCAGCTCCAGAGGCTGGAGAACAGTCCCCAGAACAGAGTCAGCCTTCTTTACCAGTTTTTCTTCACTTTCTTTAAGTCATAATGCGCTCCCTGAATAGTGTGCAGATGTGATTGCACTCTCTACAACAGACTTATAGAAGATATACAACATCTTGCTGTGAACACTGAAGAACCTAAACTTCCTCAAGAAGTAAAACCTGCTCTGTCCTTTCTTATAAACAGCATCAATGTAGCATAATCAGTTTAGTCTGTTTTCCAGGTGAAACCTGAGGCATCTATACTCCTCCACCTCATCCACTTCTTCTCTCATGATGGAAAATGATCTGACCTGTCGAAGCAGTATTTTTACTAAATACTGAATTAGTAGAGGATATGGAAATTGTTACTTATTTTCAGCAAAAGTGTCCCAACAGAAAAAGCACAAAGCTTTTTTTATTTCATTATTTTTTATATATAAATTTAACAAACACAAGAAATCAGTTTTAATTTTCTCAAGTGACTAAGAATTTCCACAGCACTAATGAAGGACGAATGCATGAAGGGAAATTTTTCTTGAATCACATGCACATGACTTCTTGGGCAGAAAATCTACTTTATGAGTAAAAATTCATGACAATGTGCTGTAGATGCATGTTATGGTGCTTGCCTTTTATTATTCCGCACTTCCTTGTTTCTGTGTCTTTATGAATGAGGGATTATTATTCCATCTGAGGCCCCAGTAGTCCGGTTAAAATCGAGTCACTACTACTGAGATGTGCAGAGCTGTGTTGAAATATAACATCTTTCCACAAAAGCTCCTTAAAATGAGAAATGAGTAACATTAAAGGTTATCAGTGTTTAAGTAAACGTTTGCAGTCAGCTTTCATAATGTCACCTACAAGTGCAATCTTGTCAGTAGTCTTGTTTTTAATTGCTATTAAAAAGGTTACAGTTTCCTAATTCATAATAATCTTGATTTGTTGCTGTTTTATTGTTTGTGCTATCATTTTCTGGTCTTATCACACATGAATTGAACTAATGTTAATGAAACTCACAAAAATGGCATTAAAAACATCACACTAAATCTTTTGCTGCAAAGTCGACATCCCTGACATGCTTGTCAAACTCTTCAGAGCATGTTACAAATCATTGCTTCCAAATAGTTTAACAGTTTAATGTACTAACTCTTACATGGAGTCCTTTCATTTTGCAGGCCTTTTATGACTCATTGCCAATTTCATTTAGTCATTTTTTCCCACAGCAAATTAAAAAAAAAAGAGATTCCACCTCAACACACTGAATCTAATATTCCATAAATGTAGTTGAAGAGTTTAACGTCACATTTTGTGAATGAGTTGGCATGTTTTATACAAAGACAGAAAGCCTTTAAATCTAGTTTTGGGGAAAATGATCAATTTTTGTAGGTGGGGAAAAATATATTGAGTGTAGCTCAAAGGGAAATCAAACACAAGGTAAGGCAAGCATATTTGTATAGCACAATTCAACGGTGATTCAAAGTGATTTAGAGAAACATTAAAACATCACCACATAGCAGAAAATAAAAAGCCTCATTTAAACAAAAAGAAAGAAAGAAAAAAGAATAATAGATAAAAACAGCAGTTAAAATATGACCAAGCTTTGAAACTTGAGCTTAAAAGTAACAGTGCAGTTGTGGAACTTTATTCAAATGGAGATGAGAACAGGTGAGTCTTCAACCTGGATTTAAATAAACTTAGTGTTTCAGCTGATCTGAGACTTTCTGAAAGTTTGTTCCAGGCATGTGGAGCATTATTTTAGGTAGACCAGACCTGTAAAGATGCTGTTGTAACAATCAAGCCTACCAAAGCTGAATGCATGGACTAGTGTTCTAGATCCTGCCGAGACACCGGATCTTTTATTCTTGATATATTTGTTATTGCCTTACTGCATTTTTCCAAATTTAGGCCTTCATCCATTACTACACCCAGATTTCTGGCCTGTTTGGTGGTTTTTAGGTGTATAGATTGAAGCTCTGTGGTGACCTGTAATTGTTTCTCTTTTGCTTCAAAGATATTTACCTCAGTTTTGTTTTTAACTGGAGAAAGTTGTGGCGCATCCAGTCATTAATCTCTTCATTGCATTTACCAAGCACCTGAACAGGCCCTCTGCCTCCTGGTGGCATTGTAATATACATCTGGATGTCATCTGCATAGCTGTAGTAACATAATTTATTGTTCTTAATAATCTGTTCCAGTGGGACCATGTAGATGTCAAACAGAAGAGGTCCCACGATGGAACCTTGGGGAACTCCGCATGCAATTCTTGTCTGCTCAGATGTAAAGTTACATATTGACACAAAGTACTTTCTGGTTTTTGTAATTATGTTTTAAACCAGCTTAGTACAGTTCCAGAAAGACCTGTATCAAATGCAGCACTGAGATCCAGTAAAACTAAGGCTGATTATTTACCGTCTGTATTTAAGTTTATGTCATTAAACACTCTGGTCAGAGCAGTCTCAGTGCTGTCATGCTGTCTAAAATCTGACTGGAAGACATCATATCAGTTGCTTTGAATTAAAAGGTAATTTAGCTGTTGAAAAAATGCTTTTTCAATTATCTTGCCTAGAAATGGATGATTTGAGATCAGCCTGTAGTTGTTTGTGTTTTGTCAAGCTTGTCCTTTTTCAGCAGCGGTTTAATTACAGCTGTTTTCAGTGACTCTCTGAACACACCTGACAATTAAAGACAAGTTCATAATCTGTAACAGGTCTGACTTTAACATTTTTGAGACCTTTTTAAAAAACCTGTTTGCTTTGCTGTTAATGGGATGAAACTATGTCATGGGGTTTAAACCGGTTTTTGGTGAACAGAGTACATTTTGTGAACCTGCAGCTGATGTACCAGCTGCTTGCTAAATATTTTGGATTTTGTCTGTGAAGAATTTGGAAAAGTTATTGCAGGCCTGCTTTACTTTTTAAGAAACTTGCTGCAGGAAAAGTAAAAGTAAGTAAAGCATGACTATGAGATGGAGTGATTTTGGTTTAAACTCTGCTCCACTCTTCCTCCCCTGTGTTTCCCAGTGGAGGTTTCACACTAAGAAATTAGGCCTTCAGCAATCTCAACACACAAACACTAGAGTTTGAACGCAAGATCTAATGTAGATGGTTTTTGGTCCTGTAGAGGTTTTTGTATCTGGATGCAAGGCTGCTTCCTGGAGGCAGTCTATGTAGACGCTATAGTTGAACCCGTGTGTTTAAGTTCACCTGTCAAGAGAGGTAAAACTGAACACTGGTCACAGAGACTAGTAATGAAGATTTATTTACTCTTTCAGTGGATGTTGTCCTGTTTTACAATGAGAAGCGTGCTCTCGTCCACAGCTACTGGTATTTTAGGTTTTACGTCAGGTGCTCTGCAGGTTTATGCAGGATCTCTAAAAACTATAACCAGTATTTCACTGCAGTTTGGGATGAAATCCAAACTCTTTATATTTTCTGACGAAAGCTTTTGCAGCAAAACAGGACATTAAATTGTTATTGCCATTTGGCCTTAATTCTTTTGAAGCTGTTTAATGATTTTTATAAATAAAAAAAATAAGAACTTCAAAAAACAGTTGCACAAAAAAAATAAAGAGAGCTTTTGTGTGGAGTTGCTGTGATTTGTATGAATTGGTCATGCGAATAAAACTAGTTTAAAATCTGTGCTGAAAAAAACTTGGAAATTTGAATGAGCATCCGTGCTTTTGGAGAATACAGTATACGTAATTTAATCAAAAAAGATCTTGTCTTTGGCCCTTCTAAGAGTTCACTGAATAACTGTTTTGTTTCAAGAGTCGCTTCTCAGTTCACTGATGACTCAAGTGGGTACGCAGCCAGGTAAAAATACTCATTAGGTCAGTCATGAGTGTCTGACAAAACATCACTGGGAATAGGACTTTACCTCCAGGAACTAAAATCCTCTTCGCAAAAAGGTAGCAGAGGTTGCTGCTGAGCCTCGCTCCTTACGGTAAGAGCATGCATGCGTCCAGTGTGGGATATTTGTGATTTCACACAAGACTGTGGAAGCTCAGACTCATATCTACATGACATTCCTTATTGTGTATGGACCTCTACATTGTGAGAAACCTGTTGACGAGGATGAAGCCTGAGGATGCCCTTAGGTCCGAGCTGACAAAAATGCCACAATAGTGTTAAAGTACCAAACTTTGCTTTTAAAGACGCTCCAGCTCGGTTGGCTCGGTTCAAGAGTGGGGTAAAAATGAAAGGCAAACGAATGAAATTACTGAAGTGGCGACAAAGAGCAGAGGCAGCAGCAGTTTTGTGAACACTATAATTAAATGGGTTTCTTGCAGACAACGACGTCATAGAAACTGAGCGCGTTAGTAGTTTAGTTTCCTAACACATCTTTTGATATAGAAATGGTTCATTGAAACGACGATCACAGATGTGCGATGAAAAATCCTGTATTTCCACTTTAAATTTCAATTTTTCACAAAGAAAAACATTTTCCAACAGGGAGAGATCAAGTAAAATAATATTTTCCATATTTATATTTTTAGACACCACATGCTCACTGGATTTGGATACAAAAAAGAGAAATAGAAAACTGTTTCTTTTCAAATGCAGTAAATAAATAGTGACTGAAACAGAAGAATATAAAGATAAAACTACACCACTGACAGTTCAACAGAGATGTAGAAATGCCTGCTGTCTTCAGGGTGGTTTTACAAATAAATGCAACAAAACTGCCCTAACAAGTCCTTTTCCCCTATTTTCAGGCTGATAAACTTGACAATTAAAATTACTTACTGACAGAATTCATTAATCTTACCCACATAGCTGTTAAAATCATGAGCATGGCTCTAATGAAGTTTTGTTGAATAGCTAAGATGTCAGTGGGTCTGAATGAGCCTCTAAAGAATGATTTTTCATATGTTAATTATTTTTCTATTTCTGTTGGTGTTCGGATGTAACTGAACAAACCTAGACCTAAAGAGGCTTGTCCCTCTTAACCCTTACAAGCCCTACATGTGCAGTCTTCTTTCTCATTGTCCTGTCGTGAACTTAAATAATTAACATGTTAACTGAGGCCTGTACATACTGAGATGTAGCTCTGGGGTTTTTATCTGCACTTTCTCTAAGCTTTGCATAGTTTGACCCCGGGATAAAGTGGTGGCCTGTCCACTCCTGAAAAGATTGGCTACTGTCTAATGTTTTCAACTCTTTTTTTTATTGCAGAGGGAACGTCAAATTCTTAAGAAATGACCTTATAGCTCTTACGAGGAAAATCAACAATCGTTCCTCTGAAATCATTGCTGTTGACTTTTTTCTTGCTGTTGTGTAAACACACACCTAAATGCTCCAAACCAGCAGATTTCCCGAACATCTGCCTTTGCACAGATCACACGCTGATGCTTGATTAATAAAGTGAACTGGATTAGTAGCACCTGGCGTCTACTTGCTCTCTAGAGAAGCAGGTGTGTATTTTATTTTAAATACACTGTTTCCGTATTTTCGGTTTATGTGTTGTTCAGCTGAGATTGTATTTACCTAACTTAAGAACCTCATGAGGATGTTGTTGTGTGTCCTTATATGGTGAGATGACCAGAAAGGGTTGGATGGACTCCAGCCATCCTCTTTATCATTCACCTTCCTTGCTTGATGTTTACTGCATCTGTACACAACTTGATGTAAGCCCTCTGCTTCCTGATTCTTTTTACATGCTGTCACATAAAAGAAGGAAAAATGTTCTGAAAAAAAAAAACAGACTGGTTTCAGCTTCTCACCTGCTTTTACTTTTACTTTTTTTTCAGTTTATTTTGTTAAAACAGTTTCTTAATTGCAATTTTTATGATGTTCACTTGGAGTTAAGAGAAAATCTGTGTGTCTTTGCGTTTTACGTCAAGATAGATTCAGAAAGCAATTGCTGACATTTGAGACGCTGAAGTGATTTTTTTATGTAACATACAGTTGTGATGCTTCAACATGCTACGAAGCTGCGACACACCGTGTCATTTGCAGTCTTGTGATGATGTCACTTCTTTTTCTTGTACTCATAAAAACAACACGCCCAAGTGTACAATGTATGCGGATGTGAAACACACCTGTTCGTTTCCTTTTCTTTTCCCTCCTGATTTGTAGCATATTTTTCATTCCTCACCTGAGGCACCGCAATAATTAGCAAAGCTAACAGAGAGAAAACATGCCTGAAAGTCTACATTCATGCTGCACAGGGATTAAAACACACCACAGAAGAAGCTAAGTAATCCCTGAATCACTTGTGGTAAACCTGTTACATAAGCTGACAATAAGTCAACTGATTTAAAAGGAATAACGGGAATTAGTAAAAACTGTGCTAACCTTTGAGAAAACAGAATTCATTTATTATAGGCAAGTGAAGTATGTTTTAACATGAAATGCATACAGCATGTTTATGAGTTTTGTCCCTGCCCTGAGGGAAACCTGAAGAAGTCTGAAAAAATGCAAAACCTACCATGGAAATCAAGTTATGAAACATCGATTTTTTTCTTCCTGAGTTTTGTGGTGACAGCAAATCCAATCTTACTTAAGGAAAACCTTCTTAAACTTCCCAAGGCAAATAAAAGACAGGGCTCTGAGCTAAGCTCCTAAATCAAGAAAAAAAGGGAAAAAAATGTTCAGCTGAGCAGAAGAGCTTCTCACTCCTACATCACTCGACAACAGCTCAGCACCAGTGTGACCCAGGCTGATGACATATCATCCTAGTAATGACAGTGTGCTGGATCTGCTGAAAATTTCAGAATTGACGAGATTTCATCAACTGTTTACACATCTGGAGTCCAGCCATGAGATTTTTGTTCAGCATGAGAACACACAAGTGCACAGTCCTCTTTCTGCCTTAATGGCAAGATGTTACTGCCAACGTCTCTGCCAGTTTCTTTAGAGATGCTCAAACCTTTGCATAACGCTCCATTTTCTTTTTTAGTTGGTGGTATGCTGTCTAACTCCAGTACAGTCCTTAAAATATAATCTTGTCTTGGGTCTTCCCCGGGACCTCTTCCTGGTTGGAAATGCCTGAAACACCTCCCGAGGGAGACGTCCTGTGGTTATTTATGAGATATCCAAATCATGTCAACTAGCGCCTCTCGATTTGGAGAAATAGCAACTTCACTCCGAGTCCTTCCCAGATGACTGAACTTTTCCCCCTGTCTGCTAGAGGCCATTAAAAAACGGTTTAATACTGAATCAACACAAGTTTAGAAAATGTTCTCATTTGAGGAGTTTTGTAAAGTGTCATCTCATTGTCTGAAGTGAGAAGAGCAAATGCTTAGCTAAAACTTGTACTTAAACTCAAACCTGTAACTTTATGGATTTTGCCGTGAATCTAAGTTCCTCATCACAAGCATTCAGTCCTTAACAGTCATCTCCAAGTCTGTTTCAGTGTGTAGTCTTCAGTGCAGGGCTCTGAAAAGACACTGGGTTTTTACTTTGTATACTCCCTACTTAAACGCTACGCTGTAGCAGCACAAACAGTAAAAAGAGAGTAAAAGTTCAGCATTGAACATCAAGGCCTGCGGTCTGGCAGCGGCCTTGTGATCCTTCTTACACAACAGGACCCTCCCTCAGACCTCCAGATTCACACACAAACCCAGAAAATGGTCCTTGACTGGAGGCCAGCGCTGGAAAACAGAGCGGCTGAGAAAACGCCTCGTTACCCCCGGTGATTACAGTGGAAAAAAAAGGACCCAACCCACGACCCCGCTTCGCCCAGATAACGGACCCGTTGTTGGATGTGGGAGCCAAACAAAGGCGACCCTGTCCCTCCCGTCTTGCTCACCCTACTCTCTGTATCTGTTTCCTCTGTGGTCAGCCAACAGGTATCTCAAATCCAGAGATACCTGAACCACTCCCTCTGTCTCTCTTTCCTTGCATCCCTCCATCTTCAGCTCTCTCCTCCCTGTACACAATCGCGAGCACACAGAGTTGACTGATCAGGGAAACTCTATATATTGGGAGTAGTTTGATGGGATCAAAGGTAATTTGGCGTATTCAAAGCAATAGGGTTTAAAAAGTCATGACTTTGTCAACGGGTTGACCCATAAGCTCTTTGAGCTCTATGTGCATGTAGATATTCATCAAGAAATGTGTCCTAGTCTCAACTTTTTTATCCTGTCTCTCTATCAGACTGGCATTATCTCAGTGAGGGACATCGACCTGGTGATGTCAGAGGGACTGGGAATGCGTTACGCCTTTATTGGTCCCATGGAAACAGTTCACCTCAATGCACCTGAAGGTAATGATTCCCCGATTGCATGTTTTGCTCACACTATGACAGGTCACTGTCATATGACAGGTCACTGACAGGTCACAGGTCGCTACCCAACAAACCTATTTGTGTGGGGAAAAATAACCCAAAGGAAAGCTATAGTGGGATTAAAAGATGAAGGTTGAGATTTACTTACTTGAACAAATAAGTGTGTGACTGTAAATCGTTAAAGGCATCGATGGGAGCGTCCAGTTCTGCAGGTGATATGCTAACAGTTGACCATGTTTCAAAACACAGACACAACCAGCTTCCTTTCAGGAATAATCGAAACAGTCCACCAGGAGCAGCACAGATGAGTACTGAGTCACAACTACAGGTGAGAACTGAAAAGCAGCTCCACCTCAGAACCAGTTCAAAATGTCATGATGAATCAGAACCGTATGCGTCTAAACTCATCAGTTCCATTATCAATGCTGAAAATGTTCATTGTAAATCAACAAGACAAAACATAAGCTAGGACATAGCGATGCAGTGGCTGATGCACAGCTGTGTGTAGCTGCACTGCAGTTGAAGAAGAAAACAGGGATGTAACCTGCAAAGGCTAGGTTACTAACCTGTTAGCAGCTTTCTTTTTGTACTTTGAGCAGCAAAACAGTTGTATTGCTGTTAAAAACAAGCTTTATTAAGCCTTCTTTGAAACTTAATCTGGAAATATGGAAATCAATAAATCCTACCAGTTCTCATCCCAAGTCACAACCAGATACACTTCTGAAAATTAATATGTCTAATTAACGCTCACGAACCTGTGATTTAGTTGCAAGTTGCGTCTGTTGAAGGACATATAAAATGTCCAACATGTTCTCTTTGGATTAAGGACTCAAAGTTATTGGGTCTACTGTCTTAAATAAATTCCTTCAAGAGTCCCGTAAGACTTCATTCATTGTTTGATTTTTCATGATCAGACAACACACATAAGTGAGTGAGACGTTCTAAAGCTTCATATGTAGCTAAAATTACAATAACTGTTTTGGATTTCAGTTACCACCTGTTACTATAATTTGCTGTACACACCTGGGTTTCCATAAACAGTTTTTCTAGAAAAAAAACCCAATGTGAATACAAGCCCTCCTGGGTTCATGTCTAATAGTGACATTGTGTTCTCCTATGTTTGAAGTACTCAGGTGATAGAGTGGTTTACATCTTAGCCATTCAAATTATAGTGCATAAATTAAGATGAAACAAACAAACAAACAGATGCAGAATTATTTTAATCTGGTTCTTCTAAATTATCTCCAGTTAGTTAAGAATCCCGTTATTTAGCAATCAGTGTGATCTTACGGCGTTCTCTTCTGGCATTACAACGGGTTTGCTCAAATAGAGATCTTCTTATATTTCGTCAGTCCTTCCTCTATGTTGTGAACACCTGTGTGTCCTCCCCACAGCAACAGTATCAGCCATGCCACATACAAGATTTAAGGCATACTATTTTTTGGCCAGGCCCTGTTTTTGTAATGAAACCAAGACGAACGTGCCCACACCTGTCACCTGTGAACACATCACAGTGCTTGGCCAGAAATAACTGAACAGGTGGATATGATTAGTAAATCTGCCCTCAAGTGTTGCTTATATGGTTTCTGCGTTAGTTTTAATAAGTGGTAGAAGGTACACTTCTCAGTTTAAATTAGATTTTATCAAATGTAATGTATTAGATTTAGTGAGGAAGGATTGTGAACTCTTTTTATAATTACAGTTGTCCTGTGCAAGTTGCACTTCACAAATTTTGTGACTTAAATGGTTGATTTTTCAAATGTTACCATACCATCCATCCATGAACTTCCATGAACTTAGCCAAAATCTAAGCCTAAGCAGAGAGCCCAGGCCTCCCTTTCCCTGGCCACCTTCTCTAGCTCTTCTGGTGGAAGACCAAAGCATTCCCAGGATAGCCAAACCCCCCCCAGCCTCTGCCTGGATGGACATATCTGAGACACATCCCTATGCAGATGTCCAAGAAGGCGTCCTAACCAGATGTGAACCATCTCAGCTGACTTCTCTTAAGCAACGACTCTACTCCAAGTCTCTCCCAGATGACTGAACTTTTCATCCCTTCTCTAAGGGAGACTTGAGGCACTCTATGGAGGAAAGCCATTTCAGTCGCTTATATCTACGATCTTATTCTTGCAGTCACCACCTATAATTCATGACCGTAGATGAGGGTGGAACATAAATTGACAGGTAAACTGAGAGCCTTGCTTTTTGGTTCAACTCTCTTCGCCACAACAGACCGGTAAAGACATTACTCCAGATCTTGTCCTGACCTGCCCGTTGTTCTCACTCTCCATCCATCCCTCACTGGTCAACCAGACCTCAAAATACACAAACCCCTCCACTTGAGCCAGTACCTTGTCCCAGACCCACAGAGAGTATCCCACACTTTTCTGACTGAGAACCACAGTCTTGGATTTGACCTGATGAAGCCAACAGGACCACATCATCTGCAAAAATCAGAGCTGCGACCCTGGGGTCGCGTAACCAGACCCCTGTCTGCTCCTTGGCTACACCTGGAAATTATAGGTGTCTGAGTCCAACACTCACTGGAAATTAATCTGATTTATGTCCAGCAATGTGACCCAAACTCTGGCTCTGTTTGTACAGGGAGTGAATGGGCTAAACCAAGGGACCGTGTACCCCATACTCCCAGCGCACCCCCCAAAGGATACCCTGAGGGATATATCAAATACCTTCTCCGAGTGTACAAAGTACATGTGGACCACTTCTCTCCAGGACCCCAGTGAGGCTCTAAAACTGGTCCAATATTCCACAGTGGAGGAACCCATATTGTTTCTTCTGATTCCGAGTTTTGAATCAGCTGAACTCTTGTCTCCAGTATCCCTGGATAGACTTTACCTGGAAAGCTGAGGTGTGTCCTTCCCCAGTAGTGGGGTTCCCGTACCACAGTCATGGTACGGGAACACTTTCCTTGGTGAGGCCATAGAAAATGTTCCTGTACCACAACTGTTAAAATCTGAATGATGCTAATAAAAGTTCTATTAAAAGGGACATGTCTCACAAGTCGGAGTGTAACGTGTGTAATGTGCCACACTGCGATGCTGCTGTATGTGTGCCACAGCAAGAGTGAAACCTCAGGGAGATGGAGAATATCAAAGGGGAGTGTGAAACCCAGAGAGTAAACCAGACTGTGTACACACACACACAGAGTACACTCCAGCTGAACAAAGCAGTCTTTTGATGGGTGGCTGAATGGACTCCTTCACACCAGTAATCCAAAACTCATACAGCCCTCATCACGGCCTTCAAACTAGGTGCCAACTCTACCTGTAGTTACAGTGCTGGACCTTTTCTATTGTTTTCCCCTTCTTCTTCTTCTTTCTGTTCAGGAAGCAGTAGTATGATCATGTTCTCAAAAGATTAAGTCCTACCCCTGTTCAGACTTCAAGTCTTTAGATCATTCCAATCAGATACCGGAGCACTCAGCCTCTCTGTCTCTTATTCTACTCTACCTGAATGCTTTTGAAAACCATTTACCTGCACAGCAGGAGATTGTCCTTTAAAGGAATACTCTACTAAAAAAAGTTTAAAAAACAACAATACAGCAGTTGATGCCAAGTAACCTCAGAAACCTTTTGAAAGACTCTTCCAGTTTGACCCACTTCTCCAGCAGCTACTGAAAAACAAGTACAACTAACAGGTTAAGCAACGAGCATTAATGCGTCAAGAAAATACTGAACCAAGGACAAAGAACAAGTTCTGTGTAGATCTTGCGACACTTTCTTGCAAACTGAGGGACCATTAGAAGATATTGTAACCAGTGCCAACTTGAATCTGATCACTGCTGCAGTCCTCCTTTTCAACGCTCAAAACATGATAAAAAAAAAAAAAAAATTGCAGTTTTTTCTAGTCTAGTGCAAAACTGTGTTCACGGAAGAAAAACAAGGTTACAGTATCATTACATTTTCCTGGAAATAAAAAAGTACACACACATGGCCTATGCAGAAGGGATGTTTAGTTGAAAGTAAATGGTAAATGTCATGTTTAGTAAATCCCACTAAGTTTAATGCAAATATTCAACGTTGAGATAAGTGAAAGTGTAGTTTTTTCCCCCCACACATTTCTGAAATTCGTCTTTGGCTAAAAAAAAAAGAGCAGTAAATAAATAAATAAAGCTTTCACTGTATTTTTTATTTATTTATTTTTGGGGGAAGTTCAGTGTCTCTTGAACTTTTGAAACTAGTGTGAAATTTCAACTGTGTGAAACCTATTCGACCTGTCTTAGTTTTGATACTGGTGTTGTGCAGTTTGGGCACATTTTTTTCATTTTTCTTTTTCTTTTAGTCAGTGGTGTTGTAACCCTTCAAAAACGTCATTTCTTACCTGCTGCACCCAGGAATGTCAACAGACCATACCACTGACCCATTTATGAATACTTTTTGTCAAATAATTTTCAGTATTTGGCTAATTATTTGGCTGTGTTATCTCATATATTTATTTATTTATTATCTTTTACTGACTCAATTAGGTATTTTATTCTGCTATTCTCAAGGATGTTGCGATATGGAGATAAATGTGCTGAACAGAACTTTTTTATTAAAGCCCAGAAAGCTCATAATATGAATTTTTGTTAAAAATCTTGATGTGCTGCATGCTTGAAATTTAAAAAACAAGTAAGTTGAGGGAAAAAAATGAATTTCAGTGTGCAGAGACATTAGAGTGAAATTAGAGTTGTTTAGAGTGAAACATTTGCAATGAGATCAGAGAATGTTTTACAGGACTGTCATAAAGGGAAAAACCAACTTTTTATAGACATTATTCACCTTCAGCGGGATGAATAAAACAAAACCACTGTTAGAGGAAAAGCAGAACCCCATGTATTAATTTTTAACAGTTTGTTTGAGAAGCCCTTAAATCACTGATTAGCCAAATTGTCCAGCGCTTACATCACTAATTAGTCATCAAAGATGAATAAATCCGGGACTGACTCCGCTGAATCTAGCGATAAGTAAAACTAAAAACAAAAGAGCCTCTGAAGGTGAACTTGAGAGTTATTTATGAGCCATTTAACACTGAGCTCCCAGCAAGAAGGAATACTCACTTTGCCGTGACCGGCGTTCACTTCTTATGCCACACAAATCACAGACTTAAATTAATATACACATTTTGGAGTTTTTCTTAATGGTTCTCCACAAAGTCACAGTTTTCAAGGGACTGAGACCACACTACAGGAACAAAGAAAAGCTTTTTTTTTTAAATAGCAAATTAGTTGCTCATTGTTCACATAAACCTCATCTGTCTTTAATATTGGTGAAAACCTTTGGCATGTGCCTTCCATTGGATAAGAGCTATAGATTTTTTTTTTTCTTGGTTTAACCACAATTAAGGCATTCCCTCTGTAGCTTTACTTTTATGCTCACAAATCTGTGTAAAGCTGCTGTTATAAAGTTCATTTACTGATGCACTCAGAGATGTACAGTACATTTACACTGGATCCTGAAAACCCCACTTTTAACCAACAGAAAAAAATTGTTAGACCGATAAGTATAAAAAATGTGCAACACCCACCTTCATAATAGCTTGGATATTTTTAAAAATCATACAGAAGTCTAAGACTGTAAATTCATAATTCATTTGATTTAACAAACACAAGTGTAAAAGAAATGTTCTAGTTCTCTCAGTAACAACAGCATAGTAGTCATCAAATTTAACAAAAATTGAATCTAGAATTTTATCCCGTTAACAAATTTATTAAAAGACACAATCGAGGCCAAAAAAAAAAAAAAAAACAGAAAGGTTTTACAGTAACTGCTAAGGGAGATTGTGCAATGAGCAGATCCACTGATCAATGATGAGGGTTTCTCCAGCCATTGTGTCTTAAAGCCATTGTGACTCAACATGATCTGCTGCATCCAGAAATATCAGCTGAAGCTGTTTTACTCAATGACAAAGCCATGTATCAGCTCTGCAGAGACATTAATGAGTTACATGTGCACAAGCTCCTCTCAGATGGACATAAAGACTATGATCACCTCCTAAGGGGATACCCAAACCACCTGAGCTGCCTCTTCTCAAAGTAGAGGACTGAAGAAAAAAACCCTCTAGTGGACAAAATTTCCCACCATGTCTCTACATGACCCTGTGGCCATGTATTGGAATAAGAGGGTCTACAGTACCAGTAAAAACTTTGGACACTTTCCCTTTCATTTAATTTTTTAATTTTTTAATTTTTTTTTTTTTGACAGGTAGTGTAGATAATGGACAGATAGATGGATCTCTGAGGGAGAGTCAGGCCACTCTGCAGAAGAATCCTGAGTTTCCGAACCATGTGACATTCTGCAGCGGACTTCATGATCCTGTGTTCATGCGCGGGATCAGTATTTTAAAGCCCAGTTACTTGGGTTCCCTGATTTTGTTAGGCATATTTTATGATGCGTTTGTAAGATTTGTAATGTTTAATCATCTTTTCATTCCTAGTTGTTCTTCACTAACATCCCCCCTCATTACCACAGGTTTGGAGGATTATATGAAGCGATATGGGGAGGGCATTACAAGGGTCCTGAATTCTTTTGGGCCTGTACCGGACTTCTTCAGTGAGGACGCCAAGAGTATCAATAAGGTAAGAGATCACGCTTTGGGGCAAGTTTCATTGAAGGCAGGTGGTAATACAGTGAGACATCCAGGGTTATTTATGGAAAAGCCAATGACTTATTAGTGTAAAATTTAACAGCTTTTATTTATTAAGGTCAAACAAATTTACCATTCTTTATTATAACGTTACCCTGATTTGTTATTACTTGCCTTTGAAAATGGCTGATACTGTCTTTAGTTCTGCTCGGCTGAAAGTCAAGACTTCTTTCTCACCTCGGCGCCAAACAACATTGCAGGCATGACGCAGTCACATGCTTTCACAGGCTGTTAAAATGTTAGTCACAGAAGGTCGCCATGCAGGGACACCCCGAGCTAGAGCAATAAATAGTTCAAGCTGAGCTACTTCACAGGACCATTTATCTTGTTTTCTGGTGCTTTCGGCCTCAGTTAGAAAGAGATTGATCTCAGTGAATATCGGCTCTGAATGTTGACATAATCAGCTGTAATTATGAGGAAATTCATATTTAACTGAGATACAGCTTCATTTGATATGCATTTCACTCAGAACAAAGAGCATTGTACAAAAGATGAAGCAAAGGGCACGCAAGTGGGAGCAGCCATTTGTCCATAATTCAGTTCCACACAGATCTTTACACAAGCTCAGAAGCACCAGTAACCTACTCACTCCCAAGGAAATTTTCAGAAAGTGGGATATTTAACCAGTCAGGTATTTTCCTCAAGTATATTAAAAAAGTACTTAAGGAAAACGCAACACAAGTATGTTTACATGAATATTTCAATTTGATTCTGTCCAGCTCAGTTACACTTTACTCATTCCTTTAGAAAGTTATGTAAAATAATAATAATAATAGGACCTATACAAGTGTAGGTTGGTCACTGGTTTGTATTTTTGTGGCAATAAAAGAATAGTTGGCTAGAGTATGAGAGTGTCATTAATCTCAGTAATCTTGCAGATACGGAGCTGCTTTGAAAACTAATGACAAAGTGGTTTAATTGTTATTGACTGTTAACTGTTAATTGACTCAAGGTTTTGTTATCTGTAATGTAAATAGACATGAGTTATTGACAGCTCACTGTGACCTCGTTCTGGAGACAGAGAGATGTTTCACTTCAGTTTGGTCTCACAGTTATGAAGCCAGTGAACAGCTTCTTTTTCCTTTTTTTTTTTTTTTTTTTTTTTTTTTTGGTCCTCAGTCAGAAAAAGGCTGGATTACTTCTTCCGGTTTGAAAACCGGGTCGCTGTCTTGAGTAAGAGTTCAAGTATCTCAGGGTCTTGTTTCAAGTGGGGGTTAGATCACAATGATACAGATGCTGTCGATTTAAAGATAAATCTACATTCCAGCCCTTGTTCTGATAATAAGCTCTGATAGTGACCGAAACAAATGTCAATATGAGCTGTCAAAATTGGCTTTCTTTAAAAAGCGGTAGCGTTCGCTCTGGGGGATAGGGTGAGGATCTCAGTCATTTAGGATGGATTTGAGGAACTAGTCACCTCTCCTCCACAACTAAAGTAGCCAGTTGAAGTGGTTTGGGCATCTGGTTGTTTTGGACATGTCTCTTTAGAAGGACACCACTGAGGTGGTACCAAGGTGTGTCCAAGGCAAAACATAAAGTCTGTCATGGATGGATGGATGGATGGATGGATGGATGGATGGATGGATGGATGGATGGATGGATGGATGGATGGATGGATAAAAAACTCCAGCATGAAGCGCTCCATATCTTTGCTCTCATGTGTTTCCATCGCTGCTGTTTCCAGGAGATGTGTGAGCTGATTCCCAGCGACCAGCAGCATCTGTCTGCCAGGAAGGAGAGAAGAGACCAGCTCCTTATGTCTCTAGCCAAACTAAAGGACAACCACTGAGCTCATCTTTATGGCCCAGGACACAAAAACCCTTTTAACCCTGGAGAACCCAACAACCCTTTTTTTTTTTTTTTTTTTTAAACATTGGGTATCAGCAAAAAATGGTGGTCAAATCTGACCCCGTGTGCTCTCCAGGGTTAACTGAGAACTAGAAATTGTTGAACTTTTGTTACTGGAGTGACTTGTTTCCTTCATTTTTCTTCCAGAGCAAAAATTAGAAAAATTCTGACTATACTCCAGTAGAGACAGGATTTAAGCATTAATAAGAATTTAAACATTAAGAATGATCATTTTCTTACCAGATTTTAACATTTGTCCCCTCAATCTGTCCTTTAAAAACCATTATTTTGAAATAATTGTTGATTGCTACACAAAAGCAGTTATTTTCTTTTTTTTTTTTTGTCAAACCTATTTTTTTATTAACTTTGGGAAAACAACCATTGTTAGCAGTGCTGTAAATCACTTTCGATGTAAACAGAATCAATGAAAAATGTGAAACTGTTTTGAATAATAAAATCAATGAAATCATTAGTTTCTTTTTCCTTCTCCGGCTTATAAAACCAGTTTATATCATATTAATCTTAAAAGGAAATGAAACCCTGACGATTCACTAATTGTTTTCAGACTAAAGTCTGTGTCCTGCAACAAAAACATACTGATAATGTGTTTTGCACGAGATGGTCACAGGGCAGGGAACAAAGAGAGAAACCAAGTCACAACTTCTGGTCTCAGTTCAGGTTTGTTGCAGCATTTCTGCTCCTCTTGTGTGGACGATTTCATTTCATGGAGATGTCTGACCAGAGTGACCGTCATGTGATATCAGTATCCACATTGTACTACGAGTCACACAATTACCACACACATTATCGGTTATGTAGTCAGAATGTAAATTACAAATCATTTGTAAATGAAAATATGTAGATAGTGTGCACAGACTGCAAATGTACTTTATATGTAGTATATTATATATGTGAGGGGGCAGAAGTTGCAAATCCATAACTGAGAACCAAGTCACCCCCCTCCACAACTCACGTCATGGATTTTCAAATTGATGACGTTTATTGTACATTAAACAGTCTTTGAGCACTTGTCCAAAGACTTTTAACTATGTATTTGGAAATTTGGCTCTCTGGGCTTTATTCTATGACTTAAATGGGGAAATCTAAAATTCTAATTATTTTAAAAATCTGCTTTTTTAATCTGTCTCATAAGTTAATACTTCATTTAATCATCCATCCATCCATCCATGATCTATACCCACTGAATCCATTACTGGAGCCAGTCCCAGCCCATTGCAGGCAAGAGGCAGGGGTACACCCTGGACAGGTCGCCAGTCCATCACAGTCAACCTAAGACAGTGAAATTAAAAAAAAAAAAAAATTGGTCTGGTGGTAAACTTGACAGTGTCTGGAGTAGATATATTTAAGATCTGTAGCTCTAAAGTTTATTGTTTTATTTATTAACTAATTTTGCCAGCATTGAACATATTTGTACAAGATGACTACATGTGGCAGGTTGGTCAGCACTGTTGCCTTGCAGCTGGAAGGTTGAAGGTTTGAATCTCAGCAGTTATTTGTGTGTTTTTTTCCCCCCCAGGGATTCCAGTTTTGTGCCACAGTCCAAAAACATGCATGTTTGGCTAGTTGGTCACTCTACATTAATGTATGTTTGTGTCTAAGTGGCCCTTCAGTGGACTGGTGGCCTGTGCGGGGAGTTGCCCTGACTTTTGTTCAAAGTGAGGTGGGATAGGCTCCAACAGACTCCTTTGATTCTGACATGATAATGAATAGATTTAATGTGTTACACATAATATTGACTCTGCTTAGGCTAAATGTGTCTGAAAAGTATTTTTGTATTGTAGACTGCTCAACACAATTAACAATATGGGATTAGATTTTTAAGTCCCTTTTTAATGTTAAATATTATAACATTTTACTTTAAAAATGAGAGAGAGATAATGTTCTGGGTCTATTCTGAAGTGACTGTTTTCATATTCTGGGATGAGTGTGTCTAACTGGATTGTGATATCCTCACTTGCTTTATTGTTATTATTATTAGTAGTAGTATTGTTGTTGTTGTTGTTGTTGTTCAGGCCAGAAAAACTGGCATCTGCCACACATGAGCTCAGAAATCTTGTTACCTAGTTTCAGTCCCTCGCCTGTTGGATGCCCTCTGGCCCCGCCCCAATTCTAACCCCGCCCTCTCCTTGCCCGCAGGAGGGATGATGGAAAACCTCCGGCGACCCAGGTGCGTCTCAGACGCACACGCTGCTGCTCAGAAGCGGGACGGTCCTCGGATCTCAAACTTTCCAAAACTTATGAAACTGCTGCTACGACGCACGAAACCCAGCGGACACACTGTTTCTCCTTCTTAATGGACACTTACCAAGTTGTGCTTGTTTAGGACAAACACTAAGGGGCAGGTACGTTTTTGTGAATTCGGGTTAAATCCTCTTTTTCTTCCCTCCGTTTCTTACTTTGATTATTATCAATTTGAGCTTTTATTTACGAAACAATAGATGAAACAATGAACAATGAAAATATTTACTCAAGAAAATTTTTTTTAAAAAGTAATATCTCACTCAAACCTCACTTGGAAGTCTTTTGATCATAAACAAAATGATTTATTTCAAGATGATTCTGCTCATTGATTCTGTCCAGTATAAACACTGATGATTTACAAAAGTTACATGTCTTATTAACTATTTTCAAATGAATTATCTTGCTTAAAATTAAATTCTTGGTGAGTCCTCTTCAAACAACAAGTGTCAAAATAACTTTACATTTTTATTTAATTGTACATATAACATAAATGATGTCCAAAAGCTTATTATGGCAAAACTCATAATGGCAGTTGCACATGTGCTGTTTAGAAGTTTGATTGTAGTTTGTAGTCAAATATTCATCACGGAGAGGCTCCTCTGTGTCTGTGAATTTGATTTTATTTTCCTTCTTCACTTTGAGAGTGATTTCAAGGCTGATACTGTAAATTGGGGGATGAAGGCGAGGGCAGCGGCAGGTATGACTGAACTAACCGTCTGCTGAATCCTTCAGGTCATCTGAGCCTCCGGTGACTTCTTGGCCAGGATGAGCTGGGGGGCGCTCTATGCACAGCTGGGAGGCGTCAACAAACACTCCACCAGCCTTGGGAAGATCTGGCTGTCTGTTCTTTTCATCTTCCGCATCACCATACTGGTTCTGGCAGCGGAGAGCGTCTGGGGGGACGAGCAGTCAGACTTCACGTGCAACACGCAGCAGCCTGGGTGCAAAAATGTCTGCTATGACCACTTCTTCCCCGTTTCTCACATCCGCTTGTGGTGCCTGCAGCTCATCTTCGTCTCCACACCGGCCCTGCTGGTAGCCATGCACGTTGCCTACAGGAAACGTGGGGATAAGAGGACCATGCTGGCCTCCAATGGCACCGAAAAGATGACAGACACCGAACTGCAGACGCTGAAGAGGAGGCGTCTGCCCATCACGGGTCCACTATGGTGGACCTACACCTGCAGCTTGTTCTTCCGGCTCATCTTTGAGGGTGGCTTCATGTACGCGCTGTACTTTGTCTACGATGGCTTCCAGATGCCCCGGCTGGTCAAGTGCGAGCAGTGGCCTTGCCCCAACAAGGTAGACTGCTTCATCTCCAGGCCAACAGAGAAGACGGTCTTCACAATCTTCATGGTGGCCTCGTCGGCCATCTGCATGGTCCTGAACGTGGCTGAGTTGTGCTACCTCATCGTCAAGGCGCTCATGAGGTGTGCAAACAGGTCAAACCAGAGGAAACGCCCGTTCAATGAGAGTGGGTCCCGAGAAAACAAGAAGAACGAGATGCTCCTCTCATCCTCCACAGATTCCTCCAGCAACAAGACCATGTGCTAAAGACCCAAACAGAGGACAAAAAAACCCCCTGAAAATCCAGTCTCATAGCTTGTGTCCACAGTTTGATACTGAGCCATTCAATTTAAGAATTATCTCAAGAGATGTTGGAACAAAGTCAGAGTTAGTAAGAACTTATAGAAAGATAAATTAGTTTGGAGACACAAAATGAAGCAGTGCACATTTTTAGTGAGGGATGTTGACTGGCACTGGGATGGCTTTTCCTTTTTACAGCCTGAATTACCACTGAGAGTAGTCCCGAGTTGTTCACAGTTGGATATATCTTCTGTGCTGATACTTTCCAATAACCAATATCCCTTTACCCTAGCACCGAATGAGTTATGTCCAGTTTGATCCCTCATTTTTAACCAGTCAGAGCAGCTAAATCAAAAATAAATCGGTCACAGCCCAATTCACGTCGGTTTTCCTCAAAGTGAAACAGCAGTAATACATTCTGCAGGTGAGACGGAGATGTGTGATGATCTCTGCTGCTGATGTCCTCTTGGTGATAGATCTTCTGCCGAACATTCATTTGAGAAACCTGAGCAGAACCAGCTAAGTACTTGAGCTAAGTTTGTGATTTATCGACTTTCTCAGAACAAAAAACGGACACATTTCAGAAACGTGGCACATAACTTTTTCCAAACTGGATCATTTCTTTTGATGAGGTTGTAATTTGTTCCTCACCGTAGGACGTACAACGTGAGCTTGAATCCCGTAAGATCCAGAATAGTGCTCCAACACTGACATCTAGTGGTGACATTGAAACCTGCACGAGGAGAAAGCTGCTTCTTCGTGGCCTCTGTGGTTTATTTACTTGAAGGGAACAAAATAAGACATGAAAAGTGAAGGTGGGAAAGAATGTGCGTAGCATTTAGTCCTCAAATAGCTGGCATTTGATTATAGACACATTAAATAGATGTTTGGTTGTAATTAATCAGAGCAGATGATTTTATGATGCTGCAGTGTTGAATTTCTAGTTTTTGGTTGTTTTTCCTAGTTTTTCCTTGTGCTTGTGTGTGTGTGTGTGTGTGTGTGTGTGTGTGTGTGTGTGTGTGTGTGTGTGTGTGTGTGTGTGTGTGTGT
>JAOWBL010000014.1:4794446-4808643 GCA_028564865.1 Zenarchopterus dispar | reverse complement strand
GTGTGTGTGTGTGTGTGTGTGTGTGTGTGTGTGTGTGTGTGTGTGTGTGTGTGTGTGTGTGTGTGTGTGTGTTGAAACCAGTTAAGAAGCAAGTGTGAATTTAACAGCATGGGAATGTTATCTGCTGCACCACACAGGTCAAACTAAACCAATCCCTTATGCAACTCAATCAATGCCAAAAAACTTGAGTCATAATACAAAACTCTAAAAATGCATGTCTCATTTCTTCACA
Source organism: Zenarchopterus dispar (assembly GCA_028564865.1). NCBI lineage: Eukaryota > Metazoa > Chordata > Actinopteri > Beloniformes > Zenarchopteridae > Zenarchopterus > Zenarchopterus dispar. The sequence continues at coordinate 4,808,411 of JAOWBL010000014.1, read as the reverse complement.
TGTATGGCATTTGATGAATGTGTAAAAAAGGGCACGTGTACTGTACCTACAAGATGTCTTTAATCGTCTAGAGATCACACTACAAATGATTGAAATATTTTCTGTGAAAACGATTTTGCAGAGTGGTTCGAGAACAGTAACGTTCACTGTCAAACGTTTGCTTAAGTTTGTCCACCAGACTTGAAGTTACATAGACGGATAAGTTAGCAAATACTTCTTAACCTTTTCTTCTTTTTTTTAATGGCTGCTTTGCTGAACATAGATTAGATAAGAGTTTATTAAAAGTAAAACCTTCACAAATTGTTTCCTAAGGAAATCCTAAATTTTAGTGAGGCTTTGACAATCAGATTGATTTTCCCTTCAGTCATCACGTGACCACCGCTCAGGTGCAGATCAGCACCGACCTGCTCTTCTGCTGTTCGGTGTTTCTGTCCGTCCTGTGGCGTGTGCTGACCCCAGCTGGCTGTATCAGCTTTCAGCATGTGCCTTATTATAGCCGCCGCACCAATCACTGCTCGGGCTTTTAATGTGGCCGGTCTCAAAGTCACAACTCTTTGTCCTCCGTCCAGCCAGGAATAGCAGATACGGATTAGTTACATTTACGTATATTAAAAAAAGAAACACTGTGGGAACACAGACTTGTAATTCTGTGATTGGAAAGATGAGCGCTAAGTGGTTTATGAGGCGTGTTGGAACATCAATGAAATGTTTACATTCCAGCTTATAAAAAGAAGAGCTGGAAGGGTGTCAGCATATGTTTTTGTTGCATAACCGCTGATGAAAGCGTCCGCATCTTCTCAGGATGAGAGGAAAGTTTTGACCAAAGATGCCAAAAGAATGTCACAAGTGTCACACGTCGTCGCGCTCCAGAGGTCTCCATAGGATTTAGAGAGCAAAAGTTTTGTACAGTCGCCCTGCGGTGACCTTTAACCTCCTGGTAGCTACCATGTAGTGGATGCTATTTTTAAGGGATGATCCTGATGACTCCGGTCTCATGATGTTGTTAGTTTTCCTGATTTTTTTTCAGCAATCCAAGTCTGCTTTTAACAGTAAACTGCAAAACCCTTCAAACATAACAGATGAAATGTTTTTCGTGTTTTGTACTCTAGAAGTTTTTATTTCACTTGCACTTTGATCCTGCAGCCTGTTTGTCTCTTTAAGGCATTTTTTCATAAATCAGTACAAATAAAATCGTAACTCATCTTTTATGTATAGTGTCTGTTTTTTCTTTTCTTTTTGACATTTAAAGGGGAAATACAAACTGCATTGGACATGTGTTGATGGTGTCTTTCATATTTTAAGGATGATGCCCTAAGTTTTTTTTTTTGTCTTAGTTTACAGGTTTCTGGTCAAAGTTTGCACAAATTAGGAGCAAACTGGCTTAATGTTTTTCTTGGATAGAGGGCATAGGGTCAAGTGTTAGTTTATGGTGGCATAAGGACAATTGTGCTGAAAGTGGAAATGTTTTAAAGTGAAGGAGAAGTTGGGGTTCAGAGCAATTTTTGGCAACTTTTACGCACAGTTTGGGAGCCGTTTTTGGGGAGGTTGGCAGGGGCGTGGTGTGACTCCGGACAGGCTGATGACTCTGTGGATTCACTCATGCATGGTCACACAATGTGACAGACCAGACATGGCTGGAAACGGGAGGCAGCTCCGTTCACCCGAGTCCCATCTCCGACTCTGAGCCGCCGCCGCCGCCGCCAAAAAAAAACCAAAACTTGACAAGCAAAGGGAAACTTTCTCTAGCGCAAGTTAACGGCCACGGGGGACACCACACGGCTGGAGAAGTTTGCGCACGCACGTGCTTAGGTGTCAGCTTTGAAGGAAAGAGAGAGTTTGTTTATCCGAGAAGAGTCGGAAGCTGTGACCAGGGAGCCAGAGGGAGGGTCAACGCAGCCGCGGGAGGTCCACACGCTGGTCGGCGCTCTCCAACGATGGCACCACTGATGGCAGATGGATTTGCTCTCCGTGTTTAAGTATGACATCTCTGCTTTAAAGGTATGACGGAGAAACACTCCAGTGATATCCTGTTGTGCTGCAGTTGAGTGGGAATAAAGCAAAGAGCGGCTGGTCATCAGGTAATTTTACTGAACCAGAGTGGGATAAAAGCTGGACAAAGCTCGTGGCGCTCACAGGGAGTCTGGGGACTCTGGCACACTCTGTATTGTGGGTCTGGCACGTATGGCTTTGTGTTTGAACCTGACTGTCTGTTCATCAACATCCCCCCAAAAAAGAGCAACAAATGCCAGAGAAACTCAGAGAGGTTTGTGCAGCAGGCCAGCAAGTTTGGCACCAGGAAGTCACCCAAAAAGCTCAATGGGAAACTTTCTGAGGCTCTGCGCATCACTGCTGCAGTATCACTGGAGTAACAGCACTCTTCCAAGGTTTTCAGTAGCTGTTAGTCTTCAGTAATTCTTCAGAAAATCACATTGTCAATGTCAGGATCATATACATTCAAAATTTGGTCAAAAGTTGTGCAAAAAAAGTATATGACCTTTGTTTTGACAGATTCTTTTCTCTTCCAGGTGTCATACATATTGTGAACCCTAGTCGATGGATTTATTACCTTTAATACAAGAATATTTTAGTAAGTTTTCCTCTGTTGGCATCTTTCATTTGTTGAAGGACTGTTGTTGTCTGCCTACTACTATGATGAAGAAAAAAAAAAAAACCCCAATACATTCCAAATCCAAATCACATTTATTTTCTGCATTTGGCATCAAACAAATTATACTTAATATTAGTCATTAAACACATAACCCCTAACCCTAACTGTCAAGGGGTCATTGATCAAGCAAATGTTTCAAAAACACTTGGTTTCAGATTTTCTAAAGTTACAATCTGGTTATTTTCTCACTTTAATATATTTGTTTTTAGGCGCATTTGGGGTTATACTCAAGCAGAACAATCTGACTGAAAACTCCCACTTGAGGTCTGGAAAATTGTTATAAGGTCTTATAAAAGCAATTACTTAATCACAGAAAAATAATCAAAATATAATCAGAGACGAAAGAAAGTTTCTGTTTAATCTTGTTAACACTAAAGCCTTGACTTTCAGAGTTTTTTAAAGTTTTGGATCTTTTGTAATATACCGCAGTTTGTCACATATTTAGATAAGTATTCAAACGTGTAATCACAGTCGGTGGTTTTCAACGTTATTTCTGCGTATTACAGCTGACAGGCTGTCAGTGTAAGGATGGGAGGGTTGCGTTTATGTGTGTGGTCAGTATTTTTGTGTGTGTAGGTGTGTGTGCATATGCCACACCAGAGCCCCATTGCTGCTAAATGCTGTTTTCGAACGTAATAATGTCGATCTCAGCACATGCCTGCTGGGCAGGGGAGCGAGCAGGTGAGACAGGCTGACACAGAGACACAGAGAGAGGGAGTGATCCAGGGTTCAATCCCACAGGTGGCCTCTATAGTACATGAGCCGGTTTTTAAAAAAAAAAATGCATTTGAAGCAAAGGTTGTGGTCCGACTTGAAGTTCCACGCCTGGGTGGCAGATTTCTATACAAACTGTGTTCTGCTAAGTATTTAATAAAAAAAGATGAACATGTCAGACTGCCGTGGAAGTTTGTATCTGTAGTGCCTCAGCTTGGGGTAAGGCCTGACATCCTTTTGCGTTGGTTATTTAGTTATTGCTTCTGTTATTAACATATTCATAAGTATTCTTTAACGCACACTCACACGCTCTCTCTGCTTCTCCTCCTTTTTTTTGTTTGTTTTGTACTTTCTTCATCCACCCCAGCCTGTACTTTCTCCATAGGCTAGAAATCTTGAAGCATGGGCGACTGGAGCTTTCTGGGGCGGCTGCTGGAGAACGCTCAGGAGCACTCAACGGTCATCGGCAAAGTCTGGCTGACTGTCCTCTTCATCTTCAGGATCCTGGTGCTGGGTGCCGCAGCAGAGGAGGTCTGGGGCGACGAGCAGTCCGACTTCACCTGCAACACCCAGCAGCCTGGTTGCGAGAACGTCTGCTACGACGAGGCCTTCCCCATCTCGCACATCCGCTTCTGGGTGCTGCAGATCATCTTTGTGTCCACGCCGACTCTCATCTACCTGGGCCATGTGCTCCACATCGTCCGCATGGAGGAGAAGCGGAAGGAAAAAGAAGAGGAGATGCGGAAAGCAAACAGGTTCCAAGAGGAGAAAGAACTCCTTTATAGAAACGGTGGCGATGCCGGGGGAGGTGGGAAGAAGGAGAAGCCTCCGATCAGGGATGAACATGGCAAAATCCGGATCAGAGGTGCTTTGCTGCGCACCTATGTGTTCAACATTATTTTCAAGACCCTGTTTGAGGTGGGTTTCATTTTGGGCCAGTATTTTCTTTATGGGTTCCAGCTGAGGCCCCTGTACAAGTGTGCACGTTGGCCCTGCCCCAACACTGTTGACTGCTTCATATCGAGGCCTACTGAAAAGACTATTTTTATCATATTTATGCTTGTGGTGGCTTGCGTGTCTCTTTTGCTGAATTTGTTAGAGATCTATCACCTTGGATGGAAGAAAGTTAAACAGGGCATGACGAATGAGTTTGTCCCTGATCGTGAGTCGCTGCGCCGTGTCGACATTGCAGAGCCTGAGTGTTTGGCCTCGGCCTCCAGAACTGCCCCATCCAGCCTCAGCTACCCTCCAAACTACGCGGATGTGACGGCGGGCAGTGGGGCCTTCCTGCCGCCCAGCGTGGGCCCAGCGGCGGCGGCGGCAGCGGCTACAGCAGCAGAGTTCAAGATGGATGACCTCCACCAGGAGGAGTCCCTTCACCGGTCCCCCCCCTCCTCTCACTACTACATCAGCAACAACAACAACCACAGGCTGGCCACGCAGCAGAACTGGGCCAACCTGGCCACCGAGCAGCAGACTCGGGAGATGAAGGCCACCTCCCCTTCCCCATCCTCCTCCTCCTCTTCCACCAGCAATGAGAACAACCAGCAGCACGTTAACGCTGCTCCGATCCCTCCCACCAGCAACAGCAGCAGCAGCAGCAGCAACACAACCGCTAACACCGGCTCTGGGGGCAGCAGCCTCGGCACGGCCTCCGACGGAGACAGGTGGGATGCGGGGAGGGGCCCGCAAGAGGAAGGCCACGTCACCACCACCACGGTCGAGATGCACGAGCCCCCAGCAACGGTCAACACAGACCCCCGGAGGCTCAGCCGGGCCAGTAAGAGCAGCAGCATCAGAGCCAGGCCGAGTGACCTGGCTGTGTGATCCTCTTCGGCCCTGCCATGTCCTTAAAACCCCCTTCACCAACGACCTACCCCCTCACCCCCACCCTCTAACATAGAGATCAACCATTTAGAGAAGAAATCCCATTTTCATAAAGCAAAAAAGAAAAAAAAAAGAAAAAAAATCCAAAAAAAATCACAAAAAAGGATAAGCAAAAGAGAAGGGAAAGAAAAAAATGCATAAAATGTAAAAGACTTCATCAGCTGCAGTCTTTGATTTGGTGCAATCGGTGAGTTGCAGAGTAGTTTAAGGCAAGCTTTGTTCATTTTTGGGGGGATCGTCTTTATTTATGCTGACAGCAACGTGATCATGCAGTTTTACAAAGTCGTGCGGCTTCACTAACAGCAGTGGATGGAGTGAAGGACGTTGTGATATAGCTTCACGTCAAATAGGACACATCTCACCGACATGTTTGGACAGGGGAAGAGAAGATCTCATGATGTTTTTCCTTTTTGTTGAGCCTAAAGAATTATTTATTCCAAATGGAGCTGATCTTGTGTCAAAACCTTGACTGATTTTTTTTTTTTTTAATTTTTATCAGCAGGAAGCACAGGTACAGATTAGTTATTCAATTTGTTGCAGAAAAGTTTGCACATATATCCTGTTCATGATCTTTCTCTGGTTTCTGGCAGCACAAACCTGCACTGACTGCTTCACGTCGCTTCAGTAACGGATCTTTGACCTGGAGGCTCTTTCGCTGCAGCTCAGTTGTCTTGAACATTTAAAAAAAAAAAACTCCTGCAGGAGCTAATTTTATGAACTCATTACTTGCCAGCAAAGAGTAGCCCTACAACTCACCGATTCACTGGCCAATTTAGAACTTTTTACCCATCATCCATGATAGCACTTCCTATGAACATTGTGATTATTGTAACTGAGATTGAATGGATAGAAATGGACTGATGTGATGTGTCAAAACCCTCAGAACCCCCCAACATAAATGTGATATGGAAAGGAAATGGGAATTAAACTGCTGTTAGGAGTCGCCCCTGTGATGCCCAGAATGCACCTGGCTCTCTTTCAGCACTACATGGTCAGTGAGATAGAGATTAAATGAGGACGATAGGGCGCCTGCCTCTGCCAGTTTTACTTTCAGTCAACATTTGTGAAAAGAAGAACGCTCCCCACTAATTCAAGAAGTATGTTGCATCAGTAGATCTTGAAAATATACAAATATGCGGCAGCCACCCTGCAAAGAATAGCAATGTTCTCCCAAGGTCTTCCTGAGTTTGTTGGTTAGACTTGAAGTTGCTATTTTATTTTATTTTATTTTTTAAAGTCGAATCATTGGCAGATATATTTTGCCCTCAAACCCCCAAATCCCTCTTTTTTTTTGTCACATCTAAAGTTTGAGAGCATCTTTGGAAATTAAATGACTTTCACCGTCACACTTTTCACGTGCTTCTACATAGGTTCAACTCGGAAAAGCGCTATTTTTCTAAATTGCATTGAATTTTACTCTTAAATTGCATCCTTGTAGTAGTCAGTTTGTGATTGCAAAAAAAGCTATGATTTAAAAAAAAAAAAAGAAAGAAAAGGAAAAAAAAGAAGGCAAGTGTTGCGCTTACCGAAACACAGTGTCGTGTCCACCACGGAGACCTTTGGCCTGGACTCATGAGCAGCCGCACTCGTCTGTACGTAACGTGTCTCTGTCCCGTTTGGTCGTTTTGCAGCCCAGGCACTTTCAAAACGCTTTTTGACTTGACATCAACCTTTATCTACTGTATTCTCCCATTAGTCCAACACTGGTGCAGAGCTGTGTGAAAACCCAACAATCTGCATTGGACGTATTGCACGTGCTCTATGTGACAATGCAATAAAGCACCAATGCATTTGTGCACAGTATTTAGTAGCAATGCTTTTGCAGCAGTTCTGCTGCACGTTAACAGACTGGAGTAAAAGGAGTTTAAAATGAGGTTATTATTCCCCTTTTAGGGCATTGGGAAGGTATGAAACAATGGTGTAAGAGTATCTGTACCCATATTTGCATAAAGTTTTATACTGTATCCTGCTAGAGCTGCTTCAATAAAATTCCCTGCAAGCATAGACACAAAGGAGAGACTATAAAACTACACACGACACAAAGCTGAAAGCAGCCGTCACCATTCCATGTTTTTTGTTCCAAATGCCAAAAGAGAAAAGGCTTTTTAATCTGCATTTTTTTGTTGATTCTTAAAGTTTACATTTTAGCAGTTGATAGAAATTTGCACATTTAGGAAAGAAAACTGTTGTTCTGCAACAGTTATATTGTTACTAGTCGAGGGAGAGACATGAGAGGAAGAGATTATGATCCCAAACTGACAATATCTTTGACCTTCAAAGATAAAAATGTCTTAAAACCAGAAGAACATTTCTCTTCTTTGAAAAGTCAGCATTAGACGAAAAAAAGGAAGCCTATTTATTTGAGCTAAGGTGATGAATAATAGTGCGAGAGAGGAGTTTCATTAATGAAAAACAGAAAAAAACTGTTGGGGTATTTTCCTGTTTCTTCACTCGGTGTGTTCTCACAGACCCGTCGGGACTCTGGTTAGAGGTCTTATCAGACAAATCCACTGGTGAGAGAATTGTAGTTGGGTAGCTGGCCCTTCCCTAACCCTGCAGCCCTGACAGGAAGTTGTGTTCAGAGACCTTCGTTCCCCCGTGACCCATCCAAACGCTCTCCTCCTATGTTTCATGCAGAGCATGATTTCTCGGGCTCGTCAGGGAGTAGGAACCATCTCACAATGCCCACAACAGCAACCTGTTTTCAGTGCTGTCTTAAACAAGAGAAGTGCCTTGTGAATTAATGATTCTTTTGTAAGAACAAGTTGATGTAAATGTTCATTTACCTCAAATGTTTACAAAACTGTTATTAAATAAATTTTTTGTACCATACCTGCTGTTGTCCTTTTTACTCATCTTTTGATATTTGGAATTTAGTTCAAGTTTTCTGCAGAACGGGTTTTAAATAAGATGTGCGTCAAATCAGAACTTACATATAAATATTTCCAGCTGTGGTCCAGTGGTGAGCAAGAAGTTTTCAGTTTTGAGACGGTTTTGTAGGGATGCTCCCCGTTTCCTCCAGCAGCACAAGCTCACTGATCATCTGAAGACTGGAAATAGTTTGAAGGTTTGAGTGTGAGCATCCCGTACCCAAACTCAGCCACATTAAAGTCCAGTCTACCACGAGGCAAGAAGTCATCTGCAGGTGTCATTTCAATCAGCTGGAGGATCAGGCACAAAAATGACTCATTGGTTGGTTTTACAACCATTTCCACTTGGTCTTTATGTCTAAAACCATGTCTGATGCTGGTTTGTGAAATCATGTGAAGAGATGCTTCAGAGCAGCCTGGACTTTCTTCCTTCCATCATCGCATATCTATCCTTTGATAGAGTCATCTTATAGTAATAGAGAGTGTGAGGTGGAATAGTGGGAGCTTGTTCACTCATGCTGTCCAAGAAACCAGAAGACAATTCATCCATTTATTATTCCAGATTATTCCTATACAGGGTCACAGGGGTCTGCCGGAGCCTATCCCAGCTCTCTTCAGGCAAAGGCAGGGATGCACCCTGGACAGATTGACGTATTTCTAACCAATTTAGAATCGACAGCTTACTTGACGTTCAGATTAACTGTATCGCCAATGAACCTGCAAACTCTGGGATTCAAACCAGGAACCTTCTTGCCGTTAGCAACAGTACTAACCACCAAGTCGCTGTGCTGCTCGACGCCTCTTCAGTCTCAGGAAGATTTCTTTATCCACCCCGCCACTTTGTAGTTTTAGAAAGGAAATGCATGCCATCACAGCAGACACATGAAAAGAAAAGAAACAAATACTCAAGATTTTACCAAAAGCTAACTGCTGGTTAGAATTGGGCAACGAGACCACTTGATTAGGTTAAACAAAATAATAACCTCTGAGGAAATGAGGTATCGGAGCATTTATTAAAACTGTCAGGAGAGGAAATGAGTGACTGTCAGCTCTAACTGGCAGAAAACAAACATTTGAAGGATTTGCTGTTTCAACACTGGCACCTGCCAGTTGAGGATTATACCTAAGTAAAGTCTATACAGCACATTCAACCCATGTTTAGTTAAAAAATAATAATGATCTTCTGAAAAAAAAGATTAGATTAAAAGATTTTTGTTAATCCACTAAACTTTTTTTTTCTTTTTCTTTTTTTTTTTAGGAGGGGGGTATCTCAGTATCTGTGTCTGGGCAGAAGTCTTCATTCCAACCCAGGATGTGCAGGATCTTTATCTCCCCGCTCCGTTTGGAGCAGCTGGGAATCTCCCAAGAGGAGCTGGAAGAAGTTTCTGGGGACAGGAAGTCTTTTCAGGCTTATGTAGTTTTCTTACTCTAAATGTGACAATGTCACTAAAATGGACCAAAACGTTTTGAGAATGAATCTTGATTTATCTGAAAAGTTTTCAGGATTGGGAAGTTTTCCACAATGCCACTAAAACCTAAACTGTAATGTTGTGTAACTACAGAGAACGTGGCCTTCAGTGTCTTCACTGACTAACCATTGTCTTTTTACAACCCGATTTCTAATCTGGTACTAAAGGTACGAAAAATCTTGAGAGGACACAAAGAAAGACAGAAACAATTATTAACAAAAACAACTAAAAATCAATAAACACAGGATTCTGCTGACTAATCTGTCAGAGGTGGCAGGATTTGATTCAAACAAGAGAAGTGACCAAAGACTTCTGCGAGGAGGAGTTGTGGCTCACCACCTGTGTGCAACAGAGTCAATTCAACCGAAACATTTCTGCATGCAAACATGTGAAGAAGAAGAACTTCTCCAAATCACGAAAGGATTCGTGGTTTCCTGGGAAGTCTCGGTGCTTAAAGGGAACCGCTTCCAGGACTGTTTGACCTTCCTGCGCTTAGTTGGCACTGCATGAGAAGCTTTCGTGCCACCCTGCCCATTAGAGCCCCATATGTGTGGGAACATCGTGGAAAAGCGCCGTCACACAGCACAGCATCTCTCTGCATCCAGAAACGTTCCCTAAAACTGTCTCATGAACAAAAGGAATCCGTGTACCAGGAGGTTCTCTGGCCAGGAGCTCATCTTAGATGGACATGGAGAAACTTCTGCTACCATCACAGGGACGACTCCGGTGACGTTTTTGGCTATTTTAATGCCAGGCCCGCTTCTGTGGGACTTGTGATTTCATAGATACAAAGACTGTGTGCAGATCTGTTAAGTGAAGATGCATCATAAACAAGAGAACCAAAGGTGACCATAGATGGTTGAACAGCTCTAGTTTTGTATTCAACAATCTGCAACAGTTAGTGCCCTGCATTCCCGAAAAGTTAAAATGTGGCATTAAAAGGTAGGGTGATGTATCATATTCATGCATCTGAGTATTTTCCGTTAACTTCCAGCTGCATTCATGCTTATGAAACAGAGAGACGTTGGCCAGCGATGACAGTGAATTTTTTCCTTTGTACATACATCTTGACCCACTTTAATTAACTGTACCTCCTTTGACTTTATGTAGAAACAGAAGCCCACAGGAGACGGGTCACAACGTTGTTTACTTTACCATTCCCCATACTGCTGGCTTCCTGTTTGTTCTTCTTCGACCTCCAACCCCTCAGCTCCTCCCATCCTCCCTCTGCATTCCAACAGTGAAAAATAGATGCGACTCTGAGTCAAATACACCTCCCAACAACATCCAGAAATAATTAAAATAACACAGGTGTACCAATCTTACACCCGAGAGTCAAACCTCTATCACAAACCAGCCTGCCAAAGTACCAAGAAGCAAGAATTTGAGACATCGTGTGGTACATGGTGGAGACGAGGAAAATGTACAGGTGCTGTTAAAGATCCTTTTGATTCTTGAGCACCACTACGGTCAACAAAGCATAAATTAAAGCTCATTCAGTTTGAGTGAGTGAGATTACAAGATGAATTAAGTTCATCTTACGCAGAGATGGCAACTCTAACAGTTTTGATAGTACTGACCATAAAAGCACATTAAACAAGATTGCTTGCCTTGCATAGCGACTAAAGCAATCAGACAAGCAAGCTTTAAAGCTTTAAAGTTTTCAAGGGATAGAAAGCCCAGCAAATTCCCTTTGCTGTTAAAGCTACATAATTTGCTTCCTTGCAATTAGGGGTCTTGTGGTCAACTTTGAGTCAGTCACCGTGATCTGCTGGTACAATTAATAGCACAACAAAATATATTCTTTTAAAAATATGAATAATTTTACTCTGTTAGGTCTTCATCCACAGCTCAGGTTGTGTTTCAAGACAGTGCTGAGTGCCAAGTAGTTAAAGTGATGACAACATTGGCTATGCCTGCGGTCAATCAAAAGACCCCTAATCATACATACATTTGTTACTTTCTGACCAGGTACAAAGAAATTTCCCCACTGTACAGTTGCCATGGATGTGATCTCTAACAATGGAGACCAAAACCTTTTCCTGAACCAGACAGTAAATATTTTTATCTCCTTTGCAAAGTTGGAATTTTAAACACCAGAGTCAATGGAAATCAGTTCGAATTTGGAGGAAGCCCCCAGTGGTCATTTGAGGAACTGCACTTCTGATTTCTGCAGCAACTGGTCATTTGTTGTTCAGAGATTTTAAAGACAGGTTCGATGCCGTCACAGTTCATTAACCGTATTCATTCATTTTATTTTATTGATAACTAAATAAAGAATTTTTTAATGAAATATTAATAAACAAACACCGGGTTAGGATTCTAGACCAGTTTTATTTAATGCATGTATTTGGCAGCGAGTCTTAGAGCAGAGTACAGGACATGAGTGCTGGGCTCTTTGGTTCAGTGGCTGAAGAGTGACGGGAGATAGTTGATCTGTTGGCACGACTGACTGGAGGCCTAAAGCCTCATCACACACTCAATAGCTTTGTTTCCACAGCTGGCCTAAACACAGACATTTCTACACAATTTGTACGCTGCACTATTTATCTGACTAAAGATTTCCTTTTTAAAAAAAAAAAAAAAAAAGATTTACTATCCACATTTGGTAAAATGAAATATGGAAATATTTCAAGGTGGTGAACTTAACTAGCAGTTTCTGTTTCGGTGCTGAAATGGGAAATTCTCCAAGGTGTATCCCAGTTCTCACCTGATGTCAGCTGGGATTGGATCCAGCTCCTCTGCAACCTGTAACAGGGTTCAATGAGTCTCAGTATGGATGGTTGGACAAATGATGGCAAAAGGAGGAACTATGTAGTGCCATAATCTTGTGGCTGTTTGCTCATGTTTTACTTGCTATAGCATATTTTACAGTGTGTCCTTGATATGTATGAAATGCTGAGTATATGGCTTGTCCATGTACTTGTTAGTTACCTGCACTTGAGACAAACTGTGCTTGTTAAGAAGCAGCTTGAGGGTTAAACAAGTTCAGAGACCAAAAAGTCACACAGCAGTCAATACCCATGATTCATGTTGATTTTTGGTTTATCTCTCTATGAAAACTGCAAATGTAAGCAATCTGAACAAAATTACATGATTGATGATCTGCTGCTAGATGTCCACAGTGGAGTTATTACACATATCACAAGATTGGACATTGACTTCTTTGTCAGTTTTACAGAAACAGAAGAGGCCGTTTCCAAAGAAGCAAGGGTTGAGAGGCCGTAATGAGAAAACAAAATCTTGAGTCAGTATTTTAGTAGGTGACACCGAAGATTTAACTGATTCGAACAAAAATAAAATCCCATAGGTGTGCCAGAAAGGTTAAACAGGTGACCCAGGGTTCACCCAGCTGGTCCAGGTTCGCGTCCAGGCGTGTGAAACTTTTCTGCAAGTATTTCCACCTTACTTTCTTGTCTATATACCATCAATAATCTTTAAAAAAAGAGACCATCTAAGAAATTACATAATATCGTAACTCATTGCCTATTACTTGAAAAGTATGTAGCACTTTCTTCAGATGCCAGCATCTGAAGAAAAAAAAATGCACGAAGTCCCACGGCCATGACGGTGGTGACAGTGGTGGTATTCATCCAGTTTGGCTCCTGTAAGCCCCCACTTGGCACTGTGGTGGAAAAGCCACTTCTAGAGAAAGCAAACGTCTGCCACTGAGTCACCAGTCTACAGCTCGGAGCGGACACGAGGCTATATTTAGCCTTTAATCACCCAACAAATTCACACTCAGCCCACAGCACAAATACCTCAGGCCCTCTTTATGTATTTCAGGGGTGTGATGAATTTGTTTCTGACCGCTGGCTCATGGAAAGACGATGGTTTGCTTGACAGAAATGTTTGTGAGTCGGTAAACTTCAAAGAACTTTAATTATTATTGACAAAAATGACTGAAAACAATATATATTTATAAGATGTGTCGTTCATGCATAACAGTAAAAAAAAAACAATTAAATAAAAGATTAGCCTGAATATTTTTTCACCTGGGATGAAATCCCTAACACAGTTAACGTTCCCATGGTAACAAACAGGCGTGATGCAAATATTTATTCCATCAAAGTTTCATACTGATTTTAAATTAATAAGAGCTGATTATAGACTGGGTATTTAGTGATGTAAAGTACTTTCATATCTCTTTCAGTCAAAAGTGTGTATTCATGTTTATCAAAAAGGTGGTGGTTGGTGGAGTGACAGAGCATTTTGAGGAATCTCCTTTTTCCACGGTCAAATAGTGTAATCTTTGAACCTTTTGACCTTTAATCTTCTGTTGCCAATTTACCCATTATAACCTGGTATAACCCATGTGTTTTGCCTTTCAAGGCCATAGTGTGTGTGTATATATATA
>JAOWBL010000014.1:4726656-4789895 GCA_028564865.1 Zenarchopterus dispar | reverse complement strand
CTATCTATCTATCTATATATCTATATATATATATATAGATATATAGATATATATATATAGATATATCTATATATCTATATATATATATATATAGATATAGATAAATATCTATCTCTCTCCCTCTCTCTCTATATATATAGGTAGATATCTATATATAGATATATAGATATATACATACATATACATATATATATACATATACATATATATATATACATATACACACATATATACACGTATATATATATATATACACACACACATATATATATGTGTGTGTGTATGTATATGCACACACACACACATTCATTATTGACAAAGCCTTAGAGGTGCAACATGATAATTAGGCAAAATAAGTAATGTGCTCTTAAAGGATTTCTTTAAAATAATTTTTAACATATATTAACATTACTGCCAGCCTAAACTAATTTTTGTTATTAAACAGACGTTGCCTCAAGGTTGTTTTTCCAAGCCTTTATGAATCACACCCTCTGGTTTTTTCATGCTGTTTTCCAAATAATACAAGAAAAGAAAATGTCCATCCATCCTTGGTCACAAGAGGCTGCTGAAGATGTCCTTGTCGTCTTCAGTCCTGCTCTTGGTCTACCTCTGTATCCTTGTGTCCAGCCCTTATCTCTCCTGGGTGCCAGACTGACCTTGTCCCTGTTCATTACTTGCATTTGTGAGATTTTCTACTTCTCTACTCGTCTCTGGCTGTATCTGGTTCTCTGAGTCAGTAGCACGGCTGGGGACCATAACAAATCTAGAAATGATGAACCACCTCTTTTCCTTTTCTTTTTTTTAATTTGGGCGGGGGGTTACCCAACACACCTTTTGCTTCTGTTTATGGATTTGTCTGACAGTTTGTAGCACCTGGACTGATCAACACAGTGACTGCAGTCGGTCCTCTTGCAGGAGACGGGGTTGACACAACCTTTTTTCTTTCACCTGATGGTGTCAACAGCATCCTGTCTTCAAGTTGGTCTTGACAGTTCATCAGGGACACGCCACCTTCGTTCGCAAACCCCCTTGTGAACTTGAACCGGCTCCATGTTCAGACTTTCACTAAGACATGTTGGATTACGAGTCAGCTGACACCTCACCAGCTCTAGAGTCTCCTCCCGTCTTCTTCTGCTGCTGTGGGTCTCCGAATGACCTTCACAGTTACGTATGAAATGATGCTGGTCAAATCTGGCAAATTAATAGTTAAATTAAGTGTGAGCTGTTATTCTTATTCATCATGCAGTACCTCCAGTGAGGCCCTACAGTGAGCTCCGTCACACAGAACAAGGAGAGTCCTGTGAAGGTGACACCATCACATCTTGTAACAGGACAAAACTGTAACAAGTGCTGCCAGATGCTTGAATCCTGCACCTCACAACTACCGCTGAGGGAATGTTAGACCTCTTCAAAATGATAAACTGGTTATGTCCCGTGACCTGGAGGCTCGGCTCCCTGGCCGTCGCGCCGACCCCTGGGCGTTGACAGGCCACACCCCCCCCCTGCTCTGAGGTCTGTCATCTTCCACGTAACACTTCCTGCCAGTGTCACGTCTGCCTCGCACCTTGTAAAAACGGGGCGTGATAACAAAGGTCAAAACAAAACCAAGAGACCCTCAAGTTGAATGCTGCATGTCTGTAGAGCTCAAAAACATCAAGATTCATTTTTCCCGGTGTCATTTTGCATCAGCTCAACGGTTCCTACCTTGAAATGTTGATTTTTGTTCACTCCTTTTACAAAAGGCAACTCTGTATGGTGAAGGGATTATTAGGTTACAGCAAGTTTTAAAGAATGTGGGTTTGATTTGACAATTGTTCAATTATTTAGCAAGAAGGGAGGGGTTTATATATATATATATATATATATATATATATATATATATATATATATATATATATATACACACACACACAATTTAAAGCTTCAAACAAACTGATTCAGAGCAGCTGAGCTGCTCAGAAAAGCCATCCACTGGTCTCACATCACCCCAGTCGTCTCCTCCCACCACCAGCTTAAAGTAGAATGAATACATTTCAGAATTTATCCAAGGCCCAATATGGATTACACTTGATTTTTTTTAAGGTGTTCTTATAAATGAGTGAAATGGCTGAATAAATTAAAAGAACATGCTACATTGTGCAGTACAGCAAGTCTCTTTAGCAGAAAGACCTTAATGTTACAAAAAAAAGAGAATTAAAATACCAGCTCTGAGACTAAAAGCTGGTACCAGCAGGATCCAGCACTAATGAATTAACCTGGACCGTTTAATTCTCTTATGCTTATCAATTTTTCCTCTAACCATTTAGACAATTTGAAATATTCTGCCCATAAACCTGTATATATCAGACAATATCATTATTGTGCTGAAAGGTGTTTTTTCAGCGCCCGCGTTGCAGTCGACAAACCAAATCAGCATCATGAAGGAGTCTGGTTAGAAAACGAAATCATTTATTAAACAGAACTGTATCAGCAGATAAGCCCACACACAGCATCAGATTCAAGTCACAATCGCTCACTTTCAGTATATACAGATAGGCACATTCACATTGGGCATTGAAGCCAGCCACAGCGTCTCCTGTAGGTCCAAACCTGTGGTGGGTTTGGTTGCTGCCACTCAGTCCAGCAGGAAAAAATAAAATAAAATAAAATAAAATCAGTCAGTCAGTCTGGTGAACCGGTGTCCTCTGATCCAGGGTCTGTTACTTGCAAGATTGAAAGGTTTTGGATTCTGGGCTGGCGGTGGTGATCTAGTGTCAGAAATACTCCTTAAATCTGCTACCGATGTGTTTCACTGCTGTTTCAGACCATTAACCGTTGTACAAGAATAACAGGAATAGCTGCTGTTTGGGCCAAACTAAACTCTGCAGATGGATTAGGGTGTTGGGGGGGACTCCTGCCATAAGCACTGATTTAATAGGCGACATGATCTGCCCTTATTTTAATTATTGAGAACAAATTTGCAAACCTTTAATTGCTTTAAACTTGATGTCACAAATCAGATAACAAATCTGCAATAAAACGGAGGAAGGAAAAAAAGCTTTCTCTCTTTAAACACAATTTAAAAGTAAAGAAATATCAAATTAAGCTGATCGGGGAACAAAAACCTATTTTTTAACCAATTAAGTTTCACAATACAAGCCTTTACTTTGCAGTACTAGAACTCTACAACAGATTACAAGAATGGGACACTTATTATTAAGTGCTAAGTTTCAGACAAAATGAAAATAAAAAACAAAAAACAAAACAAAGGGACAAAAGCAGAATTCAAACAAATGTCTAAGTTTTGAATAATACTTCATATGTGCAGGATCCTTCACCTCTTAATGGACAACTGATGGATGAGGGTGCAGGACTGCAACAAATCATCAATGCATGGAGGGCAAAAAGAATTGATGAAAACAATACCAACGTAAGGAGGATACAGTTAAGCTAATACAAAAAAAAAGAAATAAATAATCATTTTAAAAGGCTTCTCAGCGAGCTGAAGTTCTCTTCAACCCACACTACACAGACCCCCGTCGGTGTTAACGCCGGCTGAAATAACCGTCTTGTTCCAAAAATATTTACACATCAAAACAACCCAATCTGGGCTTTACTACGTAAGTAATGCTACATCGCAGGAATGAAGGGTCCTCTCACATCAAAGGAAGAAATGCAGCATGTTCGTAGGCAGCTCGTCTGATACACCACAAGAAGTCAGATCCGTTTTCTTTTTCTGTCCTGGGAAAAGTCCTGACTGAAGACCTCTTTGGTGCAAAGGTTTAGCTTGAGTGCAGCACTGCTGTAGGAAGAGCGTGGAGTGAGAAGATGGAGGAGGAGGAAACAAGCCTGGTTAATGATGACGTGAGGCAGCTGCTGATTTTATGTCCTGCCCCTGAGAGCAGTTTTAAGTTCAGAAACTCCACCTTCAGGCAGTGACCTACACAAAGACTCGGACCGGTAAAAGGATTTAGAGTTTACAGTGCTTGTGTCCTAACCAAAAAAAAAAAAAACTGTCATTGGAAAACAAAGTTTTAAGTCTGGTCTCGAGTTTAAAGGGCAACTTTGTGATTTTTTTTACTAAAAGGGGAAGTTCCACAGGTGAATTTGTCAGATATGCTTGGAGAATGCGCCACAAAACACAAAGAAAATTTAGATTTATGTAATGAACGAGTTTTAACGGAAGGAGTTCTTTGGATAAAGTTAGTGCAACTGACCCTGATTTCCCTCGGCGTGGGGCTGTTCATGAGCTGGTGGATAAAATCCCACCCACATCTTTCTCTCTGATGCATGAAATATGTTTTTCCTCATTAAGAAACTGACTTCTTACTGAAAATAAATGACATCGCTGGCAGTGGGTATTCCCTTCTATGCTTCAAAATGCTGCCACAACTACGACTGAACCCCGTCAGTCACATGTAGAGGCTGGTAGTTACCAAACTCATCAATAAAAACATTAGTTTCTTTTAATAGACTGCAATGAAGTGACGAGCACTAAAGCAGTTCATCCTCCAACCCTGATGCTCAAATATTTCTATTTTCATTATTTTGTGACACATTTAAGAAGAAAGGGGGCCCGATGTACAAGACTGGACATTTGACTCCGTATTAACGTCTGGAGAGAACAAATATTCAATCACATGAAACGGCAGACGTAAACATGTTTCTCTGAGCTTATATCTATTGACATAATGCTCTTCTCTCAGCTGGAGTTTAATTATCCATTCATTCTTTTTTTTTGTTTTAAAGAGGCTTCCACAAACACAATCTAAACGATGTGGTTCATGGCATTCCACCGATGCTAACATGTCCCACACAAAGCTGTCAAATTTGAGATGGCGTTTTGTTCAGAATCAAGCAAATAAATTATGTGAAGGAATATTTCACAACACTATGCTGCTGATGATTGTGGTCAATATTGCTATTGTTTGGCCAGATGAACAGCTGCAGAAGTGAGAACAACAGTGAATGTCCGAGAAAATCCTTTTTGGGGCTGCGTTGGCATTTTAGTTTCAAGCAGATCTGCTTACAGCATCAAAGATGGGTTTCCCACCTACCAGCCGTGAATTTCTTCTTTGTACGAGCTTTGCAGTGCTCTGCAGGGAAGGCGAGGAGGATGTGAATGTGACAGGACCCGAGAACACATCCCGTCCTGCCTCTCTGGTACACCTCTGTGGCCTCCTGGTGGCTGCTGACTACTCTGTTAAAGCACAACTGACTTGTTAATTTGAATAAGAATAAGCTGCTTGTCTGAGAACTATAAACTCACTGCATCTCAAAACTCTGTCCTGTCAAAATATAACCAACATACTTTCTTTAACCTGATTTTTGTTTGAACAAATTACAGCTTCAGCTTCTTCATGATCCTTACAGATCATAGTTCACATGTTCTCTTTTTTTTGTGTTCAGGCCTTTTCTCAAGTTGAATGTGAAAGTTTGGGCTGCTCTTCACCACCGCTATCCTCATCATCTACTTTGTTCCTCACCACGAGGAAACGGCAAGTCACTGAAGAAGGTACAGAGACGATGAGATGGGCCAAGAGGAGACGTACTACTAGATACCAAGGAGATAGTCCCTCCACATCAGAGTCAACTAAAAGTAGTCCAAGCAGCTGCTACTCCCCTCTGACTTCTTCACCTCGATCCTCTTCATCCTGCTCCCGGTGTTTCTTATGTGTGTAAATGTTCCTGACCAGGAGGACTCTGATGAGGAGGCTCTCCAGGATGTGTCGCTCCAGCGGCGTGGAACTGAACCAAAGTGCATCGTCACGGCTGCAGGTTGGATTTGGCTCAACGTAGAAGACACCAGGGCGCTCTTGCAACAATGGCGGGCTGAAGGGAGGAAAAAAAGGGAGGGGGTTTAAAAGAGTTGAGTGAGCAAGGAGGATGAAAGAAAAAGAGAGAATAGTAAGAATAAGGGAGGAGGAAGGAAAGACATATTAAAAAGGGATACCATTAGGTATGAGGACGGAAGAGATTCAGAGACATGAACATCAGGAAACATTGAATGAAAGGTTGAAAGGTTTTGAGAAAGAAAGGCAATGTAAAAACAAAGAAGTTGGAGAAAATATCGAAAATAATGTGAACAAGAGAAGGCTGAATAAATGAATAAAGGTGGGAGAACGGAGGAGATCGAGAATTAGAGAGAAAAGTGTCAGCAAGTAAAAGAAACTTGTTTATAAACCCATCATTTTAAGTCCTCATCTTCCAACCATCAACAGCGTAGTTCAGGATGTGAACAGCAAAGAGTTCTAATCACAGGACTTTGATGGAAATTATGAGCAAATTTACCCATGAAGTGATCCAAAAATCCTAAAAGCATCTTTGACTTCTGAAATGCTTTGGTTACTGGGGAGCAAGATAACAGCAGTGATGATGAAACGTTAGATAAAAAGTATTTACCACTTAGATCTGTAGAGCTTGTAGAGATGATATTCGTGCTTCTTTAAAGGGCAGTGTACAGAGGAGTCTCCCGAGTCCTCATCTTTGACCTGCTCAGCTTCGTCTAAGTTGCGCTTCCTCTTCTTAGACTCTGTTTGCAATGCGTCTGAAACTGAAAAATGGTAATCAATAAAGTATTAAACTGGACTGCACTTTTATTCTTAAGCTATTTAAAAACACCAAAAGCTACTCATTTTTGTCAACGGAGGCATGCTTTATCTTGTACATGTGTATGATTTAAATTTTAAATCTTGCCAATCAGGAATCATAACTGTCTTCCACCAGAACTGGACAGTTACATCAAATTAAAGTGATAAAAGCTCATCTACTTCATGTATCTATCCTCACCATGGTGATCCTGAGAGACTGAGGGCACACGGATACAGACTCTGGTCTCCTTGGTGACAGGATGGACTGTGTCAGGGCCGTAGACGTTGGCGAAGGAGAGGCGCAGATGCTGTTCCACCGTGTATAGGCCAAAGTATTTGGTGTTTAGATAAACCAGAGAACGCAGCAGAGCAGTGGGACTTTGCTCCCCAAGGATTTGGCTGCTCCACAAACTCCTCTCCTCCACCCGACCCCATAATGAGCCTGAAGAGAAAAGTCCAGATGTCACCAGCGTTCCCAGAAAAAGAGAAATCTGTGCTCACTCTAGTGATATTGTCTGGAGGGAATAATAATGGCTCGTCTTTGACTGTAGTTTCTTCTATTCCATTCATATCGGAAGACTTTCAGTGTTTATGCTGTGTCCTCATACAACAGTCAAATGCAATCACAAATTGTCAGGATGTGAACAGCAGAAGAGTTATAATCACTGGACACTAGCAATAACAATGCATTCAAACACACTCCAAACTTCCAGCACCGCACAAGGTGCAGATGATTACTGCAGCCTTTATTCTTCTCATCTATTCTGTTATCTTGCTTCTGTAAATGTCCACAATGTGAAATTAAGTAATGATCACCTTATTCTGCCATAACACTTTCACAAGCTGCTAACACAGACATACAGAACCACGTGTGCATGAAATAGTTGTTTCCACAGACACAGTTGAATGTAAGCAATTTTAAAGGGAAAAAAAAAGTATCTACATGTGCACTGTAGGTGGAGAGAAAACAGAAATGAGTCAGTGGTCTGATCACTGTTGGGTTTGAAAATGCTTAGAGAAGCAGAAATTTTAATATGACGTGGTTCACGACACTCCTCACCTAGCAGTTTTTTTGGAGCCTGACTGATCACCTGACCTGGGCCAGAGAAGTGTTTTGGTCTGGAAAATTCTCATAGCTTCTTAGTCTGGATGTTGGTCCACAGAAGCTGACGGCACAAGTGAAAAGAGTCTGTGACCAGGATGGGAGGGGTCTTTGATGATACTTTCCACTTGTATGAAGATGCTTTGTAGTTCTGGCAGGTGACAGCCAATCATGCGCTCTGCTGTCTTCACCACCTGCTGCAGCAGAGCAGCTGCTGTACCAGGAGATGATTCAGCCAGTCAATCCATACTCAATAGTGCACGTGCAAAAAGTGCAAAAAGTTGTGGTTGAAGTCCTGAGTCTTCTTAGGAATAACAGTCTCTCTTTTTCTCAGCCTCACACACTGCAGTATGGCTCCAGGTTGTTCTTGTAGCTCTTCTCTGTTCTCTCACTACAACTTGTTCAACTAGTACAAGAAAAGAACCACCACCGAGCGTTCTGTCTTAGTCTCTGTCAATCATACTGCAACATGTGCAAAAACACAACAAATAAGAATGAAAATAATCCAAAACCATAGAGTCACTGTCTGCTCATCTAATCAATGACACAGGAGAAAAACAAAAGAACATTTAGATGCTGCATTGTCCAACTGAAACTGTGGTTTTCAAATGCATGTAAACATCTTAGTCTGACTGAAGTGAGACTTGACTAATCTCCTGATTGCTGGACTAACACACGCACATATTGTGTTAGTTGAGTTATTTCCTACACATTAACCATCAACTTAACTGGAACTACTACACCTTCTGTGCCAGAACCATCATTCCCTCCAACAGGCTCGGACCCAAAGAACTTTAGGGAGTTGATAAAGAGTGATATAGAAAGAAAGAAAAAAAATTCAAGCGCACAGGACATGCAAAATTTAAATGTTTAACTAAAATATGAGATGCGTTTTCATTTACACTTTTTTGCAAAAGAAAATCAGAGCTCTGAATTTGCCATAAAGGTGGTGCTGCGGGCAGGGGGTGTCTTTCAAATAAGCATAATTCTCCTATCTGGTCCTGTGAGACATTCTCAACATTGAACAAGATGAACAGAAACATCTTTCTTCTTTAAAAAAAAATTTTGCTGCTACTGCTGCTGAGAAAATAGATGATGAAGGCAGCGAATGATCATTCAAATGATTATTCAGAGATGAAGCCCTGTGTAATGTATAACGATGAAGTAGTGTTATAACACAACTACATCGTATTAATGAGTCCAAAAACAGCTGGAAACTAGATTTGGATGACTTTAGAGTGATTTAAGACATCACATTCAGCGCTCCCAGAGAAGTGAAAATTCACAAAAAGTGTTTCTGTTACACTTTTGTGATAATCTAGATGATTGAATCATCTGAAAAACCACCTTCTGGAAGTGTAAGAGTGTTTAGGCAATATTTTAGAGTTTTTTTACAGCCATGTGCATGTATACTGAAACAAAGAAAAGGAGTCCAACTAAAAGGCCTAGTCGAGTTTCAACTCTAGCTCAGCGTAACTGCACGTAAACATGCTGACTGAGTTTAAGCTTTACTCACCATCAGGAAGCACGCTGGGTTTCCAGTCTTTAAGGACCCTGTTTAGCTCTTCTCCAAACTGCTGGTAGCATGGGTCGCTGAACAGGTCATCCTTCCGGCCCTTCGCACGGAGATGCTTAAAAGTAAAATAAAGAAAAAACAAATCATGTTTAAAAAAAGATAGCAAACAAGCTTTGACTGCTCACATCAGACAAAACTTTAGTGTCCTCATACTGAAATGATCATCACAGTTCATCAGGATGTGAACAGCAAATAGTTCTAATCAATGGACACATTTCTATTTCCACCACGACTGCTTCCTCAGAAATATGTGATGTTTAAAAGAAAATATGAAGGAATGAATGAGTGAATAAATAAAAGAGTAGGAAGTCTAATTCTTGGCTTGGAAATCACACGACCTTACTGAGCAGCAAACAGCAGGCCAAAAAAAAAAAAAAAAGAAAAAAGAACCTAAAACAATGTATTTAAACTATAACACAATACATCTCAATCACATGAACTGGAAAGACATGTTTACAAACAGATAAAGTGAGTCTTACATTTTTCTGACAGATAACTCCAGTTACAAAGAACTTTGGATAAATCTGCACTCCAGTCTGCTGCCATGCTGCTGCTCACATGGGAGAGGAAAGAAGACTGTGCAACAGTAATGTCTGACCTACCAGAAACACTCAAACTTTAGTTCCTACCTCAAAAGTGACCACAGACAAAATATCAAAGAAAAAAAAAACCACGAGGGTCAACTGACCTTAATATACCTAATGTTAGTATTTATACAATTTGAATTTACTAGCCTTATTTCATTTTATGAGTTTATTACACTGTCCTCTAGTAATAGTAGTAAATATAGTGTATCAAGTGAAAATATGAAAATAGCAATTGCCAGATATAACTGGTATTTCCCTTTATCTTCTTTTTAAAGATATTTTAATTACTATTTTGTCTTCATTACAGACCAGAAATCAGAGATGGGAGCCAGGGAGGATGGATGGATGTTACTCATATTCATATTTAGTTATTAGTAGACCATTATGAACTGCAATAATTAGTAATATTTCTTTCGGGGAGGCAGCAGAAGGTAGAAGACAGAAAAAGATGTCAGGAAAAAAAGAACAACTAAAACAAGCTGAAATGGTGAGATCAACATTAAAGGAGCCTTGTTTCTGCTTGCTGTTTGAATGCGGTACAATAGGGTTAGGGTTGCTGATGGATAAGAGCTGACTTGCACACAAAGAGGACACTGAGACAAATGAACAACATCTTTCAGTTTTCTACCAAGGAAAAGGTACTTCAAGCCTTTTATTCTCTGGGTACCAACCTTCTGGATGCCCAAACAGAGGTAGAGGATGCTGTCTGGAGAGTAGCGTTCACCGTTAGGCCTGCAGACCTCCTTCACAAACGTGGACAAAGCCACATTTAGCTCCTCTGAACTCATTGACGACAGGTTGCTTTTAGGCCTCACTAACACAGGAAGGGATAAACACCAGCTGCTGTCAGCAAACGCACACAGATGTTTTTAAATATCACTGTCAATAGTTAATTTTAACTGTGTTCAGCCTAGTGATACACCAGTGACTGGGTAGATCCTACCTGGTTTGGAGGTTTCCATCGCTTTGGTGTCTTCCGACTGGTCAGCCAGAGACGACGCCCAGCGTTTCCAGGCACTGACGCCATAGGAAGCTTTGAAAGGAAGCCACCGTCCTCGTGAAGATTTGCTGGTTGAATGGGAGGAGACGGATGACGTCACATCTGAGCTCTCCTCCACTGCCCGTCTTTTATTTCCCTGCAGTACAAACATAACACTTAAGCTGAGCTGACCAGCAAAATGTCTAAAAGTTGAATGTTTGAGAGTGCATACGTGTTTTCTTGGCTGCGGTCGGGCGGAGGACTCCTCCAGCTCCTCCTTCACCTCTGCCTTGGGCTCTTCCTTCAGCTCTGTCGTAAGCTCCTCTCTCAGCTCCTCCAACAGGTCTGAGGAGCCCGTATCATTGTCCGTTTCTTCCAGTACCTGAGCAGGCTCTGAAGCTGAGACAATAAACCACATCGGAAGAATTATATCCCTAGCTGTAATGAATGAAATAATTTCAAGGGTTATAGTGTGGCTGACAGTTGATTTTAATGCCGTACTCATAATAGTAAAACAGCAGTTTGGAGCCAAAGGTTTTGGGTGGTTAATCATAAGAAATATTGAGAGGTAGAGCTGTTTCACACACATGTTTGAATTATTTACTCTTAAATTATAAAGGTTGATTGCCTGTGATTTTCAGGAAGAAAAAAAACCAAAACAATGTTTTCACTCCACTGAGAGCAAAACATCCAACAGTTTAAGGCAAGTTAACTTATTTAAGTTAAGAATTTGATTTATGATTATGATAGGAGTGATCAAGTCATCCGAAGGAGCTTAAACAGGGCAACATTACAAAATCTTGTTTTGAATTACATTTATATTCACTTTGTTTTTGTATGATGCCATTTGGTAAGAACTGAGATTTGCATGCAAAGTAGATATTTACCCTGAGGGAAGTCGGCCTCCAGGTCCAGATCAGACTCATATTTGTCCTCCTCCTTCCCCTCCTCTTCCTCATAGCTGCTCATGGAGGATTCCTCTCCTTCGGACTCCGTCACCTTTATCTCCTTTATGTCTGAAATACACAAACACGCAAGTCCTCACTGTCGACACTTTCCGCACTGTTATTAAATTATCTTCAACAAACCCTAACTTCACTTGCAATTTCTGAAACTTTAGCAGTGACTGGTGCGTATCCACATGCTCTCGGGAACCTCTAACAGCAATGAATTTGTGATGTGTCGGATCTTAATACCTTTTAATTAAGATTCAAATTAATTTAGTTCAGAGTCAGCATAGGTTACATTCAATTCAATCTAATCCAGCTTTAATTCAATCCAAGTGCTAAAGTAAAGTACTTAATCTTCAGAGGGGAAACTATGTGAATAAAAATAAATGCACATATAAAATCCGTTTTCCCACCCACTCATACACACACCTGGCTTCTTGTCCTCTGTGATCATATCAGCTGCGGATAGCTGGTCTGCTTCTAGAGGATCAGAGGAAGCTTCTTTCTTCAGAGCATTGATGGTCTCAACAATCTGTTCTGCCCCCTGAAGGTTGGTGGGCACGAACACAGGCACAGGAAGCTGAAAGGGACAGAAATTCAGTTTTTATTACCATTCAGGCCACTTTGATTAATATATGTCTCAAACTCTTTTTATAGACGGAGGGTGGGTGACACTAATTTAGGGCTAACGTGGACTACATGAAGGTGTCAAAAATGATTAAGTAGGCACGGCTCATAACCCAGTGGTCCCCTAGTATGCATGGTGATAGAGAATTGAGCTTGTTTCACACATGCATACTGGAAACGTCCTGAAAGTCCCTGTCCGCTCTCCGTTCACTTTGAGGTGATGTCAAGCGTTGCCAAACTAAATCGCCGGTTCCATGTATTAACTGTAGCAGCGCTGCTGTCAATTATTCATGCTTCATAATGAGCATCAGCCAGTCACATTGTGGCTACACTGCTAGCGATTAAAAATCATACATGAGGGGTGGGCAGGTTTTAAAAGCATGGGACCTATTTGTGGAGCGAGCAGGAAGGAATTTGATCGGTTGTTTATGATATGATGAAGGGCCGTCAGAGTAGAAGCACCACCGTTAACGTGATGCTACTGTGTTGGCCACAGTTGAAGTATTTTAGCTTGTTGCGACAGGAATGTCACAACATGTAACGACATATGGTCACTGTGCAACGCATCACTGATGCAAATGACCACCACAATCGTTCAGAGCAGGAATGCAAGACCACAGCAAACTTGAAAAAAAAAAAGAGATGATGGGGAAATGGGGTGATGACTAGATCAAGGAACTGATGGGTAGTAGCACTGTACAGCGGTGTTTCTCAACCCCAGTCCTTGAGTACTCCCACCCTGCAGGTTTTAGATGTTTCCCTGCTTTAACACAACCCTGACAGACATGACTGTGTCACTAAAAGACTTGTGCAGACCCTGATGACAAGGTAATGAGGGCCATTAATAGGAATTGGTGGTGTTGAAGGAAGGAAACATCACAAACACACAGGGCTGGCTACTCAGGACCATGGATGAGAAACACTGCTCTACAGGATGCAGTCAAGTATGATACAGTTTCTGAAATGCTTTACATACGGTAATCACAAATGATTAGTGAAAAAAAAAAAAAAAAGTTGTACGTACCAGCAAACTAAGATCACTTTTTGGTGACTTGTCATTTGAATCAAAAAAATTGAATCAAATAGTCTTTTAAAGAGCATCTTTGCAATAACACATCTTTGGTATAATGCAGTAGGTGCATGCAAGCAAGAAGTTGCTCAACTGTTTAGGAATTTCTTACTATTAATATTAATTTAGACAGCATATGGGAGACTTATCTCAAAACTAATGCTGCCGTTTAGTGAGGTAACATTAAACAACATTAAAGATTGCCTTCAATTCACCATCAAATGGAAAAGAAAGCAATACCCTTATCTTGACTGTGATTGGCCAAAAGATTTGTGTCCCTGTTTTCCATGTTTTGTTACTGCAAAGATGCTTTTCAGATCAACACGATTCATGTGAATTTTGATTCAGTGGCGAATGTTGCAGACAGGTGACTAGCTTGCAGGTATGTTTGCTAAAAAAAATCATGACATTAATGATTATTATTGCTAAAGTGGTAGTGAAAAAAGCTGCAGAAAGCCGCCAAGCAGTGGGTCAGTTAGACAGTACAACCGGTTGTTATCGGAGGAAAGCCCTGGATGCCTCACCCTCCATTGATTCAGAGGTGAGATGACAATCGATAAGCATGCTGTTTTATATGTGCAGTTTTATAACAGGGAGTCCTTCAGATCTCTGGGTTTGTATATAGACTCAGGAATGATAAGATGGGTGACAGAAGCAACTACTCAGTTACGGATGAAGGGACAGCTGGAGATCCTGAAGCATCTTGTTTAGTGCTAATGGATCTGAATGTTAGCTTGGGGTCATTTACATGATATTTCAGGGTGTGTCTGAGTGGTTACTGGTGTGTTGCAAACTGTTAAATAAGTGGATGCTGTGTGTGAAAGCATATTAGTTCTGAACAGCAAGATTTGTTTTCTCAGTGTTGACAACGTATTTCTGCATGTTGTTTATTTGTCTTATCCCCATACATACTCATGAACCAAGGACTGTGTCTTACCGGTACAGGCAAAGAGACTGGAGTGGGAGTGACCTGGGAATACATATTCATAGGCATGGGAATGAAGACTGGCACAGGTATAGGTACAGGAACATACTCTCTTTTAACGCCATCATCTACATCTGTGGACACAAATATGCCAAATCACAAAATTATAATAAATTCTTTTTTTTTTTTCCCCTGACAGCAAATACAAATGAATTTCACATTGGCATTATGAGCAGTGACTTTACAGTAGTGACATCATCACTAATTCAAGGGACCTAAGTTGCATTTTATTTCTCTCCTCTCAGGCAAAAAAATGGAAGATAAAACTCAAAGTTTCTGGATTCTAACTTGTAAGATTGTGAATAAATTCAAATTTTAGCTTCCTAAGTCCATATACAATATGGAGTAATCAATAAATTCAGGAGGAAATACTCTAATCCTGTCTTCAGCAAAGGCAAGCGTTTGGGCATACTTTGGAGTCTGCAATATTTTAGGAAAGCAGAAGTGACTGCAAATCACCGAATCTATAAAGAGTGACTAGAATCTAGTGTATAGTGAATCAAATTGTGAACTCAAGAAGTGAAGGAAATGATCCACAGCCCTAATAAATGATCATTAGCACAAGAATGGTGCTGTTTTTACCTGTCTGTAAAAGTTTGCTCTGCATATGTGGCTTGCAGTAGGTGGCTTTGGTCAGAGTGAGCGGCTTGCAGAGAACTGCCTTGTTCTTCACATCTCTTACTAACCCGCCAGTGTACGCTGCAGCACTCTGTGTCACCAGCTGCAACAGGTTCAAGTTTACAATTACAAGTACAAGCAAGCTTAAACTAAATACAATTTCAGATTTTAATTTAAAATTCTTTATGATAAACACATCACACTTTGCAAATTGTATGTATTAATTTTTACTTACTCCAAGTTTGGTCCCTTGCACGTCTAACCCTGCAAGAGGAAAACATCACGTAAGTGCCTTAGTAAGTCAGGAAAAAGAAAAAAAAAAAAGAGTGATACCACTACACTTTTCACAGACTGTTTTCAGGGGTTTCACTTTAATTGCATTCTGCTCTTTCAAGGCAAAATGTGGGGGTAAAGTTGCTGCACCACAAAGCTGGAGAGGTGATCATGAATTAAACTGTCTAAAGAGAGACAACATGGCAAAACGTGCTGCAATAAACACTGACGGTGTTCTTAAGCCTGTGATTCCTAAAAGTCAACATGCTACTTGAAAGCACACACTGGGACAATGCCCAACTACGTCTGTTCAGTCACTGTTTGTTCAGAGAGAGCAAAGCAGAGGAACAGTGGCTGAATGAGGGAGGCTTCTTTGTGCCATTTTTACCTCCGTGAGAGAAAGGCTTTTGTAACATAAACAGACTGTCAGACTACAAGTTTAGACATTCTGGAGAATAGCTCATCAACAATCAATTCTCATAGAAGAGAAATGTGTGCAAGGGTTAGTATCGCTCTTTTTAACCCTGTGTTTGTGTGTGTAAAAAAAAAAAATCAACATAAAATCCTCTGACTGTATTGTGTCCTAGAATTAGACAAGTACAGCCTCAGAAAAGTGATACAAATGTTGCTATTGTGTCATTGTTTATTGAAGCCTAACAGAAAAAAGAAAGTCGTGAGGGCAGCCATAGGTCATATAGGGCAAAGGGCTAAGTAGAGGGCAGTCCTAAGTTTTTGACATTTCTAGATATCCTAAAAAGTCTAGGAGTTGTGGTTATGAGAAGTAGTCTGACAAATCCTGTTGGTGATGACAGGGTGGTCAAAGTGGTTACAACTTGACCATCCGATATGCATTTTGCCTGTTCTTTGTTTATTTTTTACAATCTGAGTACAAAGTTAATTTTTGTTTTTTACAGGTCCACATATTTTTGAATGAAGAAATTATTTTAACTTTTTTTTTTGTTATTTGGCACATGTTTTTAGCCACCTAAGGGTAATAGCTAAAAAAATGGCTTAAGTTCCTGTGTAAATCCTAATTAGTTGATTAATCCTTTCAATAATCGATAACAACAAAAGCAGTTATTAGTTGCAGCCCCAACCTACAGACTTATGGGGGTCACTTGTGTTGCTCATTTTTTTCTTCTTTTTGGCTTCATTTTTTTAAAAACAAATAAAAGCTTTGTGAAAAAGTTACATGTTCATATTTGTCTAAAACCAAGATTCACTATGATGAAAAAAAATTAAAACACATTTCACACACATGCAAAAACAAGCTAAAAAGAAAATGATAAGAGATGGTACTTTTACACACAAGAACACACACAGTGGGTACCTAGGCTGGTGTTCTCCGGGCCTTTCTGTGTGACCATGATGGGTTCGTTCTGCTGGCAGTAGAACTTCAACAGACAGTCTTGGTCACAGAAATGCTTCATCTCTGCTCTCCACATCACAGACTCCGTCAGGTTTCCCTGGACTTTACAACAGTCACATCTCGCCGCCTAGTGGCCAAAAGTACACATTTCAGAATATTGACAACGTATTTAAGCACACGCATATGCAGACATTAACTTTAGTTTAACATGAATTAGCAAACCTTGTAGTACCAGTCGTGAAACCTCTTGGCACATGCCTCGCTGCAGAAGTCCCGGGTCATGCCGCCGAGCTGCCGGGTCACGCCTCTCTTACAGAGCTGGTTGCAGTGGTTGCAGCTCACACACTTCAGACCCAGCCGATTAATGAAATCCTGCTTAAATAACAGCTTACAGCCTTAAAACAAACAAACATGACCAAAAGAAAATAAATAAAAAGGACAAATAGGTGATTAATATTTTCCTCATACTATACCTAAACAAATAACAGAAAAATGACAAAAATAAGCTTCTAAGTAAGATGTCAAAAAATACTAAAAACAGAAAACTACTATTGAATGCAGCCTCTTGACCATTTCAAAACCTTTATGAAAATGACAGGGTTTTTCATCCATACTGCAGAGCACTTAGTACCTTCACTGCAGAATGGTTTCTTGACTCCAGAGAACTTGACCATCTCATGAAGCGTCTTCTCTTCTTGACAGTACTCACAAAACGTAACAATGCAGTGGAGCTTCTTGTAGTCCTCGCAGCACGTCTTACTGCAGAACTGGTAGACTTTATCCTGAGGGCAGACACATTTACAACTGTGTATTGGACAGATTCTGAATTAAGATTTACCATGTTTGTGCATTACAAAGAAAATACCAAGCAGTCAGGTTTCAAAGTTTAAACTGACACCATATTAGACAGAGACTACAATTAATTTAGCTACATTTCATTTTTTCCCCACATTTGGCTCATTGGATCATTAAAATTTGAGAAAATGGTTTGTTGTGTACACGTATGATTTCCCATTGGCTTACCAGATTTGTAAAACCAATAAATCAAAAGTAATAGTTTTCCTAGATATTTCAACGGACAAAAAATTATTTACATTTGTAGGGATAAAATGATTTTGGCAGTTTTTTCCTTATAAACATCACTTTTATGACTGCATTCATTTAAACATATTTACCACTTCACATTGATAAACTAAACATGAAGGAACATTTAAAAATGATCTCACCTCCCACTCTAAAATTTCCGGTTTCAGGCTGAATGCCCCTCGACAGTAGTTACATTTCAGCTGGACGGTGTTGTTTGTGGTGGAAAAGGGTGTCTGCCCGTTGGTTGCCGTCTGAAGAGTAGCATTCTGTGAAGAAAAACATTAAGTTGAGGGCAGGAAAAAAGCTTTAACTCCAAGCTGGTGAGAAGTATAAACCAAACAACGTGCTGTTTGATTTTCAAAACAAACATTGCCTTCTGCTAATTGACACGTCATCTCGCTAATATGTCCAAAAACGTATTATTGCAAGTGTCTGCTGTCTTAAAAGGATACAGTCATCCTAGCTTCAAGAAAATCTGTTTTCGCTTGGATGGTCAAATTAATCCAAGATGAGGCTCATTAAAAAAAAAAAAAGTCACACTCCCCTGAGGTAATCTAAAATACTCTGAGATCTCGTCATGACTTACCAAATTACTACAATTTATTTTAACAGGCAACCGAAAAAGTGGACATTAAAAGCATTTTTAAAAAGTCACTATGCTTTATTATACAATTATTTAGTCTCTTATGAATGGAATAAATAACATATGCTCATTTTCAGCACAACAACATATTTTCTAAACTCAGTTCTATCAAGCCCCTGCTGTAGCTACTAATCTAAAACATATCAGAAGGACAAAACAAAATATGTGTTTGTGTCTTCTGTTTTAAGACGATGCGAGTTCCCACCTGGAACTTAGTAACACACTGTGAGCTGCAGAAGTTGAGGATGTTCCCCTCCGGCAATGTGGCCTGGTACTGCGGTAATGAATTCCTCTTACAGAAGTGACATGTGGGCTCTGTGCCTGAACAGATAAAAACATATCTTAAAAACTATTTATGTGGTCCAACTTTATTTATAGGCATTCAATGTTTAAAACACTACTGGGTTTTCCTTAGATAAAAATTGAGGATGAGGTACAAAAAAGAACCTCTTTCCTAATATCTAACAAGTATATAAACTAAAACAATGACATTAATCCAAGAATATATTTTAATCCTCAAATATTGACCCAGCCTTTACCAAGATAAATGCTTACAGGATCAGAGAAACTGTTGTATTTATACTTTACCAAAAAAAAAGTTGAAATGTATATTATGACACCTCCATGCCACTGATGATACAGTGGCATGGAGGTGTGGCTTCAAGGTGCTCAGTGCTAATCATGGTTGCACCTTGGATGATAGGGGCTATTCATGTAAATAAGGCCTACGGAGCTTGGCTAGCTGGTGGGACACAAACTCCCAGCAGACAGAGAGAAACAAATCTGAGGGACTTGTGAAAGTAAAGCCTCAGGTGTGGGAGTAGTTTGGTGGCGGTATGGATCAGTACATCCTGTTGACCTTAGAAAAGATCCTGGAAACCTGTTGGACACCTTAAAGGGTGAAGCTGCCTACTTCAACAAGGGATATAACCCAATTCACCAATTGCTGGCCTAAGGTAGTTAAATGTTTGTAAGTCAGTGGGGGCCTGGGGTTTTGTGAGGCTGAGCGAGTTCCTTAAGGTGCTGAAGCTTGTTCTGCAATCTTAGCTGAGATCCCAGGACAACAGTGCACAGAAACCAGGGACACAGCTTCTAGATTGGCATGGTCTCCTTTTAAAAGACGAAAAATAGAGACTGTACCAACTTGAAGATATATAGGTGTATGCCTAACCAGTTACCATGTGTCTAGTGGACTTTGAGAAGACATCTGACTGTGTCTCATGGCGATCTTTGGGAGGTGAATTGGGTACAGGACAACTGCAATAAAAGCTTGGTTTATTTGTTGGTCTCCTTAAGCAGGAACATTCACCAGGTACTGGGGTGATCTCAAAACAAGCATGAAGCAGTCAGGATTTAAAAAAAAAAAAGACTACATTCATGGTTTTCATTCAGAAAAGACTTAATTAACAACTCTGGGTCAGAAATGTACCGCGGTCTTATTCACAGATGGACAGATAAACAGCCTAAAACAGTTCAAAAACCTTTGCTGACTCCTCTTTGTAATATTTTTTAGTTACTTACTGATGAAGGTAGTAGATGTCAGCTTGCCCTTGTTCATACAGTTGACGGAGCAGTAGGAGCCCATGGTGCCACTCGATCCAAGACTGTGGAGCACCTCACCTGTCTTGATCAATGTTTTGCAGGTCTGGCAGCTTGCAAGTTTACTGTGTGCCTGGGTGAGAGAGCATCGTGTCAAAATAACAAGCGGCTTAAGACACAGATGAAATTAAATCAATATTTAGCATCACAGGTATAATTATATTTCTCTGAGTTACCTGTAAGATAGCACTGTAATTGGAAAGAACATTTTAATGTATTTATTGGGAATCGAGCAGTTTTTTTTCTTTTTAGTGAGTATAAGTGACAACAGTCCTCATGGCTGTTTTGTGATCCATTTCATAAGGATGGGGAAAAAAAACTGCACAGATTTTCTCTTCAAGTTCAAATCACAGCCAATAACTTTTTTAGATGTCATCCTCATGAAAGCTATTTGTTTCTGTTTATTATTATTGTTGTTCATTTACCCAAATGGAGCTCAGTCTAGCAAGTGTGTGAAGTCCCCTTTATTCATGGGAGGAAAAAAAAAAAAAAAAAAAAAAGCCCACTGCTTGCAAGCAGTGTCATGTCTGCAATTTGTGCTCTAAAGTAGAGAAACTAGCCTTCTGTCTGAATTTTACTCCAAGAACGAGACAGCCCCCACAGCTCAGTATTCTTATAAGTGAAATATCCAGTAACCTAGCAATAATTTTTAAGCATTGCTAAGCAACCCAATTCAATTGTTAAAAAAAAGACAAAATAAGATAAAGCTTAACAGAGAGCCATAGACTTATTGAGCTCTGATCTACACATCATGGCTATTGATTTAAGTCAGTAAATTTACTGCCAGAAAAATAAGCTTAGAAAGCCTCATCTCTGACTTTGAGTGTTTGGACATTTCTCCTCTGAACAACTTGCATTGTCAAGCATTGACAGTGCAACTCTGTATTTTTCTGTTTTCATCAATTCAGTTTGCAGAGAACTTCTGACATTTTCAGTCTACATGGAAACTTCACTTTTCATCCTAAGATGACCAATAGATTAACGCACATGTCCACAAGTAGATAAAATGTCTAAACGTGGTCTGCAATCTCGCTTATTGCTTCAGAAAGAAGTTTTCTTTTTTCTTTTTCTCTGAGCATAATCTTGAGTATTTTGATTCATGAGTAAAATCTGAAGAAAAACTCTGCAGTGTGTCACCCATATGCTTATTCAAGGGCATTTTTTCTGTCCTACTTGGATATCTTGAATATTTCCCAACGCATATGTCTATCTTTATGCAATTGGAAATGTTTTGGGGGTGACTAACGTTAGATTGACACAGCAGCATTGTGTCCATCGTCTGTGTTTAACTCCATAGACTTGGGGTGACATCATCAGTTTCTGAAATGAATTGTCGGTTGTGTGCGTTTTGCTGAACGCACTGCCTTCATCAAAAGTTTTGGATTTTCAACTTTTTCTGCTTCGACGCATGCCTTAACCAGTAAAGTTGCGGCTACACAGCTAGAGCCCAGCCAATACAATCTCATCATCGCCATCTTCAACCATGGAATTCACCTCTCTGCCTGCACTCTTGACCAACAGAATGGTTGCGGTTAAATTAAAACAAACTATTACGTATATTAAGGCTCTCACTTAAGTCCAAACAGATGAATACAAGTAAAGAACCAATTTTATACATCTGTGGTCCTCAGCTGGGCCTGGATTACCTGTTTGTAGTCCCTGATACAGTTCTGGCAGCAGAAGCGCTTCTGTTGGCCATCGACCAGCAGGAAGTGGTTGGCTGATGCTCGACTAGGCAGGTAGTCCCCGCATTGCTCGCAACAGTTCATGATCAGCCCATTAGCCCTACGGTAAACGTTGAAACATGCGTCGCTGCAGATCTTATGAGTCACAGTCTTAAAGCTAACTTCATGCCTGATCTGTAGGCAGAGAGACAAGAAAAAGAAAGGCAGAAAGAAAGAGTATTTCACTAAATTTAGCAGAAGGGATGTGCAAAATGAATATCCAGAAACAAATACCCACATACAACTACCTGATTAAGTCATTGTACACACTTGATACAGTGAAAGACGGCACTCCATGCAAAAATCACACAATATCCTGTGAAAGAAAAATAAAAGTACAAACCCAGAAAATATTGCCCCTAAAGTCATTAATAAGGAAATGGCCCATGTCATATACTTCATCACAGTATGAAGTTGCTTTTATAGGCAACTAAAATCAAGGACAAAATAAAAATGGCAGCAATTTTAGGATTCAACAAGGTTAAAAACAGATTTTTTCAACACAAGTAATAGACAAATGCTTCTGTTTGGTAAAACTGTTTTTGGGACTCTAAACACTGATCTAGATTATTGGGGAAAGCTGACGCTGAGAAGACATACTGGAACGGATATCAGGAGAGAAGAAAAAGGCAAGAAAGGTCAGCAAGAGAGAAAGAGACAGGGAGGCCAGGAGGATAAAGATAGACAATGGATAAATATTGCATTACCTGAGGAAGAAGAAAAAGCAGAGAAGAGGTTGAGACAGAAGAAGTGAAGTTGTGGAAAGAGGGTTCAAATTGACTGATAATGTCATAAAGAACAAAAACAGCTCAAAGATGTGAACAGAAATGCAATGACACATGTAAAATATCTATCGTAAGACAAAAACTCAAGCTAAGAGCACGAATAAGGACTGTATAATGAAACTTACCTACAGTTGTGCTCACAGCCTTAAGGCTCTTTGGACTACAGTGGACTAAAATAGGTCATTTCAGTTTTTTCCCCCCATCCGTTTTAGAGTTACCTCTTGATTGTGTTAGGCCTCAATCATACTTCAGCACAGATCCAGACAGCTTTCAACTGACATGCAGACAGTGGGTGCACATGCTGTTCTGTAGACATTACAATTAGATGTCCAGTTTACCGTTATAGTGTGTCAACAACTGGTGCACCTGTAGTGTCAATATTCCCTCAGCCCAGGTCACATAAACCATAAACTGAGAGGCTATACTTAACAGATACGCTGATTATTCCACATATCATGTTCATGGAGGCTTATCATGTTCAAAAAAAAGGTAAAAGAGTGAACAGTAAAAAGATTCTGAAAGTTTTCCATTAGCATAATAAAGCTGAGACAAGAGTCCAGCTCTTGATGTATCACAGCATGGATCATTTCCGCTTTGTTCGTCAACACATGGCAGATGGTTATCGACCACCTGGCTCTGGCAGCTCATCCGTCACTCATTGCTGGCTTTTCCAAGATGAGCAGGTGTCTGTTTCCACCTTCCACCACTGCTGAGCCACACTCCTGCTGCCAGAGTTGAGTCAAACCACCCTGCTGAGCCTCATTTTTCACAGGACTACCCTAAGTCCTCACCAACTCCAACTCAAAGCATGATGTACCTCGGGCCTGCTCTGACGACACTGAATGTCCAGATGCAGAAGCACTTATAGCGACTCATGATTTACATATGGGCAAAATCTGCTTACGTTTCATATACTTAGTTTTGAATATTACATCCATAGACAAACTACCGCTCCCTTTTATACTGGAGAATTGTGTATGCTGGAGACACCTCTGGACTCACCTCTGTGAGTTTTCCACAAACAGTGCATTTGGTTTTGAGGCCTGATTTGGGTGGGTTTTGTTTGTTCTCGTATGCACCCAAGCAACCAGTGCTGCAGAACTCCTGAAATGACTCACTAGAGTCGACCTGGGCCACGATTGTACCCTTCATGTTTGTGATATCCCTGGAAAACAAAAAATGCATCACAGTTTACAAATTAATAAGAATAAATAGCAGAAAAATCTGCCTGGGATTGTGCACAAGTTTAGGTTCAACATGCCACCTGCAGTCAAAGACTCACTTTTTGCACATGGTGCAGCTCTTCTTGGGGGCGGGTTTGTGTGAGAAGGCAGAAAGACAGGTGGTAGAGCAAAACAGGTGTGTGGAGCCTTTCCGCTGGTAGGCTGTTTGGCCTTTCTTCAGAGGCTTTTTACAGTTAGCACAGGTCACCTGGGATGAGCAAACAATGATTTAACTGATGGAAAGTTGCATAACAATAATATGAGATCTGTCAACTTGTTTTATCAAATGTCAGTAAAACCTCTACATATGTGTCACACTTTTCAGCTCTGGTTTCATACATTTACCAGATTGCACTGATTTACCATTACACTACTTTTTACAAGTAGTAATTAAAGATCCACTCAGCTATTGTGAAATAGTACTCCGACATAATTACAGTCCAGTGGTGAGTGTTAATGTTGTCTTGTGCAGTGTGAGTTACACCTGCTTCAACTACAAAGGACCGCCCTGACCTGTTTGGATTACCTTGACTGTCCTGGGCTGTGAGCCTGAGGAGGAAGAGGATGAGGAAGACTGGCCTGCTGATTTGGGCAGTGAGGTGGCTGTTGAGGGAGAGTCCACCCCTGTCTGCTTCTGATTACGAGGGACTGAAGCTGACTGAGAGATCCATGAATCTATAGAGAGAGGGGAAAAATGAAGTTTTACTATCTACAAATTAATTTCAGAGGCCACTGTGGCTGAACTGGGGAGCTTCTCAATAGCAAAGTGCCTAAAACATGTAAAAATCATCACAGGGGAGTGGGCCAATTCTTGAGGTGGAATGGGGGGGATAAAGATACATACTTTTGGCCACATCACATTACAAAAAAGTGAGCCATAAGTCAAATTAAGTCTTTCTAAACTCCAGAAGTGTGGGCAATTATTACATTCCTTTCATATCAACAGGTTTTAGACGTTAAGACAGTTTTTACTTTGACCATAAACATCATGATAGGGGGCACAAGTCCAAAAATGAAAATATATGACGTGAAAGTAAAAAAATTTAAAAATTGTAGTGGCAAACTTCCTATACACTAGTTAAATGAGACGCACATAGAAGTATCCTATAAACAGCTACGCTCATAAGTTTACACATCCTGGCAGAATTTGTTATTATAATTGACCAGTTTTCAGAGAATATGAATGATGGTACAAAAACTCCTTGTATTTGTGGTTGGGTGAAGCCACAAATAAGAATATGGAGGGGTTATCAAACAATTGTGTTAAGCATTTTTTTTAAATCCCAGTGACAACAGAAACTAAATTGACAAAATGACCCTGCTCAAGAATTTACATATACTGACATATAAGTTAACACACACGGGTTTGAGTGGCTACTAAAGTATTCTCCACCCATCCATCCATCTTCTATACCCACTGAATCCATCTACAGGGTCACGGGGGTCTGCTGGACCCAATCCCAGCCCATTTCAGGAGAGAGGCAGAGGTACACACATGTAGAGATATCTCCACATATATAACAACCACACTCACACCTACGGGCAATTTAGAGTTCTCAATCAACCTAACTTACATGTTTTTTGGACTGTGGGAGGAATGTGGAGAATATGGAGGGAATATTACATCCTCCCAAGGCTTAGCCTTTGGATCTTTAGCATAGGAAACACTGGAACAGGTTTTACAAGAGGTACAGAGACAATGTTGTCCCACAGTTCCTTGAGGCTGCAAGATTTAGTGTTACTCTCTTTTATTAATCTATCTACATCAACATATATCTAGATAGATACATATTAAGTAATGTCTATCTATATCAAAGATCTCTCTCTTTCCCCAAATATGTTTTTGTTTACCTGCTCTGTTGTGCGTCCCTGTGTCTCCATTCTGAACCAGCTGGCCAAAAGAACCTGAGCTCCGCCCGGGGTTAAAGGAGGCAGTTGATCGAGCAGATGGAGTGTCAGGATTCAGGCTGAAGGCACTGCTGATCTGCAGACCATTTTCCTCTGCCTGGCCTTCACCTGCCTAGACATAGATGCCATTGACAGGGTTTATACTCATCTTGAAACAAGGTAAACAACCTTAAAAGATACTACTGTCATCTGGATGCAGTGTCTACTCTCTGCAGTGAATCTCTTCCAGTTAAAGGAGTGTCATCACCTTCTTGCTGATGCATAGCAAGAGCAGATATTTTAACAGATAAAATGAAATTGTCTGTTTTACACAGGAAAAAACACTTCCCTTTACCAATCGTTACACTGTATGTACATAGAAGTGAATGAAACATTTCAAGATGCAAATTCTCACCGTTATAACAGCTGCTTCTCCTCCCTGCAGTGATGTCACAGAGGTTATCATTAGGTTCATGTCTTCCTGGGCATCTACAGGATGTGGGGGTGTATTTACTGCAGAGTTGGTGCAGCTTCCTTTCTCATTGTTGGAGCCCAAAGTAGTGACGCTGGCAATCCTGATCTCTGAATCTGGATCTGTGCTGCCTAGTGGACCAGGTGAATGGGATGCAGATGATCCACCAGGGGGCACTGGTGAGGATGATGAAGTGTCTTTCTGTTCAGAGTCCTCCTCGTCATCAATGACAATTGGCTCTGGTACTGTGGTTGATGGTTTCTGAGATGCCATCACTATGGATACATTGGAAGACACAGGAGAACCAGGGGTCTTGGAAGGCATTTCTGCTGCGGACATGTCCACTGTTGCAGCAGTAGTGGCCAGTTGTAGGCAGTCTGTGCTGGGTGTGTCTTGGGAGGAGGTTATGGTGGAAGGCTGGGGAGTCTCCTCCCCTACAAGAACCACATCATCATCATTGTCCTCTGTGCCAGCCTCCTTTGGGGATCCATCTCCTGTTACCATGGAAACTGGCTCCCCAGACTCCTCGGTGGAGGGAGTGGTCTGCTGCTGAAGGGAAGGAGTGGCATTCATGGACTCCACCTGCTCCCCTGCCTCTTCTGCCACAACAGGGCTTGGTTCCGACTCCCCGTCCATCACTAAGGCAACCACCTGGCGACATAAACAAAAGGCAGAAAGGACATAATTAGGTGAAACCGGCACCAGTAATTACATATACGATATTTGACAGCTGCACAGGTAGCTCAGGTATCCCCAGTACAACCACCTCATGTCCAGTGGAGACTTATTGCCATGGTTACAGCTTTTCTATGCCTGTCATTATGAATCTTTTCTCCCTGACTAAACTGAAACTTTAAAACATCCATCTCAATATTACACAAGCTCGTCCCAGATATGTGGCTTTCACTTCAAAAGACTATGTAACCTCTGATTTCCCTGGAAGCTCTGCTCCTAGTCAGAGTCAAAATGGATGTTTTCCTAATGCTGTGGAAATTATGTGACTCATTTACTGTAGATATCTGATATCCATTCAATCTTACAATACCACAAGAAAAAAAAAACATACAATTAAATAAAATGATGCAATCCTTCAATATTACAGTTACAACAATCAATTGATTTATTATTCAAGTTTTGAAATATCAGTAAGCTTAAAAACTGTCAACACTAATGATTTTTCTTGCAATTTGATCACTGGTGGAACTGAAATTAAATTACCAGATACATAAATGCCATTATGTGGAGCCTTTTCTAAAATAAGTCAATGTTGTAGAGTGTGTGGCCATTCTCTTATTAAATTACTTCTACAGTACCTATTTTCTCAACTGATTCTATTATTGCTTCAGAAATGCAGCATTTATCGGTGTGCTCAAAGTACTGTGGAA
Source organism: Zenarchopterus dispar (assembly GCA_028564865.1). NCBI lineage: Eukaryota > Metazoa > Chordata > Actinopteri > Beloniformes > Zenarchopteridae > Zenarchopterus > Zenarchopterus dispar. The sequence continues at coordinate 4,762,387 of JAOWBL010000014.1, read as the reverse complement.
GGCTATTTGCACCAGAGTCAAGCCTTTCTGATTGCATTAGCCACAACAGAGAGGGCAGCTAATGCTCAACAGATGTCAATGGCAGAGGTGACGTCTCCACGGCTGAACTTAAAACTCTCATGAACTGCTTTGTGCCTGCCCAGCAACGGGGACATCTGTGCCCCTCCTCTTCACATCTTTTCCTCTCGCCATCTCCTTTCAGTTTTCTGCTCTTCCTTAATCAACTAACTGGCACTATACTCCTCATCTCACCTGCTACCTTTCACAAGTCCTTCACAGCTAGTCTCTTGTTGCCCTTGGTAACCAGTGAAGCTGCACCTCAGTGATGGTAAGGTCACCCACCAAAGGGACTTGTTCTATTTGCTCTACATCTAAAGGGTACAAGGCTAGTCTACATGGCATTTAAATGGTTTGGTAGGGTAATGCACGACTAACGAAAAACTATCTAGTAAAGATGGAAGTAACATTTAAGTGTTACCAAATGTGGACTCCATAGGAATGTTTGCCAATCCAAAAGCAAAGAAATACAATAAAAACACAGCAGTCTGGTTTGAAGCTACATCCAGGACCAAATTCGAGTCACTTCCGGGGATGTGTGAACTCACTAAACTGATCTGTTTCTGTCCAACTCTCCTTTTCATGTTACACAGCAGTAAGGGTGGCTGCAAGCCACGTATCACATCGCTGCTGACAGCTGCAGCACACTAACACACGTACACACACCAGCAGATGTAAGCTCACAGACACTGATCTTTGTAGCTGTTATTCGCCCTCAGATACACAGAACAGGAAGAACTTGAAAAAACCTGAACACGTAGAGCTACAAAAGGCACGGCTTACAGTACAAAGGAAGCACTTGAACTTGCTTCTTTTTCGCCCCACTTGAACCACATCACCTTCACATCACTGTGGTGGCCATTTTGGTTCCAACACTGTGATACAGCAGCGTCTTGGGAGTACATAGGAAAACTCAGGGTGTATTCATATTTCACAACTTTCACTTTTCAGCATGAAAAATTCTCGAATGTGAGGCTCACCTAGATTTCAGTACAACAAATTAGAAGTCATATCTAATGGTTGGCATGTTGGTCAGTAACTTTATCCTCTACTCAGATTTTTCCAGATCTGAACCCAGTGCTTGACTCCCAAAGAGTCTCAAAGGAGCTGTACAACCAGCAGGTGACCCTGACCTCCCCATGAAAGGAAAAAAAAAAAAAGTCATATGGTTTTAAACTAGGACACATCCTTCTATAAAGCGGTGACGAGTCCTTAAGGCTACACAGATGTAAAGGCTGAAGCTACATTTAAATGAAACCATTTGTGAACTCAACACTTTCCAGAATGTGCAGTAATATGAAACCTAAACTCAATTTCCACAAGTTTGGTTAATGTGTAAAAGAACATTTCCTGAGAAGTATCTTTTCTCTCTCTCTCTCTTTTTTGTCCGCTTTGTGGAAAAAAAAGGGAAATAAATCTATTAGTTGACAATTTACCTTTGTCATCTAAACATTGCAAACCATGCTAATTAAAATAAGTAAAAATAGTAATGCTCCATTATTAATCCTAATTTAGAGTGTGGAATAAATTAAAAGCTTGATCTACTAGAGCCATTATAATAAATACCAAGATTTCATTATTGTTTTAGTTGCAGGAAAACATTTTGAGCAGTCCTGGGATTAAGTTACCTGGATTTCCAAATACTTATAGAATCTGGTTTGAATTTCATCTTGAACAATTGTAGATGCACAGCCCAAATAAACCAACAAATATCATTTTAATCACTCACAGTCAAGACTGGTCTTAAAAAGTATAAATTAATGCAACCCTCATTAGCAGCAACAACTTCCATCAGCTGTTTCCTGCAGCTCCTTACGAGTCTTGCAGTCTTTTAAAAACACTGTTATCAAGCAGCCCTAGTCAGGTTATGCCGTGGCATCTCACTGGTTAAACTGTCCTGACCAGGGGCATCGTCAACCAGGATGAAAACCATAATCACATTAACAATATCCTTGCTTCTTGACTTGTGGTTGGGGGACATAACACTGACTAGTGGAGCAGCAATATGTCTTGGTGACGAGAAATGTCTTAAAGAAAGCGGAATATGTTAGTTATTACAATGCACCTATTAATTGCCCTCAATTTAACACCTTGTTGATCCAGACTGTTGCTTTTCCTGGTTTAGTTACTGAGAAAAAAAAAGAAAAAAAAAAAGAAAAGAAAGAAGTGGATAAGCATGCTTATGCATTTTTTTCTGCTCAACTCCACACCTAAAATTCCAGCAAAACGACACTACGACATATCTTTAAGTGCTCCCATTTTTGTTCATTTCAAGAAATATTTTGCATTTTTATGACTGGTTTGGGAAAAACAAACAAACAAACAAACAAACAAAAAACATTTGCCCCTAGGAAAAATGGGCTACCTCAAATTCTGTTGATTGTTAAATCTTTTTTTAATACCAATTAGAACAATCTTTATATATGTTCAAGTTTTTTTTCCCTGTGAGCCGTTATAATTGATGCAATTATGTTTGTTAGGTTAATTCTTTATTTAAATATATCTCTTCTAAAGAAATGCTTTACATCTCACAGGTATAAATGTAGAAAAAGATGGTCTCACTAATGTTGTAACACAATATTTAAGAACCACAGAGGTGAAATCAATGAAGCAGCAGTTTTCCTGCATTTCACAAACATCAACACGACTTCTTTCATCTTATCTGGTCTCACTTGAGCCAAATTTTTTACATATTGACAACACAGCCCCAAACTTTTACTCAATGCCAACAATGAACAGTCCAAACGACTCTCAGTCGGCGTGCAAAATGCAAGTGCGCCAGGCAAGTATGCTGCTAGCATGAAACACTGAGAAACTAAAATATATTCTGCCTACTTTGAGGCTGAAGCCCCGGAGGCCCAGACCTGACGATGCATATGCCTTTAATGCCATATCGATTTAACATGCCTATATACAGTATGTGTTACAGAGAGATGCTGCAGCAGCAAATTAAGCTTGTAGATTTGTGCAGATGGGGAAGACCAAGTGTGCTCTTCAGAACTAAAGCTGTAACCTATGTATTGTTGATGTCCTGCCAATACTGGCTTAAGATTATTGGCTAGTGGCCCAATAAATACATGAAGGAATTACCTGCATTATAGTTGCTTATATGTGGGAATTTGTTTAAAACATGTGGAATAACTAACAGCGCTGAAATTCAAACTATGTGTGACCATCTTAGATTGTGGGGGTTTTTTTTGTTTTTTTTTTAATTTTAATAATGGTCACATGTGACAACATAAACCTAAAACAAGTAGATACAAAAGGTGGCACAACACCATACCAGAACCCTAGCACGTTGGCTATGCTGCTAGCATAGCCAACGTGTTTTCAAGTCAACTTACAACGTGACATTTTGATCCAGACTTTCTCACAGTAGGATATAGTGTATTGGAGATGAACTCACAGCACTGGATATTTAAGTGTGGGGGTGGGCTGGGTAGTTAACCAAAAGTTAATCAAAACCCACATTCAAATTCTGCTATTACTTTACCCAGTGTTTTCATGTACAACACTACTACATGTGTAGTCACGAGTGACAGTGGCATATTTTAATGAAAAATATTCCAGTTTAATAGTAGAGCATATTTAAAGAAAAAAAACAACTTGTCAGTGATATATGGAACAAAAATTTAATAACTTTTTTTTTTTTTTAAAGTAGCATCATAATAACTGGAATCTATGTAAAATGTTCAAATACTTGTGATGATATTGATTTGAGGTCATATCGCCCAGCCCAAAGGTAAGGATGTGACTGATCATCTGTCTTGAATGTGTAAGACGGAGAACATGACTTTTTTTTTTTTTTTTAAGGGATTCCACAAATTTCCAACTGCAAAGCACATCAATAACCACAATCCCTCCTTCATTTTCAGTGACAACTCATGTTTTAAACGTACCAATACTGAGCGGATACAGCAGGGAACAGAAAGCAACATATAGGTATCCAGAGTCTCTTACCGTCACACACATTCCTATAAAATGCTCCAGAAGGGTGGCATTCCCATTTGTCTAACTCAACCTTCAAAATACAAGAGGGAAAATGTCTTAAAAAAAAAAAAAAAGGGAAGTCAATATTGCACAAATTTGCCATTTTACACACCGCTCACACCACTTATCAGTCACCCCCCCCCCCCCATTACATCAGTACCACTAATCTCTACAGATTAGTGGTACTGATGTAATGTAGTCATTTCTAATAAAATTGGTGAAACACTCCCACAAAAAGGTATCAAAATGCAAATGTGTTAACTGAAATTACTTTGAAAAAAGTTCTTAAATCAGTGGTCATCACTGTCTCAGAAATCTTGGTTGAGAAAGATGGACATATTTAACATATTCTATATGTGGCAGCAGCCCTGCACGTCTGGCTAATCAGTAATGCAAGAAACAGGTGACAGGAAAGACAGTCAGCTTCCACTGAGAAAGGAGAAATGGGGTTAAGGTACAGAACTATCCCTTCTAGTAAAAACTAGTCTAAATAGCAGCAAACATGATTTTAATGGTATTTAAAGACATGTCTGAAAAGTCATTTTCTCAACCGTTGTATTTAAAACTGGCAAACACACAGATTGTGAAACCAGTACAACTTGTACTGCTTGTTCTTTTTTTGACTTTTAGGCTTGCCTTTAAATAAGCCATGCTGGCGTTCATTTTTAATGGCAATGGCACGAACCTAAGCATTTGACATGGTCGTTGAAGCCTCGGAGTCTAAGATGCAGCTGCTGGGTTTTGTTTAGTAATTTCTCTTAGCATTTTTCAGTTTGACCTTGGGGTGAACTTGCAGGGATGTCCACCCCTTGGAAGATTGGCAGCCGTCTTAAATGCTTTCCAGATGTGAAAAATCTCTCCCACTATAAATGATGGACTCCAAATTGTTGGTGAACGGCCTTCCAACCCTTCCCAGATTGTTGGGCAACCACAATTACTTGGCAATGACTACTGCTGATGTCTTTCCTCCTTGACATTGTATTAACACAAACCTGCCCAAATGCTCCAGACCAGTAAACAAGCAAAACTACTGCTTTTATAAAAAGTGGTCCCACATGCTGATGAACCATTTATCAAGTGGATTTGTTTTGCAGCACCATGTTACTACTTACTGTCCTAATGCTTATGAAAACACTGAGGCTGTAAGCTACTTCAGCTATTTTCAAAACCACTTAGTAGGCTAAGATGCTGCATTATACAGACTATGATGATATGAATCTTAAAAGAAAACGAAGAAAGGTATAACATGTACCTTGCGTACCTGAAATATTGATTCCAAGTATCCCGAGAGGAAAGACAATATGGTTAATTTGGACCGCTACTTTAACCTAAAAACACACCATAGCTTAATGTCTGTTCTGGATAAAGCTGTGACTTAACATCCATAAGATCAACAAGGATGTCTACATTTGTTCTTAGCCAAGTCAAACAATGCTTTAAACCCTGCTAATGAAACCTAAAATGATTTAATTACAATTGTTATGTAGCAACACAACCTTTGCTTCTGTTAAGTTTGCCATCTCATGCTAACAATAACTAAACATTAGGTGACAGCCACTAATGCTACGAGTTCCCCTCCAGTAATGGGGCTACCAAACATTAGACCCAAAGTTGTTACAGTCCCATTTCCAAATCAAGTTGGGACGCATTGTAAAATGTAAATAAAAACAGAATGCTATTATTTGAAAAATCACACAAACAACTGAAACATTTTACCATTTCATGGGAAATATTAGCTCACTTTGAACTTGATAGCAGCAACATATTTAAAAAACATTGAAACAGCAGGAACAAAAGGTTGGAAAGGTCATTGGCACAAATCACAACTGGAGGAGTATTTGACAACTAAGTCAGTTGACTGGCAACAGGAGGATTTCCGAGAGAAGACCCTATCAGATGTGAAGATGGACAGAGGTTCACCAATCTGTGACAAACGGTGTCAGAAAATTGTGAAACAATTTCAGGAAAATGTTCCTTATAGTAAAATTGCAAAGATTTTGAAGATCCCACAATCCACAGTGTTTAACATTATCAACAGATTGAGAGAATGAGGAGGAATCACTGTGCACAAGGGACAAGAGTGAAGGTCAAAACTGGATGCTGGTGTTCAGGCTCCCAGACAGCACTGCGTTAAAACAGGCATGATTCTGCACTTGAAATGACTGCATGGGCTTAGAAACACTTCCAGAAATCACCGTTGGCCATGCAATCCATAAATGAAGCGTACGGCTCTGTCATGGAAAGAAGAAGACATGTGAACATGATTCAGAAACACCGCCGTCTTCTCTGGGCCAAAGCTCATTTAAAATGGCCTAAAACAAAACGGAAAACTGTTCTGTGGTGAGATGACTGAGAATGTGTCACTCTTTTTGTAAACTACTGGCAGTGCACCATAGATTACAGAGAAGGGGAACCAACTTAATACCACCGATGCCTCAAGGTTTTAGAGCATCATATGCTCTCATCCAACATCTCTTTTAGAGAAGGCCTTGCATATTCCAGCAAGACAAAGCTAAACCACATACTGCATCCATCATGGCTTTACAGGTGCTGCTGAACTGGCTTGCCTGCACTTCAAACCTTTTACCACATTATGAAAAATCCTGCAACAAAGGCCCAGGACTGGTGAGCAGCTAAAATCCTGCATCAGACAAGAATAGGACAACCTTTCTCTCCTAAAACTTCTGCAACTGCTCTCCTCACTTCCCAGATGTTTAAAAGACAGCTGCTGTTAAAAGAGGTGATGCTACACAATGGTAAACATCACTCTATTACATCTTTTTTGAGATGTGTTGCTGCCCTGATTTTCAAAATGAGCTAATATTTACTATGAAGGCCCAGAATCTCTATCTTCTACCGAGAATAAAATATGGGTTTGAGATTTGCAAATCATTGCATTCTGTTTTTTTACATTTTACACAGCATCCTAACTTTTTTTGAAAGGGGGTTGTATTCTAGATCCTAAATTATGCTGTGTAACAGATATTACATTATATAGCTCCAAATTAATCTAATTCAATGTAAATCCATTTAATCTTACCCTGCAGTGCATGAGAAGTGTTGATCCTGGATGTTGTCATCTGCAATCATGACAGCCATAAAATAAAGCTTCTCCTGCATCTACTATGACCTGTAAACTCTCACCTCTAAATTGAATCTAACTTTATCCATTTGCATGGGGAGCATAGACTGTAAAAAAAATAATGGACAAAGCATTAAGTCACGCGATCCACTGGTTGGCCTCCTTTCCTTCGTACTGACCGCAGCCATGTTGCTCAGGAAGTTGACTGGAACATGTCCACTGTATGCCAATCAAAGTTAGCTCTGGCAACCAGCTCCTTCAGCGGATCCCCGCTGAAGTAGCTGCACAGCTGCCAGCAGCCATTTACAACTAAACAGCCTGTTCACATGTTGACTCAATGGCTGAATCAAAAACTACTGCTGCATTTAGCCAACTCTGGGTTAGTACAAACTACTGACTGCTTTGCTAAGCGCAGTAGAATGACTATTATGGATAAGTGGTAATGGCCTGACATTGGCTGAGCTGAATGTCAATCATGTTAGAAATAAATTTGTTGCTTTATATAAACTCTCCTAGCACAAAAAAAAAAAAAAAAAAAAAAAAAAAAATCCCCCTCAGAGTTGTTATGAATGTAACATCAAAAGATTCAGACCAACCAGTCTGGAAATATGTTTATTTCTGCTCTAAAGTTGGACATTTTAACATTGGAATACAGTGGAGATTGATTCACTTTTGGAGCCAGCCTCTAGTGGTCAGGTGAGGAACTACAACAAAACTTAGTTCCACATGACCCTCAACATGGAAGTGAGATGGTTGGTGCTTGGAGTGATTTTGGACAAAGTCTATTACCCAGCTATACATTGTTCATGATGGGTTTTGCAATTGTGCTACAAGTGTGCGATTAACTGCTCAAATGATTTTTCTGCTGTGTTTACATTCCACTTGTCTTTGTTCAGTACAGTCTCAGAAAAGTTTAGATCTGTCCAATGATGGATTCTGCATTTTTCTTTGCTACAAGGTGCTGGAGTTGCACAGCTGTTTCTGGGTCTGATTTCTCCTCCATGCTACTTCCATGTCAGAGACTGGATGAGACAGTCATGTGATGACACATGCAGTAGTACGTTTTAAAGGGAGCAGTATATAAAAACACATACAGCAGGAACAATAAAGACAAAATTAAAGAGAAACAACACTGAAATAGTTTACATGGGCAACATCACCTCGATAAAAAGTTTTGACTGTTGGCTATGATTATGCCCAGCCCCATACGTTGCTTCTGTTTTTTGGTAAAGCTTTTGGTAATTTGTCATTTTTAACATTCCAGATGTACCAAACCTGAGTCAATATAAGTACTTTAATAAAAACTAAATTTATAATGAAAAGCTTTATCTGGTGTGCAATTTAGTTTCCGTTTCTAAGACCGCTCAATTTGTTGTTCTTTTTTTTCCAATTAAATGATACTTGACAAATAAAATTACTTCAAATCAATAAAATATCTGTAAATAAAACATTCCCATTACAATGTCTTGGAGTCTACTGCGAAAAGGAAGGGTTGGAGAGCAATACTTTAAAAACTGGAAGCAGGCACTGACAAAATAAAGGATTGTTCAATTATCAGTATATTTGTTAATTAATGATTAGTTGGAAACATGTAATGGCTTAACTGAGTGTTTCCCAATCCAGTTCCTCGGGACACACTGTCCTTTCCGTTTTTGATGTTTCTATGCTCAAAGACACCTGACTGGATCACTGTCAGCTTGTCATCAAGGTCTGTCCAAGTCTGTCAATGACCTACTAGTTATCGCCAAGTTTGTTAACATGCAGGAGAGTGTGCCCCGAGGAAAAGGGATGGGAAACCCTGGCTTCATTATAAAATCTCAATTTCTTCCTTTTCCTCAAACTTTTTCCAAGCAGGGTACTTTTACATAAAAAGATCATAATCTATTAAACCTATTTGTTCCAGAGCTATTAACAGCTATTAACTATCAAGAACTGCTTTACTGTAAAACAGTAAAGCTGAATGAGGAAGAGCTGCTCTCTGATCATGTGACAGGATGCAGGAGACAAAACAGACAGCTATTCAAGATCAATTTGTTGTTTTTGACTGTTGGACAAAGAGGATAGAAGTCCAAACCCTTCTCCAAAGATAGCGCCTGCACTTTGCAGCTTGTATTTCAGAAGCCCAAGCCCAGCCTGGTATCTACAGACCATGTGTTAAGGTGAACACATCTGCTTGCAACTGCCATGGTAACCAGTGGTAAAGCATTGGAGGGAAAAGCCAAAAACACCCTCCTTTATATGCAACACATCTCCCTAACTAGGCTGAGCTGCAAAAATTAATGCAACCCAGCTTTGCTGGCCTAATATTACACCATTAGAGCAATCTATGTGCAAAGCTGTGGTGCTCTGAGAGGAAGCACAGCCTGATCTAGACCGAATTCAGACTGCAATGCAGAGCTGTGATACAGCCTGCATTCACGTGGATGAGAGGAAAACGAGGATCCAGCAATAATGAGCTCTGACATGCAACCTTGCTCCCAACTTCAACACCAGGTGGACGGAGAGGTGGGCAGGCTCTGTTGAGAGCCTGCCTCCCTGCAACAAAACGCTCAACGGACAAATCAGCAGCTGCGCCACATCACCACCTCGTGTAGGTGCTCTTCTACCTTTCCAACACTGCCAGTTTGCGCATGAAGCTGACATTTTTTTTTTCCTCCAGATGATCACAAGGTGGGGATATGCAGCTGTTTGCACCAGCAGCGAACACAACACATAACATATTCAAATTAAACGAGAGAAATTATATAAGTCTTATGTCACTGTGAAGTGATGCGTAATGCGCAGCCATCATAACATCTCCCAGGCCAGCTGATGGGCTAAAAAAAACAGTCCATTCCGGTTACCTGGCAGCAGGAAGCTCAAGTGAAACCCTGCTCTACACAGCTGACGAGCCCCCCTATGAAGAATCAGGGGAAAAAAGCATGTACCAGGCTTTCAGTCTGGCCGTGCCCTTGATTACTGATACAGTTTGCATGGAGCTCCACAGCACCAAACCCGGTCCAGGCACCCGATTACCTCGGTGACTATAACTCGACCTGATCCCTCCTTCTTTTCGGTACCATGTGTGACAAACTTAACAATGAGGAGCGGGTCCAAAACTTTCATCAAATAATAAAGAAACAAAAACAAAACTCTTCCATAAATAACCCGGCGGAAGGGGAGCCTAGCTTCTAAGTTGGGGTCCAGAAGAAACGTGGTCCAGGGTGTTCCGTTCCGCTCCGCTCCCACCCCTGCCCCTTCCTGGCGCAAACAGCCATTGGATTAGCGGCGGATCGAGGGGAGGAGAGCAGACACAGACTGCGCCATTGTTAAAACGGCTCTAAAAAAAAATTGTCACAACTTACTCAAATGCATCGCAATATAAGTCCACACTGGTCGGCACACACAGTGTGACACTCAAAAACACAACCCCGAGCATCTGGTAAGGGTTGTTTTCCCCAAACACAACCTATTTTATTCGCAAAGCTTTAGTCCATCTAGTCGCACATGAGCTTAGGACATCAAAACTGACCTGAAATAGTACCGGAAAAAGCCGTTTTTTGTGATACCTGTGACGCTGGAGGCATTAATTGGAAAGTTATCCTGCGTGGAGTCCACCCTGGCGCAATCAATAAGAAGTACACGTGACGACCGCAAGGGGCGCCCTACCCTCACGTACCACATGAACTGCTTTCAATTGAATCCCGTGATGGTAAACAACGCCACCCAAATAAAAAGCACGGAGCTTATTTTAAATGGTCTCCCTTTTCTACCCAGAGAGAACCAGGTGTAGCTCATTAGTCTCAACGAGATAAAATCTGACCCCCCCACCCCACCCCACCCCCTCTGCCCCACACACCTCCTCCACCCCCCACTCCCCACTCCCCCCCAGCGGAAAACAGCAATGCCTGCCGTCCGCCATTAGGGAGCCAACTGAACAATACTGGAGACTAGAGGCGGCAGTGGCCACAGCACACAGCACAAGGACGATATCTCTTAAAATTAACTGTTTATTAATCCCTCCGTTTGTCTCCTCGCCCCGGTGCGGCTCCGTAGTGTCTCCCCGGCCATCCGACCGGTGCCTCGCACAAGTTCCCAAAACTTTGACCAATTAGGTGTGAAAGTGGAATATAAAAAACGTCTGTGAATTTCGCTTACCGGAGTGAAGCTGGAAACGGTGTAGCGCCACTTTTGTGCCTTGACATTAATCCCGGGGAGCGCGTGCGCACAACGTAGAACTTTCCACTTTCCGCCCAAGATCGTCTATTTGGGTTGATGACTCACTTGTAATGGATGACTTCATCTCTGACGTTTAACTCAAATGGACCCCCGCCCCTCCCCGTGCATAAAAATTCAAATCCACGTCAGTTGATACCATAGCCAAACACAGATTTTATTTTATTTTTTCAGAATAATAATCTAATTTCAGCCGTGTGGAAAGTAATGAATTGTACTGCAATCGTTGTCTCTGAAATTTACACAAATTAGTGATTGTTTAGGGAAACAAGTTATGGCTTGGATATTTGCCCCTGAAGAGCTCTAATAGAAAAAATAATTTTCCTATAATGCACATAGCCTTGTGATGGACTAGCAACCTGTCCAGGCTGCTTCCCAAGCCCCAAAAGAGCTTGAGATAGGCTCCAGGAAATCCCCGGGACCCTAACTTTAATAAGCAGGTATAGATAATGGATGGTTGAATGTAAATAACCAAGAGGGGAAGTCTCCTGTTGAAATTTCTTACCTTTAGGTTTACAGCTTTTTCAAGGGCCACAAATCTGCAGTGTATTTAAACCTGGAGATGTTTTAAAGCTTTTTTAATGAAAGAAAGAGCAAAAATGTTAGAAACTCTCAAAAAAGCAGCTCAGACCAACACGCGGAAGAAACAATTCTGTTCAGATGAGACCAAAACTTTTGGACATGCTAAAATGCTACACATCATGCGAGGTCTTTACCTCGCAGAAAATCTTCTAGGGATGCAATGAAGCATGGTGGAGGCAGCATCACGCTGTGGCAGTTGTTTGTTAGATCTTGAGTATCTGATCTGTATCGATGGATGAATGATCAGTGTTTAATACAGTTATATTCATGCAGTTAGTATATGTTCCAAAGAATGAAGATTGGGATGAGGATTCATTTATAGAACAAGTTGATTTTTTTTAGAAAAAAATAGTTTACACTAATACAACCAATCAAACTTGAATCAAAGTCAATGAATTCTTCAAATATCCAAGTTAGGCTACCTAAGTATCATAAGGAACATTTTTATCATGTTATTGCATGAATTCAAATTCAAAATACTTTATTAATTCCCTTAGGACTATTAACTGCTCCAGTAGTTTTCATGATTGAAATCTCTTTAGAAATTCCTATTAGAGGGTTATAGCTGTGGGCAGGAAGGATCCTCTGTAGCGGTCTCAAGTCTCTGACTGAAGACCTTCTGTTGTTGAATCACTGTGTTGTGAAGCGGATGCTCAGGGTCGTCCATGATCTTCTTCATTTGATGGAGTCTCCTGTCTTTCACAATCAGCTCCAGAGGCTCCAGAACAGAACCCGTCTTCTTTATGATGCGATTACGCTCTCCACCACAAACAAATAGAAGATAAACCAGATCTTGCTGCAAACGCCTAAGTTTCCTGAAGACGTCAAATCTGCTCTGATCTTTCCTGTAAAAAGCATCAGCATTGTATCTCCAGGCCAGTTTTTTGTCCAGATAAATACAACCTCAGACAAGCAAGAAAACAGAAGTTATCACATTGTTTCGTGCTTGATTTTTAATCAAGGAAAGGATGTAGGAAACTTTGCAATCATTGAGCTGACAATGAACACCTCTGTATACCAAAGTACATCATATTTTTGCATTCAAATGTGAGGGCATCTGTCCAGGACCCAGTTTTAACTAAGAAACTGGCTCATGTAACGAAACAATCTTCCTCAACACATCAGCAATTCCACAACAAAATGCTTGAAAAATTAAAAAGAACAATAAGGTGCGGTCATGGTTGAGTAAAAGTCCAGACTTGAATCTGATATGAGATGCTGCGACAGGCCCTCAAGAGAGGAGCGCAGAACTTCATGACCGTGAATCTTAATGACCCGGAGCAACACTGGAAACAGTGGGGCAAAATTCCTCCACGATGATGTGAGGGACAGAGGACGTCATTCAGAAAACGATTACCTGATGTAACTTGGCTGCAGGTGGTTTTACAAGCCTTTAAACCATTGGGTCTACTTAATTTTTAACACACTGATCCTAGAATTTGGCTTGAAGACACACTTTGATATGTTGTGTTTGTTTTTTCCCTAACTTCACTGCCTGTTAATACCGCCTGTTGTAACACTGTGAGCTCTACTGAGAGTTAGAAGTGGTGTGACTAAACCCAATAATTATCTTTTTGAGTATTTTGCAGCATTTTTTGTTGCAAGTAAATGTTTATAGTGGTCCTATTTGACATTATAAATCGCGAGCGTGTGATTGAGATTTTTTTTTTTTAATTTCTAGAGTGAGACCTCTTTCTTTTACTTGTTATCTTTGTTTGGCGTCCATTCGCATTTTTATATTATTTCGCCGCGCAGGCGCAGAAGAGGCAATCAGGGGTCGCACGTCTGGCAATTAGATTGGTCCATTTAAATTAATTGCATTTTATTGATACGTGTTTCACACGTCAGCGGACCGGGGTGCGGCTTGTAAATAAGTGCATGCTGATGTTGAAAGGCTTTATTTGCTCGGTCAAACCAAACCTCGATGAAGTCCGCTACGCCGGTCCAATCAGAAACAGAGATCAGGGTTGAGGGAGTTCATGCTCTCAGCTGCGTCGGTCGGTGCGACGTTGGGTGTCCGCACTAATTTCATCCAGACGCACACCAGACAAGGAAAACAGCCCAAAACCATGTATGACAAAAGCTGCACGTAGCTCTGAAACCTAATATCTATTTAAGGGGATATAAAGGATGCGAATAAAACACATGTAAGCGTGACAAGACCTGCTGATCACAGGAGGCCGACAATATATTTTCTTTTTCATTATTTATTGAATTTTCAGTCAGGGAGACTTCAAACGTAATGAATAGATTATCACGTTGTTAATATGGCGGATCAGGTGCGTTCAAATGTCACTGAAACGCGCAGGTCCGTTTTATTGATTTGATTTGATTTCCGAGGTCGACGGTTCGGAAAACAGCTTCTGCCTCGTAGGTTCAGGCAAACCCAAACGAACAGACCAAGTCAGAACAGAAGTGGGACAGTCGGGTTTATTTCGGAATCAGAGTCATGACGTGACCGCTCGGGTTGCCAGATCTGGCCGTTCCTGCGCGAAATGTCCGACGTGTCCACGTCCATTCATGAGAAAAATACGCCGAAATATGAAACGGGACCCCGAAAACTTCAAGACGAAAAGGTGTTTGTTGAAAGTACAACAGACATAGACTTGGATAGCTGCGCAGGAGATCCAGTACACGCAAATGTGCAGATCCTGTCAGGATTACTGGAGGGGCACCCGCGAATTTAACACGATCCCGAATAAACACGCAAATAAACCGATGTGGGCCACGCTGAAGGTGGCTTCCGGTTCCTAAAAAAAAAGAAAGAAAGACCCAGAAAAGGTCCATTTCACTGCTTTTATATTGCCGTGGCCACTTCAAGTCCCAATTAAAAAAAAATATATATATATATATATATATAATACAGCAAAAAACACACACACACTAGTTAAACCGGTATTTATCTATTAAAAACCATTTGAAACACAACAGGATTTTTTGAAAATCCAAGAGGACAAGTTTACACTCTTAGACTATGTCCATTTCAAAAAACCAAGAACTTAAAGAGGTCAAACTTAGATTTAACTTAGATTTAATTATTTCTGAAGGTCAAAAATGACATAAAACAGAGTTTTTGACTTATGGAACCCCAATTTATTTTGTGAAAATTCAAGATTCAAAATTTATTGTTGTATGCACAGCATGAAACGTGTTTCCCTATGCGATGAAATTCTGTCTTTGTTGTCCATGAAGCTCAGTCTAGAGTCTTTAAACAATTTAAGAAGAAGGCAAGTGAAGAAAACAATAGAAGTATAAACAATAAGAAATATATGCTGCTCAGAAATATAGCTGTGCTGGGGCTGCAAATAAACTAAATTATGAACATATTGTGCAAATTAGTGTTCAAAATCAACTTTATGGCGCAATTTCCCTGCTTTTTTTTTAGATTTTCAGAACAAAAATCACAATATTTAGACAGGGCACAAAGAAAATATTTTGTAAAGAAAGAAAATCACAGCGCACACAAAAAGTGGAACATAAAATGAATTGAAACAAAGGAAATTTTCCATTGACACAGTTTTTTTTTTGTTTTTTTTTGTTTTTTTTTTGTCACTTTTCACTAATATTTGTTTGTGGAGTTTCTGACTAAATGTTTCCGGGTCTGTTCGGAGTTCTGGAGCTGAAACGTTTTGCACCTGTCAGTGTGAGCTGGTATTTTCTGCCATGCTTTCATTTGCGTTAGTTCAATTTTTTCTTTGTTTGTGGAAACAGATTTCTGCATCTAGATTCTGTTGCATCACACTGTATAAGAGGTTACCTGCTCCGAGATCAGAGCTGAATAAAAGTCCAGACAACCTAAAATGATTAAAAAAGGAACTTTTTCATAGCGCTAATGACTTTAGACGAGGTTCCACTCCTGTTTTGTGCAACGGGAATGCCGTCAGAGAAAAAGCCTTGAAGTAGGTTTTCTTTCTCTAAACGAGCCCCTCTGAAACGGTTTGGTATGAAGGAACCAACTAGTCCACAGGTGCTCATGTTCAGACAAGGAGTGGATCCTAATGATCCTGTTTTAATGAGAATTGAGATATAGTTTTCTGGCTCTGGACAACGCTTTTCACTGTAACATGTATTTTATTTTATTATGAAATTGATTTATTCGGTGTTTCCAGAGGCGGAAGATCCGCTCCACAGCATGATGATACCTCTGCCGTGTTTGACTGCATTACCCTCCTTGAAGGCCCCACTTTGTTGACTTTTAACAAACTGATATACTTCATTCCTGATGGGCAATACTTTGATTTCCTTTTTTCTTTTCTTTTCTTTTTTATTTTGCTATGCTTAAAACATTCAGCCCTTAACTCTGATGCTCTCATGTGTCTTTCTTTTACTCTTTCTGCTGCAAAACCAAAATACAATTTTTTAATTGTCTTCCCAATTTTTTAAAAGCACAAACTCTTCTCACATCACATTGCTCAATTTCATCAGCTTTTATGTACTTCCAAGCAGTTCTGGAGTGAAACAGTTTTGCTTCCTTTATGTTTAAGTATTTCCGAACAAAAGGTATTCATAAATGTAGATTAATTTAAGTTCATATCTTACTTTTTTGGACAATTGACATACTAGTACTGACAGTAAAGAGTTATAGCTTTCTCTGAATAGTACCATTTTCTTTTATTTAGCAGTAAATTTATCTCTGACTTCTTGGACATCTGCCTGTCATTGAATTGAATTCAACTCGATTCAATTCAGTTTTAAAAGGAATTCCCTTTTGTCTCAGATCAAACAATGTTTTGGGTTATAAAACAGAACAACTAGAGGAAACTGTAAAGGAGATGATTTACACACACGAACTATTTGTTGATACCTTTCAAAGAAAGAGAAACCTGCTCCTAAAATATAGATTTGGAGGACGGTTCTTCTGCTATCAGGCACTGTTTCTATGGAAACAACTTCCAACTTGGGTTAAGGAGGCTGACACATCCTCCACCTTTAAAACCAAACTTAAAATACTTCTGTTTTGTAAAGCTTATAATTAGTCTAAACTTTTAGAGTGTTAGGGGCGACAGCCATAGCTTCAGCCCCCCACCCATTGTTCTTGTAGTTTTTTTGTGCTGCTCTGCCCCTTGTTTTTCCTTTCTAGATATGCTTACAGGCCAGAGCTTCCAGAGCTGCATCCTGACCTGCAGTCCCGCCCTCTGACCACCTCAGTGTCAGCTGTCTACACCTGTTATATAGTCGTCTCTGCAGAGCATCAACTAACCATGCACCAGTCATATGTACATAAAACTCTTAGTTCTCCAGCTAACGACTACTAACTTGTCTTATTTACCAATGACAATATATGTGTGCCTATCCTCTCCCTGTTCTTCATCCTCTCTTTCCCATCTCCCTTTTCCTGTTCTACCCGGTAGGCCTTCGGTAGGACAGCCCACCCCCACTGCCCACTCCCTTAATCCAGGTCCTGCTCAAAGTTTCTTCCCTCTTAAAGGGGAGTTTTCATTGCCACTGTTTGGCTTAAGGTTTTTCTCCTACTATGGGAGTTTTTACCTGCCATTGTTTATGTAATATTTGCTTGGGGGTCATATTCTGGGTCTCTGGAAAGCGCCTAGAGACAATTTGTGTTGTAATAGATGCTATGTAAATAAAATTGAATTGAAATAACCTGGAACTGACAAACGCAGTAATAATCAATGATCCACTCAAAACTGGTTAATGAAAACCAGACTTTTTTTTTTTTAAATTTGGATTTCACAGAATAACAAAATACACAGACACACAACCAAAACTAATGAAACTGGCCTGGACTGAAATGGCGGGACACTCAACTCTCAGTGAGATTCCTTCACCTGCAGACAGGTATTTGGGTCCACTACTCATGAATAAACTGCTCCAGCTGTTTCAAGTTTGGAGGGTTTTTCTTTCCAGACTCCATGTTTCAGACTTTTCCACAAACATTCACAAGGATTTAGATCTGGGCTCATAAAAACACACTTCAGTGTAGTCCAGTATTTCGTTCTCAGTCATTCTTGAGTGTTTTTAGTTGTGTGTTTGAGTACCTGAGTTAGTACCTGAGACCAAGCTTTCTGACACTGGACAGTACATTTGGCTCCATATTATCTTTAGATGCAACAAAGCAGCTCCCAAACAGAACCTCCACAATTCTACGGTACAGTCTTCTTTTCTCTGAACAGTTTATTTTTGTGTCTGTGGCCACAGAGCTGATGTGACTTGTCAAAAAGCTCCAGTTTTGTCTCCTCTGTCCTAAGGGCATTCTCTCAGAGGCTTTGTCAATTGTCAACACACATTTGGATGAACTCCAGTCTTGTTTTTTATCATTTGTCTTCAACACTAAAGTCCTCCTTGGTCGTCCATTTTGGCTCAAATAATGTTGTGGTGTGATATCACCCTGATGCACCTTCACCTTGGAGTTCTTTGGTCGCCATTCACCTGTGACGCTAATTACAGGACGTTAGTTGAACATATGGTCAAATTGTCTTCAGTCTTTTCAACTGCTTTGTCCAGGTGTGCAGGTGAAAAGACTGTGAATACCTCACTATACAGAAAGTGTCAACTGTCCATATTCACACCATTTTGATAAAGGAATGTATGTTTTTTACTTGAAGAATGAAGCATCACACTTATCATTGTGATCTAAAGTCTCCAGTCCTACCATTATTGTTGCACTTCAAAAGACACTAAGATACACGATAGAGTGATATTACTGCAACACAGCCCTTCTCTCTGTGAATCCGTGATAAGTTTTTTTTCAAAGTTTCTCTTGTGCTGTTAAATCATTTTTCTGCTCTCTCCGCTCTTACTATCATAACTTATTGAATTCATACAGCGGCTCAGGTCACAGCACGCATTAAAGTCTCTCTGATATAATAATATACACAAAATAAGTCAAAGAAGTCATCCATATCAAAAGAAGATACTAGAAGCCTGCCTGCAGGTGAAGGAATCTCCCTGAGAGCTGAGTACTAAAACAAACGAAGACAAACGGCTTTTTAAGCGCTGCAGTCAGCATCTTTAATTCTTTAATTTGTTACAGCTAATAAAAAAGTTTCAAGGAAGAACCCCTGGTCAGAAAATGCAGTCATTTTACACTTTTCTGAAGGCCATATCATACTTTGAGTAAATATTTACCACTCCCCTCAACCCTTACAATGCTGTTTTATTTATTTAAGGAGAAGAAGGACTTATTATGATCTCACCAACATTATATGCTGACCACTCTGAAGATGCAGGACATTTTCACTTCTGGAACAAATTAGAAATAAGAAAGTAAAAGCACACGACAGTCTAAATGAACTACCACCACAAGGTTACCCCTGTGTAAGTCCGAGCTTCAGTGTCTCAGGGACATAAAGGCAGAGGGAATCCTTGAGTTTTTCTTTATTTAGCACAATTCCTTGAGTTCTGATACGTCCCCCAGGTCCAGCTGATGACGGGCATTCCCACAGCATGATGCCACCTCCATCGTGCTTCACCATGAAGATTGTGTTTCTGCCGTAGGTGGGATTCACACTAGGGTCTCTGGTACCAAGAAGGAGTTCCCACTACCTGGGTCTTCTTGGTGTTAAAGACGCTGTTGTGGCCAAACAGTCTCTTTGTTTCAGGAGGTTTTTAATTTGGGGAAATGAGGATTCTTTAAATGTTAACGGAGGAAGCTTCATTTCTTTCTGTATTAACTTCTTTGGAAACACCAAACTGCCATACATATAGTCTTACGAACTAGAAACTGAGTGTGAGCAGCCTTTTGGACGTATCTCATTACTTTCACTGCAGCTTATCATTGTTAATATTATCACTATTAAACGTATATGCCAAATATTAGTTAAACAACATGATCTTGGCTCTCCTGCAGTAATCAGACAGTAGAACGGAGCAAAGTGGAGGACTGTTATCCCTGTTCAAGGGGTAACCACTGGTGACTGTGGAGCCCATTTGTCTACACTGATCTCATTATTCCAGAAACGTATTTGAGACGATTTGACCTTTTTTTGACATGGCGGCTCATCCATCTGAAAGGAACCATCAGAAGATGGGTACACCATAGTCACAAAGGGATGGACTTAAGGGTCTAAACTGAGACATGAAAACATCCCACACACACCACTACACTGCCACCACTTGCCTAAACCGTTGAGGGATCCAGGCTTTCATGTTGTGTGCACCAAATTCAGATGTTGACCCACGGTTGTTGCTCTGACACCTGCTGTGGTCCTCTGCAGCTGCCCATATACTTCCAGGTTTGACATGTTGGAGATGGTTTTTGTGTCACTAGTTGCTCTGGTGTTTTCTTGACCTAAGCTGTCCCTGTGTGGGTTTGAGTGTGTGGATGTGTTACTGTGGGTTTTTGTATTGAGCTTGAAGCGAGGTGACCTTAATTTGATTATATCGGGTTGTTTCTCGTTTTCATTACCACGTGTACGTTTGATGCACATTTCATCTTTGCTGTCAAAGTATTTCTTTTTTGTTGCTGTTATTCAGTAGTCACATTTGTTGACTTGCTAACAAGTCAACAAATGTACATAAATAAAATTACATATTAAAAAGAGTCAGAACAAGAGAAGGGCAGGAAAGGATGTTTGCACAGTCTGTGGCCAGCCAGTCACCACACCAAACTTATTTAGAAATTAAATCAGCGGTATCCCGTGTTGCAATCAAAATAAAATCAACAACCAGGTACACCAGTTAAAAACAAACAAACAAAAATAAGCCCCTCCAAAAAAATCTAAAATTTTATTATGTACAGAGAAACTCAGGCTGCTTAGCAACTGTCTGCAGCATCTCCACAGACACTAGTGAACTCATACACGGCTCATCCGTCTGCAGGAAACATCAGTTTAAACATATCAGACTCAGGATGAAGTTACTCAAGGTTAAAACTATCAGTAAATTTGTTAAAATGTAAACTTAAATTCCACACTGCTCCTAATGGGGATATAACACTGTTATCTCTAGTCATCTTTGACTCTTTAGATCCAGAAAGCTTTCGTCTTGCTTCCAAGGTTCACACTGTGATCGTTTTAAGCCCAAAGCATTGACAAACTTTTCTATGTACCGATTCCTCATTAGCCAATATAGAAAAAATCCTGAATGATATAGATCCTGTTGTTGTGCTGGTTTGTATTTTTCAAAACTGCTACCGCTTCTAAGCATATCCAAATGACATTTACTGAATGCAGATGTACATTAGAGCACGGTGTGACTCAAGCTTGAGCTGGATTTCTGGTGAAATCAATGTGTCTGTTAAAAAGTCCAAAAGTGGTAATGCCAGACTAGCACGAGCTCTTCAGGGAACTGACCGGCAAGAATGCCATCAAAAATGAGAGTCAGCAGGACAAGTGGCTGAGTTTGAACATGCTTTATTTGATTAACCCTTCAGGTCTGCATCTGATCAAGACAAGGCCCAGATGCATTTTCATTTACAGATTTGTCTTGGCTTGCTGCAACTGCAGTAATCAAGATCACCAAAACCATGAGAAGTTATGAATTAAGGGGAGTTGACAAAAGTTTGAGTTATATGTATGCCTGTGTGCATATAATCAACCCATGTACTGTTCAGTTGTCCTGAGATGAGCTTCTGAACAAAGCTGGACTTGAGATCACTTCAAAAATGTTCATGAAAAAGATTCTCAGAGGAAGTTAGAGGACAGGATTGAGCCAAAGTTTTAATCTGCAGTACTTGACTTGGTAGGATGCCTATAAAATGTTTTAATTCTCCAGCAGTCATTTGGTGACTACTAAGTTTTTCAATCGAACCCCTCCCCTCCCCCAGAAAGGTAAAATTTATTATCACAACAGTCTGACAATTTAGCCCTTGAAATTAAATACAGGTTAGGAGTTTTTGATGAACAAAAATTAATTTAAAACATTTCTACAATGGACAAAAAACCCAAAACAAATCCAAAAAAAGCATTAAAAAAAGCAGAGATCACATGACACTTTAACTGCACATATGTATATATTTATATATATAGTATGTGAATATGTACAAACCAGAAAATATAAAAAGCAACTCTGCACACAAGTCAAAAAGAAACTTCTTCATTGGTTGAAACTTATCTTAAAACAACCTTATATGGGTGTATTACCAGGCGGCAAACACAGCGGTAGGGAGATATGCAGGACAGACCCCCCCCCCCCTCGGAGGATGGTCATTCTGTATCCCAGAACCAGTGTTTGAACTTCTGTGGCTTTATTCGTATGTGAGGTGATCGAGAAGCAAGATCCTTAAACACTCCAGCAGAACCAAGACCTGTCAGCAAATAACTCTGACCCAAAATTAAATCTCATTTGAGTGACATTTCACAAAGAAACTATTATTTCGTTGTTACTAACGATTTAAAAATTGGTCCACAAAGGTAGGATGATTTCTCAGAGCGAGTTAATCTACTAGAATAAGTCCATTTCAGAGTACAGTGTGTGGGACAGTTTTCCCCTCCTCCAAGTCAAATGCTAAAAATGACAACATCTGTGATAGAAATGTCTTCAAAAATACTCGCACACAAAAACAAACTAAGCTGACAGTATGCACATATCTATCTTCTCCACCCTGTCAGAGCTTGAAGTCAGAGGAAGGCACATTATGAGAGGGTTTCAGTCCGGAGAGTCGCCCTGACGAGACAGACAAGACGGGGGGCTCTGACTGCGCCCTTTGACCCAGAAGCACCGCAGCGATGGCGACACCAAGAGAGGACGGACTGCTGAGTGGCTTCATCAACCACGCAGGACTCCTTGGACTTGTACTGCAGAGCCAGAACCCGGGTCTGGAGTGGAGACAGGGGTCCTCGTGGTGGACCCGCTCTAACACGATCGTCACTGCAGCTGGACTCTGTAAGCAGAGATGAGGAGCTTGACCTGAGGACAGAAGTCACAGAAGTGGTTGGGACAAGTTTAAAGAGCTTTGCCATAAGATCAATGGATTTTTAAATCCTCTAAAATCCAAAGAAGCAACAAAATAGAAGAACACGAACATCGTATAAACTCCTGTTAACACCCACATGTGTCCAAAATTCAAAGAAAATATTCCTCAACCAATTCTGAATTTCAGCAGCATAAATTAATGGTTTTTTTTTTCTTCCTTAAATTATGTTAAATATCACTTTAAATTTTATGTGAAGAAATGCTGGGCTATTTTTAGCAAGTGACATCTAATTTTCCACAGCTCCTGTCCCTACCGTTAAAGGAAGAGAAGAAATAGTACTTTGGATGTTTTGCATTGTTTTATGGGACCATGTTCCACATCAACAATGAGGATTCTTTTTAAGAGTGACCAATCAAGAGACTGAACACGAGTAAACCTTGGACATAGTTTTCAAAGTAAATTCACCTCCATGCCTACAGGGGGACCCTCTGAGCTAAAAATAGCAAAACATCCTTGTGCTACTTTATAAACTCTGTATCCTTTAGATTTGGGATATTACTGTTATTTTCAGTTCTGATGAATTAGTCAATCTTTTTATGGGATTTTCTGGGAAGACAGAGAGAAAACATGAGTAAAGTCTATTCCCATCCTACAAAAAGGTGAAGCTCTCCTGTTGGCACCACCTATTCCTACAACAGCTATGCAAAAATATCCAGAAAACACGATTACTGATGTCCTGACAAATCACAGTTTGAGAGACGGAGGGTTTTACGTCTCAGTAGGAGATCAGCAGCACAGGAGCACCACAGGGGCCTGTTCTCTCACCAGTTATTTTCACCTCACGTCCTTAAGACTCGCAAGAAGACTCAGGAGTCCTGTGATCTCGAAAAATACTCCGACGACTCTGCAGTTATGGGGTTTGTTAGTGGCGGCGTTCAGATAACCGACGGACTGCTTTGTGGCACCATGTACGAACGTTTGCGTCATCGAGAATGTGAACTGTACAGATGAGACGTCGGTGAACCTCAGGTGGTCGAATGCTGCATCGTCAAGGAGACGGTGGAGGATGAAGGATACTTGGGGCCTTCAGCTGGACAGTGGACTGGATTGCATTGGAGCTACTTACAATAAGGGCTGTCTGTACTTCTTAAGGAGGCTTCAGTCCTTCAGTGTTTACATAATGTGGTGTAGACTTCAGGTTTAACTGCAGTCAACTGCAAGATGAGCAACATCAGAGCCAGAGACTCAAAAAAATGGAGCAAACTGATAAAGAGGCCTGGATATGTGCTTCCGACTGCTCTGGAGGCCACAGGGAGGATTTTGCCACACAGAGGGAAAAGAAACTGTACAATAAGCGGGAAATAATGATAGACAACACCGTTCTTCCTCTTCACATCATAATGATTCAACTATGGAGTGTCTTCAGTCAGCAGCTCCTCCAGTTTCCATTAAACTCCTGAACAGTGTCCACTGTGACCATTACTCATTCTTATAATCATTCATTCTTACTTCACTGATAATAACCCTCACAAATTATTTATCCTGGATCAATAGGATTTCCCTTTGGGGATTCATTAAATAATACTCAATTCAACTGAAATCCTCAGGGGGAAAAAGAAATTCAACTTTTGTCAGACTGCAGTATGGCGTGTTTATCAGCGCTGGCATTTATGCACTTTTACACGCTTTGCTGTGTTGTCGTGCGAGCGTCACCTTGGCTGTTGGTGCTTCTGCTAGACGAATAAAGAGTCTGTTGATGCCTGCAATTGGAGTGAACGAGTAGATGAAGTGGCTATCCTGCAATGTTGAAGATAAAAACAAAATTAGGACAAACAAGCACTCTAATCACTTCAAATTTAATACATTACTATTAATTACCTACTGACAGTTGGTAATAACTATCAAGAACCAGTCATTAACTGGAGTCACGTGATTACAGAATTTGATTCATCGGAACTTCATTTCACAAGCCACATACTTCACTGATAACATAATCGTGCATACAATTGAAGTTTTTGCATGTTTTGGTCTTAATCTGCTTCCCTCTTTACGCCTGTGTATTTTGGCAAACTAGTTATAGTTTGTCCTGACAAGCACCTAACAAAAAGGGAACAGCACCACGTGGGAGGTTTTTCAACCAACCAGGAAGATGGGCAGCTGGAACTTGTCGTTGAGCACCACAGCGTGAACGCTGCAGGGTCCGCAGAGCCTGGCTGTGATCTCACTCAGGAAGTTGGCGTGGAAGATAAAGAGGAGGATACCTGTACCTGGAACAGTATGGGTGCAGAAAAAAAAAGAAGGAATAAAGTAAAAGCCTTTACAGGGAATTCACATTTTAAAAAAGCTCTGCTAAAGCTTTCAAACAGTTCACTCAGTTGTTCTTTACTGTGGTTTTCACTTCAGTGACAGCTTGTTTTTATGCATCAATTCATTGCTCGACTGCAAGAACAGATATCTTAAAGAAAATGTACGCTGTACCCTCTTGTTGCGGCTGTGACTTGAATCCAAACTCCAAGGAGAAGTCGGGTCCTTCACAAAGCCTGTGGCAGGCCAGGGGGAAGACTGGCTCCAGCAGGACCAGACGGGATTCGAAGTACGCTCGGATAGTGTCCTCAGCCACACTGGACAGCCTGAAGGGTTGAGACATGCACAGGAGGTTGACTTTTACTCAAAATAACAGCAAAATAACATCAATAAAATATTCCTGATAAAATTCAACCGCATGCTTCATCCTTCATCAGTGATGAGGAATGCTGAGGCTGGCACTTACATGTTGATGTGGTCCTTGACAAGGTCACACACCACCAGGTTGTTGCTGATTTTGGCAAAAGACAAGGCTGTGTTTTTGTGCTTGGACTGGATGTTGCAGTCGGCTCCATACTCCAGCAGGAGGCGGACTATGTCGGCGTTCCCTCTTTTGCACGCCTGAAGTAAAAGGTGACAAACATTTACCAACACAGCTGGTGGCTCATGATAGAAATCCCATTACAAACAAACAAACAAACAAACAAAAAAAACTGGTGGCCTAAATGGTGCACCAGGTATGTGTCTCTAAACTCAGTCACTTTTGTTCCTTCTAACATTCAAGCAGTTGTATTTTTTTTAGTTGCACATGCATGGTGATGATGATGAACAGTGACGTGCTTTGTCATCATTTTTGGCATATCGTAAATGCAGTCGTGAAACAAGCCTGTCAAAGCTGCTTCCCCTTAGTGGAGTGACTGTGGGGTCAGTGAGTGGCTTGAGCTGCTTGTGCAGGATAAGAACAAATACGGCAACAAAATGGACAAAAAAAAAGGAAAAGAAAAGCTAAACAATACAGACACATTTGTGCAGAATTACGGAGGACCACAGCATTGCATTACAGAATTTGAATTCATCTCTGTACATTTGTGACATGATGACCAGGTATGACTGCACAGAGTAGTCGGTTTAATGGGAAAGAGATTTAAGGGGAAATGTAAGTAAGGAATAGTTACTCGACTGGGTTACATTTTCAGAAAAAAAACCCCAAAAACTTAAAAAGCACAGGTTGGTTTGTGAGCTAAATGCAACATTACCTTCATTAGTGCCGTTTCCCCTCCAAGCGTCTGAGCATTGACGTAGGACCCCGCCTCCAGAAGGATGGCAACAGTTGTCAAGAAATTCTGAAGACAATGAAAAGGAAAAAAAAAGAAAAGTTTAATATGCTAGTGGTGGATGTCTTTACTGTATCTGCAAAAACATTGTGTACCGACGTGTAATTAAACAAGATGAGAACAAATAGATGACAAAAAGAATGAAGGAAGAATATAATAATGAATGTAAGGAGACAGATTTGGGTATTTTGGTTTACTCTGGTAAAGATAATGAACATGGTCACCCGATTTATTTTCTGCTAAGAGGTAAAGTTACCTTTTCGGCGGCATGCATCAGCGCCGTGGTGCCGTTTTTCTGTCGCGCATTCACCCTCACCCCCTTCTTTATCAGCAACCTGAGGATGTCATCCTGCCCGCCTGCAGCTGCCAGCATGCACAGAGACATACCGCTGACATCCTGTGGACGGATACAGGACAAAATATCAACCACCACGGGGGCAAAATGAAAAGCTTCTCAAAATATCTACTGTTGGCAATTTTGGTTACATATAATTTATGAAGATACTGAAGAGGAGATGGGTTCAATTTTTAAAAAATGTGCCGTGGAGGGTGGTCAAGATTTTGTGGTGCACTAAAGACGGATCGTTCCAAGTTTGGCGATCCTCTGAATAAATAAAGGTGCTTATAAAAGACAGAGGACAAAGAGAACATTTTTAAGGCAAACAGAAGACATATGCTTTGGTTTTTTTTTTGTTTCAAAAACAAAACCTTTAATCCAAGCACAACTTACACTCAAAAAATAGAGTATTATAATTGTATACTTTATTCACTGAAGGGAAACTTTTTTTTTAAACACTGACCTTTTAAAGGAGAATGTCTGACTTGTTAATCCATTTAAAAAATTTTTTTTTTTTTTTTTTAATTTTCAGTTTTATCTCAGTAAAATTGATCCCGTTTATAAACCTAAATATGAAGTAGTTGGAACCAGCTCCACCAGCACAAACAACAGCAGTAGCATGCAGCAGACACACCGAAATGTCAGTATTATAAGCTAAAGAAATCATAAAATACCAGTAATAATCTGGAATATACCCAAGAGCCTAAATGAGAATCATAGTGTAAAATCCAGTTTGTTCTTCTTTACGTCCATTTTTTAAATGTACAATTTACAAAGACTTCTAGCATAATAAATTGTTGATTTCAATAATAATCTCACTACTCACCAACATGCACAGATAATTATGGTCTGATATGGTAAAATGTTTGTTGCGGGGCCATTCCTGGGGACACATTAACATTCAAGGGCCCGTAAAACTACCCCAGACCCCCAACTAATGGAAATCTGCCTATTGCAACAATAAGACACTTAGGAATATTACATTGCATTTCTTATTTTAAGTATTTCATAAGAGACTTTTACCTGTGATAAGGTCTCCCCCTACCACACAAAGTGACTTTTCCCACCAGCACCAATCATGAGAGGTTGACAGTGGGATTTTCATTTAGGTGTAAAAACTGCCAGACTTCAAAACACACGTCCTTGAGATTTAATTGCACCAACTCTGATTCTGTGGTGTTTGCAGCACCTGTGTGGGTCAAATGTATCTAGTACTTCATTTTGTTTCATGGTCACCATCTAAGCATAAACAGAACTTGATGTTTTTTTTTCTTTAAAGAAACAAAAATGTTTTAAATATTTAGCTAAAATATATCAATTTGGCACAAATGCTGAGAAATTTAATAAACATTTAACCCACCTCAAACAGAAACATGATTTTTTTCGCGAAGACAAAATGTCTAAAATATTAACCCAAGAAGCATTTTATTATACAAGCGGATCTTGAGAGTATCTTCTTACAATATTTTATCGTAAGCAATAACTAAATGTAACATACATTCACAGGACAACCAGACACATGTGCTTCTACCACAAAAAAGACGTTAACAAAAATGTCTTTGCAACAACAACTTTCCAAAACAAATATGAAGCTATGGCTATGCTGCAACACATCTACACATTCATTTACATAACAAACAAACAAAAGGACAGGAAGGAAAAAAAAAACAAAACATGTGCCATGAGTGAAATTAACTTAGAGAATACCTGATGGCATTCTTTAGCAATCAGTTTAATGCACATCTAATACTGACAACTTTGGTACAAAATGTGAACACTGGTTATCTAACAGGTTCACTGCAGCTGCTACTGAGGCTAACATACTTATCTGAAAACAAAAGACAAGTGCTGTCCTGACCACACACCATCTTCTTCCCTTTTGATCTCAAACCAAGAAAGAAAAAAAAAAAAAAAACAAGTGGAAAACAATTCAAGACTGTCTGTTAAATGTTCTGTGTTCTAATTACGATATCTACAAAGCCAGAACACCTCACCTGACGCTGGCGCTCTACACCCAGCGTGAAAGAAAAGCTGGGGTGAAAAGTTTTAAGCTGAAATGTAACACACAAAACGTATGGTCTGCTGTTCAAAATAAAATGCAGGTCCAACCTTAACACAGTCAATTTTAAATCCTTAAGGTTTAATAGCAAATATACAAACTCTAAGTTCTACTAAAAATAAAATGTGAAATTAGACGTTTGCTGAAATAAGAGATCATGTAATTCTATATTATCTACAGGTTAGGAAATGTACGTCTCCATCTGTCCTGGTACGGTCATGATTTCAAGAAAACACACACACACTCACACACACACGCACAAAGGGATTGTTAAATTTTGTAATAATGCTCGACAATCCTATACTGCTGGGTTGAAGGCAACACTTTTTTTCCCCCCTTTAGGATCACACTTGCTAAACTGTTTGTTAGAGGAAAACAATAATGGTAATAACTATATAATACAGAAAAATGCATTTAAAAGGCAAGATAAATGTGGAAACTGGATCAAGTTTAAAATGAAGTAAAACAAATACTGAGGTGTACTTCACCTGAAATAAAAAAAGGTATACAATAGTCCACTAAAATGCTTTCAATAGAAACTAATTAGTGTTCAAAAAAAGTGCCATCTTGTTGACACGAATGCATTAAAAATTGTGCAAAAAATAATGTAAATCCCCAATGTGATCACTGATAAGGAGAAAAAAATCTGCATATCTTTAAGTATATATACACAGAAAAAGCTCTTATTCTCCAACATCAGAAAGGAAGCATGTCATTACGGCTGCAGGCTACAATACAGGTTACTGGTTAAAGCAAGAATATAGCACACTTGGGTTAGGCTGTTGGGGATGATGCAAAGCTAGTCAACACATCTCACATTTGTGAGATTTGCAGCAAAGATATTCCAGTAGGTTTTCCGTTTTAACAACACACACACACACAAAAAAAACACAGACAGAAAAGACTGAGGTAAGTTTCAAAGTAAAAACCCATTGTGAATGCACTCACTGGAAAAAAACTGAGAAATAACTTGTTTACAGTAAATGGGAGTTCTAAGCAATTCAGTTATGTTTCACAGGTACTTTCAAGCGCCAATGTTGAACAGGATGTTGTGAGTCCCGGCAAAAGGAAGTTCACATTTCCATCTCAATAACACTTTGTTATGACAGTAGTCTGACGCAACTATGCAAACTTCGCATATTTAACAAGGCTGGTTTTTCTTTTCTGAGCCAAAGCTAAAAGTACATCCTTATCGCCACCCATTTATTTACAGCCATGCAAGGATGACCATGATCCATTAGAGTTGATTTTGGACAAAACAGGACACTTTTGAAAGATGTATAAAATTTGATAAATGGCAGGGTTGTCTAAATGTCAATATATGTGCAAGGCAATCGAAAGTTTCTGTTTTTGTTCATGTGTATGTATGTATGTGTATTTTATATATATATATATATATATATATATATATATATATATATATATAATCTGTTAAAAAATAAAATTAAAAAAAATCACAAGGACAGATATACAGGACCATCCCACTCAGTGCTTGAAGCTTGAGTCTCTGATTCCTCTGGTCTACTTTGTTTAGCGGTGACAGCATGACCTCTTCTTTTCAGTGACTGGATTGAGTTGTGTACAAAATATTTCACTTCCCTCCATGTCCTGGTGTTCAGTGCAGGCTCAGCAGCTAAACATGCATCACAATCCTTTTTCCCTGGCACTTTCACCAGCTTACAAAAGTCTCCAAACTGACGCCTCACCGCTGCCTGTTCCTCCTCACTCCACAATCTCTTATTTCTCTTTTGAGCTTTGACTCCTTGGGAGACATGTGTTCCTGCAGAAGACATTGGTGCACTTTCCTGCAACACTGGTGCCCTTTCCAAAATACCGTGTCCATGAATTGATGGGACAACTTGTGCACTTGTTAGGACCGTAGGTGGGCTTGTGGGGTAAGGTGGGGAACTTGAATGGTTCAGGGGCATAAAGGAAGACATGACAGGCCTACATCTATCATTTAGTGTTGAGAAGGCAGAGGCTATTGGTGCACTTGGAGTATTTAATTGAGTGTATGTTGGAATCATTGAGGTACTTGGGGAATTGAATGTAGAAAAAGAAGGTATAACTGGTGACCTTGTAGTGTCTTGTGTGGTATACACAGCAGGGGGTAGCATACTTGAGGTGTTTTGCGTGTACAAAGATGACATTGGCAGTGTTTGGTTTTCTGATGTGTAAACGGGTGGCATTAGGGCATTTGTAGTATTGTGTGGAGTAAATGTAGGAACCACTTGAGTGTCAGTAGCATTTAGTGGTGTGAAGGTAGAGATCAACTGTTGACTAGGATGGACCATGTTCGTACTAGTGGAACACAAAGATTCATAAGTTGCAACAATGTCTTGGGAGAATGGTGACGATTCTCTCAAGTTGGCTGGTGTCACTGTCATACAACAGTTTAAATTTTCTCTCAGGTGCTCTGGATTCACTGTTGTCATAGTATACACATCGCTCGTCTCTTCCATATTAGTCTTAGTGGTTTCAACTTCTGGTTTTGACTTCTTTGGACTCAAAACATTTCCACCCCCCTCAGAATTCAGCTGGTTATTTCTCCTTCGTATAGTTTGTAGTGTGTTGTGTACATAGTTTTTGACATCTGTCCAAGATCTCCCTCCAAGATCTGGCTCAGCAGCTATGCAGGCATTGCATTCTTTTTTGCCTGGAACCTTCATCCTTGTGATAAATTCACTTAAGTAACGCTTCACAGCAGCCTGCTCGCTCTCACTCCAAGGCTTTCTCTTTAAAGCAGGCTTCTGTCCAGTTCCTAAAATGACAGGAGTGTTGGGAAAAAAAGGGAAAAAATTATTCACCAGGCTATTTGCCACTCATACTTAGAAGTAAATCCACAAAAGAACCAGATGAGCAAAAAGTACTTACCCTGTTTTGCAGTGGTGGGTGGACTTTGTGGCAGTGCTCGATCCATCTTCAGAAGTTGTTTACTCACTTCATCCAGCAAGTGTGCATTTTGTCTAAGCCTGTAACACTCCTGGCTACTCCTTCCCAACATCTTTGCCACTTCGTCCAGCTCACGTTCACAAAGACTCATTAGCTGCCAGCAGCTGGCGATTTGCTCTCTTAATGATGAAGACAGAAGCGCTTCAGGGTTTTTAACTCCACACTCCACTGCAGCCCTTCGGAAACAATCCAATCCTCTAATAAAGGATGGGCCTTCAGTCCTTGCGAACAGGTACGGATTCGTTTTTGACACACCTGCTTGCTCTCTATTTTCAACAAGCAAGTCAATCGACGAAACCATCCTGTCAGTTAGCAGAACCAGCATGTTTCTACCATACTGACCTTCGAGTTCCAACCTTGTAAAACTAGAACCAACTTCCAGCTCCAATTTTGTGCTTTTCTTTACCTGATCTACAGAGGGCATAAATGTTCCTCTGTTTTTTCTTTGAGTGTAGGTTTGCAAGAGAAGTCTGCCAATGTTTCCTACCCTGCCCCTGTTGAAGAGACATACGTCTGCTAAAGTAGCTTCACTGAGCTTTTTCCACGTTGAAATGGTAGGGCTTTCATTCAGCTCCTTCCTTGCTTCATCCTCTTCCCCAGTAATAAACCTGTGGAGCTTCATCAAATCTTCTGTTACAGTTGATTCATCCACTTCCTCTTTTTTGACCTCTTGTTTTAGAGACTGGACAAGGGTTTTGCGAGAAAAAGACTCGGTCCATTTTGTATCAAGTAGTTGTATGAACTTTTTCAATTCACTCTCTGTTTCACTGTCCTCTGTCATGCGACTTTCTCCAAAAGCTATCTCTGCAGCTCGTTTCAAAGAGTAACCAATCTTTGAGACAAGAGAGATGGTCTTGAACTTGCTAGAACTGGGGTCGAACCCACTAATTTTTTTGACTCCTTCAATGGCCAATTCAAATTTGGAGGGGAGACATATTTCATGCAGGTACTTTACGCTACTGTCAAGCTCATTTACAGCAAGCACAAACCTACCCAATTCCCTCATCTTTTGTGCAATATAAGCAAACTGAGACTTATCGTGGTCGTACTTGACAGACAGAGTATTGCCAAATTTACAAATGAGTGGATCAATTCTGATATGCCTCGAAATGTCATCTTGATGCATAATGTGAATAATTTCCTTGCATGTTCCAGTCAAGAACTCCGACATTGGAAGCAAATGTGAGGCAGCACTTTGAGTCCTTGTTTTTCTTGCCTTTTCATTGGATTTTTGATCTCCCTTTCTAACCTTACATCCCCGCTCATGTCGCCACAAATCAGTTTTACGATAAAATGCAAAACAGTGCTGGCATGGCAGGAAGTCTCGCACAGATATGGTGGGTTTCTTCATCTGTTTCTTGGTCACAATCTCACCCTCGCCACTTTTAATAACTTGGCAGTTATGTTCATAGTCTCCTTTATTACGAATTTCATCAAGCAATGTCTGTCTGACCTTGGAACCTTTGGGAAAGTGTATTGCATGTGCAACATCCGTTTCCTCTGCATGCTTCTTCTCCAAATGCTTTGCAAGTTGGGTAAATGCCAATTTGCAATACAAACAGAAGTGTTTTTTGCATGAATTTTTCTTCTCTTTATTTGCATTGCCAGTCTTTGTTGCAGCCACTTTCTTACGGGTCCTTTGACTCGATCGTGTTGGTTGTCCGTTACCCATACTTCTTATACGCTGTCGTATTCGTCTTGTAACCATGACTTCTGTGTCCATCTCAGAAAGAGTTCGGTCTTTACTGTCAGAGTTATTTGCCAACATATCCTCTGCCTCATCAAGTGTGTCATTTGCTTGCTTGGAGGGCTTGTGTTTGTTTGCTTTATCCTTTCGTGTCATTTTGTCATCCAGCTTCACAAGAATCTCTTCTTCTTGTCTGGTTGGATCTGAACCATCAATGTTATAACTCATTTTGGTTGATAAAGCATCGTTTATGTCATCTGACATCTTTTTTCCGTCTAACTTCATGTCTTCCTTTTCCTGTATGATGGATGAACCGTATACTTCATTTATGGATTCAGTCATATCACTCTCACCTCCATGGTTTTTTTCATGAACATTCAGTGTCTGTTGTACAGTGTCTGCACTTGCAGAGCAGACTGGTTTTCTATAGTAATTTTCTGGACCATCCAAATCTTGGGGAACATTCCCTTTTGCTTTTGGAGTACCCTCTTCACTTCTTGCACAGTCAATGTTAGAAGTAAACCTAAGAGAACCACTTGAACTTCGCTCTTCAATCAAGCCCCGCTCTCCTTCAAATGATCTCCTCTCACCAATAGTATATTCCTGTAAAAGAACAAGTATATATAAGACTCATTGCCAAATCAAATCCCATTAATATTTTGAGTGAACTCAATAACAATAAGAAATAAAGTTTGTTTTGAATTTTAGCTAAAGGATGTCTTTTTTTTTTGCATTTCTTTTTGCAAGGATTTTTTACTTTTTCAAATTGCTTTTCAAACACTTCAGCACCTTGGCAATGCCCCAACAAAAACACAAGGTCATTCAAACAAAGGTTCAGGTGATAGCTGCACGTCAACTCTGCGCGACACTTTTCAAATCCTCAGCACAAAAACGACATGTGACCCGTTCAAGAACAGTTAATGGCTTTATTGGATCAAGCACTGTTTTGACATGTAAATGTCTAACCAAATAGACACGGGCTGTTAGGTGAAATACTAAATGGAGTGAACACAATATGCACTGATAAAACTACATGCATGTCCTAAAATAAAACAAATAAATAAAAATATTCTTTTTGATGTCATATACACATGATTTTGGCTTTAACAACCATTGTTGGTGCAGAATAAACTGGTAATGTAAACTAAAATGTCTAAGAGTCCAGGACCATGTCAGGTACAGATGCAAAACATGGAATCACCATGTGTCCAGCCATTTAAGATATTTATGTATTTTTTAATTCAATGTAATCTGTGCTACAAATGTTTTGATCAAGAAAAAGATCTCAGCAGCATGATTGTTACTAGTGCATGCTGCAAACATTATGAAATCCTATTGATACATATTCTGAAATTATGTGCCTTATGTACCTGCTTTAAAATGGTTCATCTTGTCCAGGTACTTCTTGTGTCTACTCACTTCTCCCACTGGCTTGTTCACTGCAAAGAAAAATAACAGTCTCTAATGTGCAATCTTTACAATTATTATATCATGCCAAACTGATAATTAGCAGCATGTTACCGCTGTAAAACTACATATAAATCCAAGCATAAGACACCATTAACAGATAATAATTACTCAGACAATGGCTCTTTAAGCTTTCCCAGCATGAGAAACCAAAAATTTGAAATGACTTACTAATACATATAACAGTGGTTTGACTCTACCGAAGAACATGTTCATTACTTGACTTATAATTACTGGTACATTTAAACCTGACCTAAATAGGACTCTTTCAGTCCTGATGTTCTTATAAAAATGATTATAAACCTATCTGAGCACCGTACTGATACGTAAATGAAATGGCAATATGGCTGATACGATGAGATAACTTAACCTAAGTAGCTTTCAACATTCAGCTCTTCAAGCAAACAGTACAAATTTCATAAAGTAAACAGTATGAAAGAAAAATCATGGAGATTATGATCAACATGTACCCAATTAGACCTAAGAAAGCTCCTTCTTTGGTACTCAAAACAATAAAAATATAATTCAACTTTGAAACTGATAAATTACTCTTGGCAGTTTTTTCTAGATAAAATATAACCACTTATTGGACTTGAGCTAAATGATAACATTTACAGTCTCACATCATTACCTAAAACAAAAAAAACAAGGTTTTTGATTTTAGTGAAAAACAAATTCTTACCTGGGTTTTTGTTGCAGAAGCAAAGATGGCTTGGAGTTGTAGTAAAGAGCTTGATAAGTTGACCTATTAGCAGAGCTCAAGCAGTTAAATTTGTGGATGGAGATCTTGAAGACCCTGGTGTAGAGTTTAGGAAATACCCCGCTTTGGAAGAAGTAACTAACTATTAGAAG